>LR215993.1:24401378-25001378 GCA_000469805.3 Hymenolepis microstoma | reverse complement strand
CTGTTTCCAAATTTGATGAAGAATTTTTGGAAAGTTGAGAAACTTCTACGTTTTCACCTCCGAAATTAGTGTTATATTTTCGAACACCCCTGAAAATGATGTAAAAAATAGTCTTCTCACATCACAATCATGAAATATAGGTTATATTCACATTGATAGCATTTCAATAGAAGTACCCTCGATTCAGACTACTATCTCGAGGAAAAGTTGGTGGTCGTTTGGAGCGCCTCTGAGAAGGCGCTGTCTGAGTTGGTATTTGTGGACATGTATGTGAAAACCTTCCATCATCCAGTTCAGCCCGTATCCTGCTTTGAGCAGCTAAAAATCCACATATGCATTTTAATGTGAACACAATTTTGTGTGAAATACTTATTGATTTTGAAAAGACCTATTAATATTGGGATTGGCGAAATTCAAGCCTATTACTTCCACTCAGACCAAAAGAATTTGTAGTGATGGTAGCTTTATTTCCATGGCACTATTATTTGGACAGAGTCTATTTATGTCAATAAAAGCTTCTCTATATGGTTGAAGATTGAAAGTTGGCTTAGTTCATACTGGTTGTTAAAATGTCAGAGGAAGCATATAATTTCATACAGATGAGCCACACTGAGATTCCTGATGAATGCGTAACATTCATTCCAGTAAAAGAAAAGTCGCCTCATCCTTTATTCCTAATATAAAATTGATAGAAGCATTCAATATCATCGAGTTATGAGTTTCGTAGGCAAATAGGTATCATTGTAATCCTTAAAAGTATTATAGAATAGAATAGAGGTAGTGAGCATTTAAACTTTCTGAATAAAAACATTGCAAGGTCCTCTTACCAAATATCAAATTTTATGGCTACTCTAGAATCGAGACACATTTAATAGGCGCACAAGTAGCAAAGTAGAAATGCACACACCTTTTTATTTGAGCTGAATAATGAATGAGTATAAACCATTTTTCCTTATGGAAAAACCTCCTAAAAGCGAAATATGGCAATTTTTAATCATGGATAGTGTACAGGGACATCAGAAGTAGTCGAACAATATACGGCTTGACAAAATACGTCTACAGAGTAATGAAATCTTTGGGTCAGAAAGCGGTTTGAGCACTTCTGGTGTTCCTTTTATCTCGTCGTTTTATGCATTTACAAAGACGGTACTGAGCATCCCCTTCCCCCTGGCAATTTCTTTTTTATCCCACTATTTAGAATTGCTTGGTGTGTTTAAGTTCGTACTTAGATTCATGATGTAAATGCCTTTTGTTTTCATCAAATGCCTGAGTTACATCTGCTTTGAGCTCTTTATTCGAGATTTGAAAATTATACCTGTAAAGGCTTTTCCAAAGATTGAGTCCACACTTTTGTAGTTGTATGGTTTCCCAAATGAAACTTCGACAACTGCACTTTAAAACTCATTTCACATAAAGGTATTCTTTTATAAGGCTTGCTTTTTAATCCTCCTCATTTAGCTTACACGTTTTCGAAACCCTTTAATATAAGTGAGGAAGTAATTGTTAACTCACAACCTGATTGCAGACTGTCACTCCGCAGTGCTTGACTGGGTCTTCGACGAAAATTTCGAGGTATGTGATCCTCAGTACCTGTTCTGCGAGTATTCGCGTATTCCTATATGCAAAGGAAAAAAGTCCGGTCTATCATTGATTTCGAATTTAAGTGAATTCTTGTATTAACCGAAGAAGCACTTATTTCCCTGGTTTGGCCATGATCATTAAATCATATTTGCTAGAACACATTTAGTTATCAAACCATTTTTTATAAAGAAATTCCAAACCTGAGATTTGGAAGGTTCTTGCCAAAATTAACAGAGTCCAACAAGTAGCTAGCAATTACTGGCGGCTAGTCTCAACAGCAACGTCTCATTCAGGCGTTCTAAGTGCGCATTTAGAAACACAAAGTTGTTAACCAACACTTGTGGCGTCAATGACAAGACTGGAGGTCGATGAGAGAAAAGATTGAAATACTTATTCTTCATTGTGATCAATAACCTGGAGTGTCTCCCCAAAAAACTCCACATGCATAGATCGAATTATTTCATTAAAGCAGCCTCAGTTTATAGTAGTTCGATATTATTATATTATTTAGTGTTATTTTTAATTTTAAACATAAACATTTGAGATCCTGAAATAGATGTTAATACCATTTTGAAATTATCGGTACCAGAGGAGAGGCTTTCTAGTACGGTTGTACGACCAGATGTTTCAGCGGTGTTTTCACCTATTTCATGGAAATTTTCGTATGTTTCCTGTTTACTTAACTGGTCTCTGATATCTCCTGTTGAGAAAAAAGATAAAAAGTTGATATTACTTGAACATATTTAGTGGAATTTTAAAGTACATATAAGTGAAGACCTACCAACAGGATGAACACCTTTGCCAATAATGTCGAAATCGGACTGAAGACTAGGGAGCTTTATATTTTTAGCAATATTGTGCTGTCCTATTAGGAAAAAGATTAATTTGTCAAAAGATGAAGGTACTTATGGTTTCGTTATCAAAAAATCATTTGATCTTTTCCAATTTATCATAAAAGACTAAGCAGTTTGTTAGCCAATCGACTGAACGATTTGATATGGCAAATTTTATTAAAGCAGTGTCTAATTATTTATATTTACCGGAAGATATCCTATGTGTGTGTACTTCTCTAACAAAAAAATTATTAATGATAAGAAATCACTTCATCTCTTCCAAAGAAATATCAGTTAAGTATACACCAATCAAGAATTACAAAAGACGTTTTTTCGAATCGGATCCAAACACTTAACGAACTCAGTTGACGTTAAAAAGAAACTAAACATTATTTCGTCAAACCACGGTTTCTAGTTCCTCTTTTCAATATCTGACCCATCGTGGTTGAGTAGACCATAGTGAGTACTCTAATAAGTGCTTTGGTATGGAGCTTTTATACCGACTGCTATCGCTAATCGGATTTAAGGAATTGTACCATTCATTAAGATTCTTCTAAATCCCAAATTCTAATCACAACCACACAGTGAACCACTTTATCTTCACTTTGTGCCTTTAATGTTTCCTGTTACCCACTTCCATTCTTCATACAGCTTTTATCGACATTTTGCCCTTTCATGTCATTCAACTTATCTCTATGATGTTCTCATTTGTCTAAACGTAGATCATGTTTTCTACAATAACTACTTCCGCAATCACAGACACTAAAAATTTTCAATAATTAATATGCAAAATGCTACATATCTTCATCCAATTTTAGAAGGTTAACGATTCTAAATAACCCAAAAATATGATCATCAATTTATAGTTTTTGTATTTCATTCACACAGATAATTCTTCGTAAAGCAGCACACTAGCGAAGGGTATTTGACCCCCTTTATTTTATTCGATGACAATGTGCTGCACTCACAATCTTATGCGGTTCATTTTCAGCTAAGTATTACCTTCTTAAAGGTGTAAAATTGCCCATATAGTAAGGAATTAGCTAATGTCGGAAATAAAAAAAAACTTTTTAAAATACGATTTTATTAAAATCAAGCAAGCTGTGAATACAGATAAATAGTTAAACTCAGCATAGATTTTACATATTCTTTTAAAAAACGCATCAATAAACGCATGATGAATAACCTATAGTCCAATGTCCATTGTCATTACATATTATCTTCAAAAAGTACATTGTCAAAATAAGGAAAAGCAGCATTGAGCCTTTTATTTTCCTCACACAAGTGGGCCTATTGAAATTTGTTATCTTTAGGTTCTAACACTTAAATGAACTTTGCACTTTACTATTAAGTTGTTTGAATCGACAGAGTAAAATCAGAACAAAATCCGTCAGTTGTTAGCGACCTCGACAAGCTTTTCCTGCATTTAAAACGATCACAAGATCATTTATAGGGAAAGAATATCTTACTAATAGGTTGTACCTTCTTTTCCGTTTTCTCTAAGAAATCCACTGACCACAACTTCATGCGGGTATTTATTCAAATCCAGAATCTTCACCTATTCTATTTAGAGGACTTCACAAAATATTACATGAATTTATATTATTGAAAGCCGCATTTTCTAGCAATTGTGTTTTAATAAGGGTGAGAGAGTGCCTATAAAATGAACTTGGAAACCTCAGAGTTATCGTAAAATCATTATATTTTAAGATCATATAAGACATTCTTTCAGATCAGATCATCTTCCAAATCCCGACTTAACGGTAATACACTCTCTAGAATGACAAACGCAACATATTTTAATTGGGTTAAAATTAATTACCTCGGAGGGGTCCATGATGAGAACTGTGCGGGTCGATCGATGCAGTGGGAGCCTTCAGATGATTGGAAAGATCATTGGATTTAGGACTCTGTTGGTTGGCTTTACTAGCTCGCTCTGATGTTAGACTTAGGGGAATACAAGGTGCGTTAAGGAAAAATCGATTTCCTACACTTTGTCTAAAATTGCACAATTAAAAAATATAATGTGTCTTCTTAAATTCAATGACTAGTCGATAGCTTATCCATTGATAGGTCATTTTATTAAAATATGCAACAATATATGCTATTTTGAAAGTACACTTTTCACTTGAGCGGAAACTGTTTAAACTAATATCTTGAGACTGTCAGTGCAAAATCCAGTCGACTTGATTCTCTTCTGATGGTTGACCATGAAATTACCTCTGTTTTTGAGTACTCCTGCAAGAATTTTGTCAATCACTTGATTGAGTTTTTGTTAGTCCAAAATCTGCGTTTCTATATCATACTTCCCCAAATTTATCTTGAAATCGCCGATATGAGAGAGAATCTTCCACTTGCACTCCTATTGCTTACTGGAATTAAATAATGCGAAATTTGAACTGACTGATATCGTTCTTGTAGCCCCTAGATAAACAAATGTGAGTTAATCATGTCAATGCCAGGACAAATTATAGACTCAAAGTCTGCAAGGGGTGAAATTTGAAACTGCAAACTTCCCAAATCAATAATAAATAGATTACCAAAAGTCCAGGTTTCACTTCTGAGTCCCCACTCAGCAGGATATAACTGAGGATCATGAATCATCTCCACAACTACTTATGGACTAATTGAATAAAGTTTGAAAATAATAAATATTCTTTTATAACATAGTCATACTACATTTCAATTAGAGTATGTATGTACAGATTCAAAATTAAAATGCTGATGAAAGAAATGGATACCAAGAGTTAATGTATTTCTTCATGGCAAAATAAGTGAAAGTAATCTTATAAATTAATAGGGATAAAATGATAACATTTGACACTGAATGAATTTCGTTAATTAGATTTATGCTCACAACCCTAAAATAACGACTGACTGTTTGTATACTTACCGATTAAATAGTTGGTTGGAATTTGGGGATTCTAAATTCATTGAATCACAAACGAGAGAATTAGGGGAGTCTAAATCTGTATTCACTTGAAGAGCTCTTTGTTGAGAGGCCCTTCGGCGGATACTTGTTACCTTCAAAGAAAGTAATTAAGAAATGAACTTTAGCTTCATTGAAATAATTGCTGACTTCAGCAATTATGTTTTTCATTGCAGTTTAAACAATAATGTCATAGGTGTAATTTTGAGCTCTAAATTCCTCATGAAAAGAAATTATTCTGTGGTATGTTCAAAATAAGGGTTAGTAATTCTTTTTCCCGTAAAGTTAAACATCAGTGAGAACTCCTGTCCAAGTCGTGGCCATTAAAATCGTATTGATGTATATTTTAAATGAGATAAGATATTTAACGAAGGCACATGAGAATGAAATATTCGCAAAACATCCCATTCGTATACATAGAAAATAAACTTACTCCTAAATGTATGGAAAGCCCGGCAAATAAAATTAAGTACACCTTAACAAATAACGTCATACGTGTTTCTTTTGGGCAGTTAATAGGATTATTGAAGAAATAAATAATAATGTAAATGACAAGGGTACCTCAGGAGAACCAACTGAAATATTTCGGGTGGTGGAGGAATCTTCAGAAGCCAATGGGAGATTTGTCAATGACTCAGAGAATTCCCTGGGAGACGAACTTGCCTTTCCAGAGTAGGACGCATTTGTATAACGCACTATCGCGGAGATAGGAAACACTTTATTAATTAACTCTCAGAATGAAAAAAAAATTTCTTTTAACATCCATTTGGCAAAAACTCATTTATATAATCGTATTAGAATTGCACATTCGGAAAAGATTCTAAATTCCAGTGAGCATGAAATAAAATAACCACCTTGTCTGGCTGGCGTGAATACTTATATAGCTGTAAAAAATAAATGGAGCTATCACTGATTCAATGACTATTACTCACAAGTACCTGATCGACGAGACGTTTTCAGTAGTTTAAGTAGGCAATATTCAGTCCAGAACTGCAACATATTCTATTCGAAATCTTCCGTAATTGACATCTCTAATGACACTTAAATCCGTTAAAATCTAAAGACAGCATAAAAATCGAGAATATCGGACAAAGTTTAATAATGATCTAAATTTAAAAAAATAAAACTGAACTTCTACGAAAAGCATTGTTTGAGACTTCCATTTAATTTTAAATACTTATTTATTAAAAGGTAAGAAGACAATGTACTCCTGTCAAAAATTACTTTTTGGGATGCTTATGAATTTTTAGATTTATTTATTAAAATTGTTTTTGAATCCAGCCCTGTATAGGTATAAATTAATGTAATTAACAGATAAACTTATTTTACTATAAGTATTTTTTCAAAATAGTTGAAATTACGGTTAAAATTGCGAATTCTTTACTCAGATAAAAAAAAGTATCAGGAGAAAAACTCATTGAGGGGCACTAAAAAATGTGAACTAAATTTGGTTTTGCTAGTAATTTAATCTGCATTAATACTAAGGGCTTTTCTAAAATGCAGAAGGAAATGTCGTTGAATGGACAATAAATGAAAGTATTAATGTACACACGGTGTGGTAACGTTGAGGGATGAATCCCTATTCGTTTTCATGACTTTCTCTAGGTCATCTCAAACCACTGAAACCTAAGTATCCCGATGGTGATTGAATTATCTGACCTTGCTGCCACCTCAAGATTGTTACCAAGATCCTCTTTCGCACTGTTCCTCAGTCCAATCATACTCAATTTTTCTCTCCTGCATTTCAACAGCTGTTATACATCTGACTTTGATTGACTCTCAACTCTTAGACTTTTGCTTGTCTCGTAACTGTACGACTATCTACTGAACTGGTAGCCCTGGCTCTTATTATTCCTACAATATCGCGCAAGCCCTCATTCTATTTGGACAGTAACTATCCTACAACCCTAGATGAAAAATGCTAAAATGCGAACTATGGAGCATTAGAACGCAAAGACTTGAGTATAAAACATCCTTTTTATACCCTTGAACCAATAACCGAGCTGCATTAGCGTTTCTCTCATTTATTTTGTCCCCTATTCTAGTGAATTGTAATAACTTGTACCTTCCAGTAGAAAATAGTAATGGTATGCCGAAAAGGATTAATTGGAAGGATTACCTTGGCTCAAAATACAATAAGAGCAAAATGAAGGTTGTAAGTACCTCATTGATATAAGGACGTACTATTTTAATTGAGTAAGTAAACGAAATAAATACTTTTGTGAAAAATCAATATCCAATGTAGGTTATTAATGGTCTATAAGGAGCTATTTTAGGGAATGATTCCCTGAGCATTCTACAATCCTGATTTGATAGTTTTATAGTTTTGGAGAGAATGCATTTTTTTAAATTAACTAACTCGGAACAGTTGCTGATAACACGTAATTCGTCATTCTAGTTGCTTTAAACTAAATCTAGTAGTTAGATAGTACATAGTGAACAAGTTAGGTATCCAGAAGCTCCAAAATTTTAAATATTTTCACGTTATTAGAAAAATTAATCATTAGTTAATTTATTATTAATTTATTAGTTATTCATGCTCTCATATTATAAAGAGGCATTTAACGGAATTTTTTACAATGCATTTTCAGGAAATTAAAAAGTGTTGGACGTAGAATGAAGTATAAGTTCAAATGATATAGATATTCTTCCTGATAGGACTTTATAAACAAGCTTGATAATTGTGCTCTTAGGCTGATTTTTTTGTAAAATGTTGTAAAATGTAAAAACAGGCGTCCAATATCAACACGGAAATATGGCTAAAACAATCGTACTTCGATTAGTTCGTCGGTAAAAATCCCCGCAACGCTTTAAGCCACGATGCATAGTTGTTCGACCATCCGATTCAAGACGGAGACCTTCACTAGCATTTGTTCGCCATGGAAGCTAAAAAGCCATTTCAATTGACCCACATAACTACGACTGATGTATTAGGGTTTCAATAGGGTTGAATATTTACCTGAACATTTGATTTGGATGTGTGGATATCAGTATCCATAGAAGAGTGACTTGGTTTGGAGGGAGGAGGGGTTATAGAAGAGGGGGAGCCACTGGAGTAACCGACAACAAAAACGCTATCTCTTGGGTCCCATGGTAGTCGTAAATTACCATGCATACGGCCAGCACTCGGCTTTCGACGCTCTACAATTAGTTAAAAATGGAATATAAGACAGGTATGAACAGTAACAAAATTAGGTGTCAGAATAAATATTACCATATATCATTACTATTACCCATGGCTCTGGACAATAAATTTAAGATGACTTTAAGGAGCTTTAGCCCCTGAGAAAACACCTACATGAGGGGAACAAGGAACAACCAGAGTAATACATAAAACGAAAAAGAGGATTATGAAGAAGTGGGTAATAAAATCTCGAGTCTTGATCTACACTTTGCTTCGGAGGATTAAAGTCCAATTATTTTAAAAGAACATATAAGGACGATCATATGCGAATTTAGAAATCGTGGCGTACTACCGAAGACGCACTTAAAATTAACAATGCCATTTACTTGAAAATTCAAGCGAACTTATGAAAGAAGTATTTGATTTTAAAATTCAAATAAATTCGGAATGTTCCACTACCTTATTCATTACCAAACGTAATAAGAGGGATGGTGAGCTCTTAGTGCTGCTGCTGCAAAGGATTAGGAATTTTATAAATATCTTAAGGAGATATTTTTAGTGCTTTGAGAGTGGTTTTCGTAAAGCTATTAAAATTGTGGTCTGTTAAGAAACTAAATATATTTAATATGAACTAAAATATTTCATCAATAATTTGCAGAAATTTACTGCATTTTATTTCATAAAAGGGACTGTAACACAATGAAAAAGACCAAATTGCATAGATAACCCTATTTTTAATTTGAAATTATTTACACTATCAGGTTGACAATATGCCAATTTGTGAAACAAACTCAACTCAACTTAGCTCAATACCCCCGAATTATTACTTTATCTCATAATTTGTTTCTTCGTATTTGGTAGCTTTTTATGCAACCGTCGTAAGAAAATTTATAATTATGCTCTTATTCAGCTTTCCCGATGAGCTGTTTTGTTAATTAAATTAACTACTCTTCTCACAATTTATATTACATATTACATAATATCATAGAAATATCAGCTGTCCGCTCTTTGGATGCCAGGGGAGAACGGATAGATTTCGAACGCAAACTCTATTGAAAACTCAAAGGGTCAGTTTCCAAGTACTGTCATAACAAACACGGATAATATGTGGAAATAATTATTCAGACTAAGAGACGTATTGCAAGAGTACTAACCTTTTTCCATTTGTGTCTTTTACTCCACCCACTATTTAAGATTTTTCCTACTTATATTTGTCTCAATTAGAAGCAGTAAGATTTTTTCACATTTGATAGTTATAATCTCACCATGGAGTCAACTATAATGATGATCAAAAAGTGAAATAGTTAATTTGCCCATCATTCTAATAATGTGCAACCATCTTTTCAACGTCGCATTTTATCCCTTACTGCATCACAAAACTCCTTTCATGATCATATGCCTTCTCGTTATTAATGCTTAAAAGTATTTTTTGCCTCGAAGTAAGAAAAAAAACGAGAAAGTCTTGAATAAAAGATATAATGATATAGAGGACAGATGGAATAGTGATTTATAACGACTTGCAAATATTTCACTTTTTATTTTTTCCCCATTGTTAGTTAATTAATAATGGAAATGGAACAGACCACTAACGGCTGATGAAGAGACTTCGTAACTGGCGTGTCCCATAGCAGACATTCCGTTGCTAGAGTTCTTCCTGGTTGTGGATCGGAAAACACGAAATTGATTGTCAAGGGTGGGCAGTTGACGTTGGAGAACGGAGGAGCGCAGTGTGGCTAGGATTTGTAGAAGGAGCACTTCCTGTTGTTGGCCATGTTCTTTACTTTTTCCTGCCCCTTCTTCTTGGATGCTGTTGTTATTGTGTTGAGAGAAAACGGAAAGCTGTGATTCCACTCGATCAATTAAGGTCAAACCCTCGATACTTACAACAACTGCCAGGCAGTCAACTGCTGCATTTCGAACCTGTTTTGAAAAGGAGAAAGTTTGGGTTATTAATAGCAAATTAGTGGCAGTAAATAACAAAGGTTCGGACTTAAGCGGCCATATTTATTAAAAATAGAGATATTTAAGTTTTAGCTATGTGGTACAAAAAGTAAGAACATAGTGGAAATTCATTATCATTGTTATGATAACATTGCAAGTGGTTCAACAATGAGCATAACTTTAAGTATATCCTTAAATTTAAATACTACTTGTTATTTTATCCAACAACGATGTATACCCTAATTTGAAGCATTAATCTTTCAATTTAATCAAGCCAAGCTTCAAATGATAATAGAGAGCAAAAATTATTCTTATTTGCACACTTCATAATTTGTTAATATATTACCGAAACAATTTGTTAACTTTTTGCATACACGCGAATTTATCTCACTTGCTTAACAAAATACATTAGACTCAGATTTTGGGGCATAAAATAAGTAAGTACATTAATTCTATCTTATCTCCTAAGTGGTGAATTAAATGAAATGAAAATTGATTCCAAAGAAGCGTTAACGGTTTTGCAATAAAATAATGTATTTGTCCTCAACTACACTAAATCATAATAGAAATGCAAAATTCGAATTTAAATTCAATATATATTTCTCATTCAATATTTATGAAAAAAATAAAGCAAATGATAGAACTTGGTGATTTTCAAAAATATGTACACTTTGTATTCGCACTTTTAATATACCGATACTCTTATAAACGAGAATTTTGTAAAAATATTGTATAGAGTTGGCAAAATAAAAACTTGGTCAATTATGCCAGTACATTCGGAAGAAAAAAGGTCGAAGTAAAATACTTTAAAATTAGATAGGCTGTTCATATTTACAGAAAAACTTATGTGAAAAGTGTAAGTTCACCTTACGTCGAACAAGTTTAAAAGAGCGGTATTTGTCTTATGACGGCTGCACTGAGGTGGAGACAGAACAATAGGTCTCCGGACTTTAAATCTGATTGGCTAGTTTCATTTTAGCTCCATACGCCAATTTTTTGTCATTTTGTACAAGTTTTAGACTACTTACGGTAAATGCAAGTCATGGAACAATTAGCAGATACTTTGACAATGTGGAGAAATTCGTAAGGAGTTAGGAAATGGCCATGTAAAAATAAGCCACAGAATGTTATTTTGTTGCCACAGTAACAAGAGATTCAATTTATTGCTCCTATTGTGAGGAAATGAATGGGTAATTAAATTGGTTACCCATTACAATCTAAATGCTTAAGGAAACTCATGACCTTTAGAGTTAGACCACTTAAAATGCTTCTCCCATCAGCGAATAAGAGTTCTAATGCAAAGATGAGCATTGAATTTCAGTGTAAAAAAACACTAGCGCAGTATTCTGTATTTTTGTTAAAGTTTTCGATCTAACCTTTTTCCCATATTGGCAATTCTGTAGTTGCTTTTGAAAATTAGCTAAATTTTCTCAAAAACGCCAGATTTATGCTCCTGAAAATGTTTATTACTATGACGGAGCCGATAGCCTGCTCCTCGTCATGACCATAACGCTTTCTCAAGGAGCTTATTTACATGTGTCCGGCGGTTCTTAGATGCATCCAATTGTGTGTTTCCCTTAGCAGCGTATACGAATAGAGCAAGATTTCGATCTAAATCGACGGAGTAAAGTTAGTGAGTTTCCTTCAAGTTCCAACGAAATTAATACACAAATCTATTTCGATGACAATGTGCACTCATCGAAGTCTTTGTTTACAAGCTTACAAGGTATACTACTTATAAAGGTATAGTAGCACGTTAACACTCATTAATTAAATTGGCAGTCTTTTTCATAACTTGACGACATGAAGAGTCCAGGATTCTAAATGCAAAAGTCGGTCAAAGGTCATAGCGCATGAAAACTGACTTAGATATTCTATATATCCCCTAATACTTTTAGAACTAATTACATTGACAGAACCTTCCAGTATTTGAGATCAGGACAGCTCTTATTAGTATCCATAAACCATAAAATTTTCGCAAATTTCAGCTTGAAACCAATCACCCTACGAAGATTCTGGAAAAAATGTGTAAGTTTTTTAATGATGATTTTTTATCTTGACTCTACAGTACTTATAAAACCTTGCACGGGCTTTCAAAAAAGTACGTTCATGTTTATTCAATGCTGCATTCTTTTTGAGGACTTTCAGCCCCTTGAAGAGCATATATGCTAAAGAAAAAGTCCAAAACATCATTCGTGCTCCTAGGCTTTAGTGATAACGATTTGGCGTGTTAGGAATGCGGAATTGAAGCTAGTGATTTTAATGATCAATCACCCTAATTGTATGAGATGTAAATTCCTCAATTGAAGAGACTGCAGGATATCTTTCAAAGTTATTGAAAAAAATGCTATGATTTAATGGAAAAGTATAATGTTTAGTTACTTCAGTCAATCATCGCAACAGCGGCCGCGCTTACTCTTGGAATTAGATAATGGGCTGTGGCGTCACTCCACAGTAGGATTTTTTCCTAGTAAATCAGCCTAGAAATTGGATCCTTTTATTTAAGAATAATTTATTTTAGTTTTGAATATTATTTTTCATATTACAAACCGTTAATCAATACTGTGACCAAAGATTTTATTATGTAGAAGATATGTAACCTCTAAATATTCAATGACTGCCAAAGGTGTTATATTTTGGACAATAAAGAGAAAGGAATATTCATTAAAATGTATTGAGCCAAAAAAGCACCTCAAAATGTATTTATTAAACTGAATTACACTCGAAACAAATGCAAGAGTTGAAAGCATAGAACAATATTCTTGTACCAATTATTTGTGAGCAGAAGGGAAAGATACAGTACAAAGATGACGGAATAGTTTCGATCAAATGAAAATCGATGCAAACACCGACGTATCTACACTGAATGCAAATATCTATAAACATGCTTAAACTTTACTTTAGATAGTCAATAAAAACATGGCCATAGGAAATCGTATCTAGAATACATTTATGCAATCGATCGAAAACTCACATAATTACAGAGTTGGAGTTACACTTGAAGTTATAGAGGACCGTTGAATTAACCAGCATTAATATTGCACTTATATCACACTTTATTTTCATGCAGTCATTTGCGGCATTCAACAGTGAGCACGCAATTAGCAGTCTTTCGTATTACTTTTTCTTTGTCTTCTCAAATATTATATCTTATAATACTTAAAAGAATAAAAAGTTGGACAAAAAAAGTGATTAAATAAATTTTATCGGCAAAAAATATAGTCTCCTCGGTGTTTTAAGTGTGTTTTTCTACCCACTACTCATTTATGAGAAAGTCTATCTGAATGATATTTAAAACTTATCTTTTGGCATTTATAGTTCTCTGCATTCAGTGGTTAAAAATTTATGCATATGAACACTCACCATTTCCTTGGAATCACACAGCCCAGGTACAATGACCTTGTCCACTATTTCACAGAAATTGATTTCTGAGGATGGACAGAGTAGAAGTATTTCAATGACCAAATCGATGGCTTCCTTACGCAGTCTTGAGGAAGAAGTACCCGTGATTTCAAGGTCCTTGTCATAACTACCTAGTATTGGTCCAGCAAGTTCACGAAGAAGAGATTGTGAACCTCCGGGCAATCGCACAATCCTAGAGATCAGCTCCGATGCTGCCACTAGAAGAAGAGGTTTGGACTCAGAGAGTGCAATTCGAATAAAGTTTGTTGTCAAATGGATGATCCAACTGAATCCATCACCAGATTGGCTAGGGCGGAAGGAAGGTGAATTTAATTGTGAATCTTCTTGCAAAGAAAGGGTCTTATGTTATATAAAAATTAGTACCTTAATAAGAGCAATATAGAAAGTATATTTTCAGTGACATTATAAAATAAATTGTAATGCGTCAATTAATTCAATAGATGGACATTCATGAAAATAAACCCTCATAGAACCTGTCCAATTTGTAAATTTTTTATAAACGCAAAAGATCTGGTGGCTTTAGAGAGACATCATTTTTGGATTCTGAAGTTCTGAAAATAGGGAGATCATGTTTAAGTATGAAGTTTTTATTAATACAATTGGAGAGGATAATGATGAATCACAAAGTTACAGATTCTGGATATTGCTATGTGAGTATGTGCTAATTTTATTTAGATTTAATGGTATTATATTTTCATATGTCTTAATCGTAAAGCGTTAATTATGCTATTTCCAATTAGAACCTCTATTGAAAAAGGAAATTTTGTGTTTACATTGAATAACTGAAAATAGCATTGATTTTAGAGATTTAACCTCTTCAAACGGGGTCTAAGTGGTATCAAGTAATAATAAATGCAGAAGGAACTCAAGATTACATTTTGATTCATAAAGTGGGACATATGTATTACATCGACTCAAGCACTACCCCGTCATATAACAAGACACTTTTTGATAGGATAAAAAATAGATCGAAAAAATTCTTAAGATATTAGGTTATTTCCGTTTGACAAATGAAATTATGAATAAGGTTTTATTGTGAGAGGCTTTGCGGTTTATGATTAATAGAGTTATCTTTCCAGAAATCTTATGAACTTCTCTTTGTTGCATATAGCGAATTAAAGAGTGCATGAATGAACGCCACTTTACAAATCATTTCCGATTTGCTTCAATATCTATAAAACTTGGAACTTCTGTACAATATTAACGGGATGAAGGAAAGGAATGGGGGCTGGTAATGATGGAGATTAATGGTAACGAGGATCCCGGTCACCTCGACATTTGCAATGGAAGAAACTACGTGAGTATGTTCATGAATGTTTTATGAACATCAGAACCAATCACTACAGATACGCCAACAACCCAACTTGCGTTAATGGTCGGCGTAGTAACAATTGGTCTTAAAAGTTTGATGTGGTTATCGTAAATTCATCAGACATTAGGAGTCTGATGAGATTTAAATGAGCATCACATTTTCACTTATTATTTGAATTGCGTCTAGTAGGAAAATACAAATTTGCAGAGACAATGCAAAACATAAATAGTGTTAAGACTCAAGAATACCAATACGAAGTTTCCCAAAAGAAAGGCAGATTATAAGGCCGTAAGTAAAAGTGCAGTATCTGGCATATTTAGAACGAAAAGATAAATATGTCATGCATCCATTGACTGAGTTCATTAGTTCATATTGCTGTTATCCTTAAAATATTTCTTTAATAATCCGATAACGCGTCATTGTTTCACAAATTCATTCTTCAGTGTTTGTGTAAAAAATGAAAGCGTTCTAAATCCATCAACTATGCAAATATGACCACAACACAAATAACGACTGTTATTTGTTACACAAATTCCAATTAGACACCTTCATTTAGAAATGTCTATACATTAATGACCACTGCTTCATAATAAGCTCAGATGACTTTGTTCATCCTTCCTATTTTGGCCCTCCATATAATTTCTGGCTATGATAAAATAAGTTACCATGAGAAATTATTCTCCCCTCCCATTTCTATCCTTATTCCCTTTTCTCCTCAAAGGCGTCTTATGGCAGTGAAGGAGGATAAATATTAGTCAAGAGGACAGATTTACGACAATAGTATGGGTGTGCCTATGTGGAAATTAGAGGGGAGTATTTACTTACCTTACCATGGCGTGGAAGAGAAATTAAGATGACGTAAATAGAGAGGACTGATTGAGAGCTAGTGGAGCATTTCACAGAATAACGTTTTATGAATGTTTATTGAAGCTATTTTTGTACATTAACAAGAGTTAAAGTTAGAAAGCTGGATGCGACCTCTAACGGAGCTCACTAGGAGTCGAAATCAACTGATAAGATATAATTGGGATAAATGGCATGCTCTAAGCAAATAAAACATAAAAATACGATTATATATATGATCAATTTAACTTTGCTACAAGTGTCGAATTTTAGTACAATATTTCATTTGCAAAAAGATTTAATGAGGTCCACAATTTATTTCCAAAATTTACTTATCAGTATTTCTGATTTACTACTACTTTTTATTTAATCTTGACTACTTTCACACCCCAATTGTAGAATTAATGCCAAATCGGCGTATTACTTTTCATTGCATATCGCTTATTAACAATTGTCGACGTTAACTAAAAGGCATTTCCGTACAGACATTGTATGGAAAGGAGCGATTTATCAAACGTATCGTTTCAGAGTCCTGGAGTAACTATGTGAGAGGGAATCCACTTCCTTTGCTGTAATTGAAACAAGAAATTTCGTAAAATTATGAAATTTCTTAAAATTCATTAATAGTCACCCTCAAACTCGAAATGCACTGTTTGAACACTAACGTTTCCAACATAAATGTGTAAAACTAAATTATAAGTTTTGTACATATTGGCATAAATAAACAGAGTAAATAATGACATATAGGAAAATTCGAAAAGCTTCTTAACCGTCAAACAAGTTATTTATTTCGTGAGGATCAGTACTCCTGTATAAATGTTGCAGTCAAGTTGATCTAATATAACGCATAACTTCCCAGGGGCTAACTACGAATTGAGCGAAATGTCAGTAACGTAGACAAATCTAGTGGAATCGATAAGATGAGAAAGTGGAGTAATTACACAAATTAATTGTTGTGGAATTTAATCTCCTAATGCAAATAATCTGTGTAAAAAATAAGTGGATGAACGAAAAGATTAAAATGGGATATATCTACGATTAAATTCATATTCTTTATTCATTGCCATTTAAATCGTTCTACACATATGTTGAAAGAATGTTGATGAAATGTCTCTTATGAGGCACATATTTTTTCCTCCCAGTTGGACGAACGGAAATAATGAAGTGAAGAAATTCCAATTTTGCTATTGCAATATTTTCACACACTTAGTCGGTTGTATCTTTAAAAATAATCTATAGAAGCTAATTGACGTCAATTTCACTTTCGAAAGGTTAGCACAATTCTTGCATTTTGTGAAGTAAAACTGAATGCTAAAATGCATCAAAAAGGTTAGAAGATACTAGGCATGTTGGCAGAGCACCGAAGAGCTTCATTGTGAATGGACATAAAGTTGACTGTCTACATAGTGCTTGGGATAAGTTTTACAGAAGAGTATGTGGTTGTTTTTTTCTCATATGGGTTAAAGGTGCTCAGGAACACCACGTTTCCTTAAATATTCAAAGCTTCCTTCAAGCATGTACATGTTGAAAATGAGTGAATGACTGGAGCCTACCTAAATTATGAAATAGAATAACTTGTATTATGATGATTCGCGCTGCCCATCGAAATAAGGAGATTGTGGTCACTACTCAGCACTCCCTGAGCACTTCGAAAACAATCCAGAATGAACTGGAGAATTGCAATGGAGAATACGAGGCTGCTGTGAGTAGAAGAAGGCAAAATAGCAAGCGATCTGATCTGATTGCGATTGTGCAGGATATTTCTCTGAGAATCTGCTGCTGAGAAAGTGCTGGAGCATCCTGACATCGAAATTCGGGCTTTGTTGCCTCAGGGAATTGGATTTTTCACCCCTCTCCTCCTCCCCCCTCCCCCCCCCCATCATGCAGCTTGCATTCGATTAAGATCATCAGTACTACAAACGCATACAGCCATCACTGATATCTACTCCTCTCAGAAAAGGCGGCCGAAGAAACTTCTGAGCAAAGAGAAGCATCCTACTGAAGTACAAACAATCTGGTTCTTTTCCTACGAGAAAGGCTTTTAAAAAGAGGTACAGCGCAACACACAGAATAAGAAATGCCTTGGCTTGCATACTGCCAGAGAGGCACCTCGAATCATACACGCTGAATTTGTTCTACCTATCATGATTTTCGCATGCGCCTTCTTTCACAGACGGTGACATTATGTCTCCATCCGGATATTTAAAGAGGGAGTTAACTTAAATGGCAGCAGTATTCTGCTCTCTATAACACCTCAGAGATTAGCCAAAAATGATTGTCAGCCAATTTTACCACTTTACAAGTCCAAGATTTTTACCTCCGAACTCACCAGATCGTAACCCATTGTATGTATGGGTCGCTGTAGAGGACACGTATTTTCATGCTAATGCTGCTAAAGCTCATTTGATTAGAAGACTTAAAGCCGTTCTCGGTAACCTTTGCAAGGAATGTACGAAAAGAGCTATAATGATAACTAACGGAAGTTATTTTGAGTAAAACTTTGACAACAGTGTCAATTTCTTGGCTAAAGAATTTATTCTAGATCTTTTAAACGTTGTGTATACCAATCTCCATTTCTGGAGACTTTCAAAGCTATAATGAATATCCTCTAAAAATAAAGAAAATGGGAAGAGAAGTTCAATGAAGTTTCTACACATTATTTTGTGCCGTTGAACATTCTTGCTACTGAGTTTCTACCAATGAGCGTCGATCCCGTTATCTCCGTCTCACCAATTAAGGATTTCAATCACTATTTGTAATTATTTGTCACTGGTAGGCCTCTATCATATCCCGCATAACTTACTTTAGCCGAAAACAATTGTGCCTAGTATCTCTCTCACTAAATGTTTAGAAAAGATTTTATAGAACTCATCATCGGCAAGAAAATAAAAAAACAGTTCGAAAGAAACTAAAAAGTATTTACTTAACAAAATGGAATTTATCAAAATCAGAGTTGGTTGCTTACTTAACCAGTAAAGTATTAAAGTCTCTTTCCGATATGTCCTTTGATTCAGCCTCAGAAATAGCGGAAATTAAATTGGAAAAGAATCGCATTCCATGAAGCACTATAGTGAAATTTGAATCCATTATGAAGAGCTCGGCAATCGCACAAATAACTGAAATTTTCAGGGTTTTGACAAGCAGTTTCCGCTCGGATGTTTTAAAAACTGAAATGGAGTCAACTAAGAAGTATTCGATCCTTTTCGACACCTCATTTGCGATTGACTGGGCTCGCTTTCCAGAAAGATTTCCACTCGCAAGAAGATTCATATCAACAAACATTTTTCGCGTCAGCAAAAAAGAAGAGCAATTAAAATTCATCGCAAATTTGCTCCAAAGGAGACTCTTTTCATGAGTCATGGCTATATGTGCAATTTTAATAAAATCCTTTTGTTTATTTGCCAGAAAAGTATCCAAAAAGGAAAACGTTAAAAGACGAAGAAAATTGGAACGAAGATCTTCTTTGTTTAAAATAAGCAGAGTTTGTAGAAGGGTCATGAAAAAACTTATGCACGGGTCTTCCTTATTAGAAATTTTGAGAACACGTTCAGGGACAATCTCCGAAATCGAGTCGCAGATCGTTTGAACTACTTCGATATCAACAGAACAAAGTCCATAGAAAATAAAAATTTCAAAGACGGTTGGAACGCAAAAAAATTCTTTGGAATTACAGATTTCTAATATAGTAATTGAAATCGCAATTAGATTTTGTAATATTTTAATTATAATTGGCTGAAATTCACAACGTGCGATTAAGCCTAAAGGGACGTCGAGTAAATTTATTAAGCTTTTATTGAAAGAATTCAGCAGAGCTTTGCCCAAATCTCGATATTGAATTTCACTTATCAGTTTCGATTCAAGCTTCAAAGACTCCCAAGAAGAGGATTTACCGTCAAGCTCATTAGAGAGATCACAGGAATTTCGCAAATAAATATTGAAGGAGTGCAGTAAAATTGATTGGAGTGATGACTTTGAAGCAGGAATAAAACAGCTGATCCTATTCATCCACAATTTTTTTCAATATAAATGATCATAAGTAAGGGTTCGGCTAAAGGATAAAGATGATTCTGGTTAGTATATGATGAATAAAAGGTGTCGAACTGGACTAAAAAATGGAAAGATTTTTTAAGGATCGCAACTCCAAATAACTTAATGTAAACAGTAATATAAGGTCCTAAAATATAATATTAAGATAACAAATTCAAGGACGCATTAACATGTGTCCATCTTTCTATTTTACAGTAGAAACGACCTTGATAATACTATATCAACATTGTGTACAAATAAATAAAAGCACTAATATGCTTATAATCGTAAAAAATAAACTTTATTTGTGCAATCGGTATTAATATATCTTAAAAAATAAAAAGTAATTTATTAATTCGAAATGATCAAAATAAATGAAATAAAGAGAAGATTAACGGGTCAATTACTAAATACTCCACATTAAAACAAGTCACCCAACAAGGTATCTTTACAAAATAGAACCTTTTAACAAAACGTTATAAGTCTATTGAAGTATGTATACCATCCCAAAATGTATAAATATAAAAGATGACGTTCAAATATATCAGGATGATTGATTAGTAAATATTCATACACGATGCATTGTTTTAGTATTGTTATGAGGTTAGAATTGAGGGTTAATGAAACTTAGTCACACACTGCATTATCATTTGACTGTGTAATAATTTCAATATCATCGGTGCACAGCCCTCTAGCAAATAAAATCTTGGATCACCGAAATGATGAAAATATTTTGCAGAGTTAAGTTATTTAACATCGAATTTAATACTTTCAGCTTTGTTTAGCATGTTTTACAGTAATTTTTTCACTAACATGATATATTACGTTAACAACAAAGATTGTGTTTTACTTCTGCTAAGCTTGAATATCAGCTTGACGATTTCAAAAGTCTAAAGAAATCACGCTTAGTATTATCAATCAATACCTAAAATCTCCTTAAACCAAATGAATTCTTCTAATATTTTTACTCTTTCAGTTAAAAACTTCTTTATATCCAACTGCTGTTGGGTAAATAATGAGGCAGAGACACCACAATGGGATTATATTTGAATGTCAAACATAAGCCATTAAAATAGACTAGGTTAAAATAGTCACTAAAATGAAACAGTTTGAAATACGTTTGATGTGTTTGTTACAATGAACTACGTTAATAAATAACTTTAAATAAGCAGCACAAATGAATTCAACTGAAATAATACCGTCGTTTTGATATCTTGAATAAGTTTAAAGCGGTCAAAATTCGATGAGGTAACAATTAATGCAAATATCCAATGCGTGGTTATCGAATATTTTAGATTTTATAACGAGATAGAATGATTTATCTGCATATAAGAGAAGATTGGTGATGACCAGAGAAATAGCATCTCCACTTCTTCATTTGGCACCATGAATACTATATTTTCAAAAACCTGATATGCTTTGCTGATGAATTGAACCTTACTTATTGTGTGGAAGGGGAGAGATTCGCGTGTAAAATTAATATTTCCGTAGAAGAGAGAGACTTTTTAAAAAATACATAAGGAATATGATCGATAATATGTAAAGTATAAAGTTTGAAAATGCATTAAATAGCCGAATCCGTATAGTCATCAGAGGTATTAGCTCTACAACTTTTCTCACGCCGTTTTCCACAAGATGGCGCTAGTAGTCGACATTAGTTGAAATATATCATTCACAGATGTCGAACACTTTGTTTCAACATTTGTACATACAACCCTACTCCGATATAACTTAATTGGTGTTTATACATTAATAAAATTTTTTACTAAATATGTCCGAATTTAAATCGAATTCTCGTCATTTGCGGGAAGTATCGCCTTTTTATTTCAATATGAAAAAATCTGCGCACTGACTGAGCCTCACCCGATTATCTCGGATATTTATGGTAAAACGGCTATTAGTGAGTGAAGGTGTCGGCGGGAATGGTTGCAACGTTTTAAGAGTGGTGATTTTGCTGTCGGAGACGGCATAGTGGTAGGGGGTCGAGCGGGGGGGGGGGGAGAGGAATTTGTTGAAGATGCAGAATTAGGGGCTAGCGAAGGGATTCACCTGCTGCCCTAGAGATGGGCCCAAGTGGTAGCTAACGATGGACAATTCTTTGAAACTTTTATTATGATAAAGCCTCAATTTAACTAAAAAAAGGCGGGAGCAAAGTTGTAGACCTAATAAAATATAGGCCAGTTAAATTAATTGGACTTAGAATGTTAAGCTTACCAAATAAACTATTTTTAATTCTTTACTTGGTGTTAGCTCTTATGTTAAAACATTTTTAAAAATATTCTCTGATTTTGATCCAATAATATATATCCTGACCAAACAACAGATTATATTTTTGTTCCTATGAATAGGTAGTTCAAACTTTAATTGCTGCACAAAGGAGAATTTACTTCTTCCATCGCGAAAACCTCAACAGAGCGTGAAATAAAAACTGTGAATGAAAGATAATATATAATGGATGTGGTATTTATCTGCTTTTTCTTCCCCGTGAAATTGTATCGAGTTTATAAACATACTATTGGCGGAACTGAGGAATTTGAAATAGTTATATGATCAAATGTTTTCCAGATAATTAAGTAAAATTACGCGTTATTACAAAATTCTGATTTAGATAATAAAACTCTTAATTGAGAATAAGATAGATTTAAATTAACAGTATATTTACATTTATTATACTTTGAAGTACGGAGTTTGCTAATTTCTAGATAAAATTAAATACTATTAATTTCGCAACCTTGAGTTAAAATAAGGTGCTCTTCGAGATTAATCGTTGAAAAGTTGGCTTTGCATATTTTCGTCGTTTGCTAAGGAGTGTGGAAAATATTCAACTATGTCTTGGTTTTCAGATTTATACGTCTCTGTGGCGATGATATTTATCAAGCTTATGGTTTACGCCTACGAATACTTGACGTTGCCCATATACTTCATGTTCAGCAAAACCGAATATTTCATGCCTTTTCCAGAAGATGAACAATCCTACTTCAAAAAATTTGCAGCTGAAGAATCAAGAACTTTAAGCATGCCCGTTGATAAAAATGATCCCGGCAGCCCATGGCGGGCTTCTGAGTATATTGATAACTTAGCTACAGTAGCTTTGCCTGGTTGTTCTACGCTTTCTGAGCTCTGGCTTCGCACAGTCAAACTGTGGCCTAACAAACCTGCTTTAGGAACCAGAAGAATTCTAAATACTGATTATGAGGTAAGCTTCTTTTCTTTAGTCCTTTCGTTTATTCCACTTTTAGCTAATGCCAAATGGGAAAAAGATGATCAAGTGTACTATGGGGGAGTATTTGTGGGAGACTTATGCTGAGGCAGAAAGTCGGGTCTCCTCACTTGCAGCAGGTCTTCGTTCCATTCTGGGACCAAGGACGGTAGATGGGAATGGAGAAAATGTCTGTCCCACGCCGCTGGTTCTCTTCTCTGAGACTAGAGCTGAGTGGCTTTACGCAGCTCAAGCGACTTGGCGTCTTAATCGTCCCATCGCTACTCTCTACTCTACCCTCGGTGACGATGCTGTTGTTCATGGACTTGATCAAACTGAAGTGAGCCTTTTCAAATTCTTTTTGACTTTTTTTTTATCTAAGTAATCCACATAACATTAGTTGGACACACAGGCATATATGTTTATGTTCTTTAAATGGATGAAAGTTTAATGTTGTTTGATCCGTATAATTTCTCTTGTTTGTTACTTGGCTCAAATGGGAAAAATTGGGGCAACATTTTCAGACCTTTGTATTAACTTTACTCTTTATTAAAGGCTAGTTTGTGGATAATATTGTCTTTGTCTAGTTTTTATCCTCTTTTCTCTGTCATATCGGTGTTGATGTCCTTGTTTTTCTTTCTGTATCTGCTTTTCGTCGCATAAGCAAATGAAATTTTTATTCTTAGTTTTGCTAGTAAATAATTTGTATATGATAAACAGGTGTTTTAAAAAATGACTGATATCAGATATAAAATAAAGCGTTGATTCATATTTAACTGTATTGCACTGGTAGTATTCCCCTCCAATTGTAAACAGAATTTTGTGCAGTTGCAGGATTTTAAATTGTTCTTCCTTACGGATTTGTTATATAATTCAATACTGTTAGTGATGTATAAGGCCTTATCTCAAATTTATTTATTTGCTTAATGATGCAGTATTGATTATTCTGATCTTTGCGTAACTAATTCCTCCTTCTAATTGATGTTTTTTAATTGCTCTCAGGCCTATTAAAGGGTAGTTTTTAGTAGTCCACGAAGATTTAAAATTTCACAAACTTGTAATAAACTTTGCCCATTTCGGTAAAGTTATTTATTTGACTTCATATCACATTGATCTATTTATTAGTCATCTCAAAATCAAAACTTCTATATTTGTTTTGTAGTAAAGAATGTAATTACTGGTTTTCCGGAATATTGTATGCTGGTAATTGTGATGTGGTATATAGATTGTAAGTCACATTTTCTTAATGAATTTTTCCTGTTTATTTTTAATCTGTTAACCACTTAATGCACATGAGAAGCATTGGTTTATCTCGCATTCCTACAAGATCACGTTTATTTAGAAGTTCTGTTCTGTGGTATCACTATTAAATCTCTGATTTTGTCAATTTACTAGTGGAATTCGGGAGACTGGTATTGAAATAAGTCTCGGTGGAAGGAATTTTGTTCTTCTGCCCTGAAAAGTTCATAAATAGTATATCCCTCTTTCAAAGCCACGCATTCCTACTTATTTATTAGAAATTGGAAAATGAGCTCATCTTCTGTATTTAAAATTATATTTCGTCTAAAATTAATTTAAAATAGTTAATAAACCTACTTCATTAATATCCTTATATTCGCCAAGGCCTCTGTGATTTTCACAAGCGACGAGCTACTCTTCAAAGTGGTGAATCTTCTTCAACGTTGCCCTCTAGTGAAGCATGTCATCTACTTCTCCAACGGCGTGTTCCAGAAGCACTCGTGTCTTGATGTGAACGACCTCTCTCGTCTCAATGGCACAGCCCGTCACTCTGTTGAGACGGCTAGAAAAGCCCTTCCTGACGGTGTAAGACTCTACGACATGCTCGAATTGGAGGCTATTGGAGCTGCTGAAATTCGTGGTGCTGCTGATCTAAAAAAAGAGTCTATTCTCAACTGGCAGCCACCAGCCGATGAAAGACCCAAACCCAACGATCTAGCCGTCATTATGTATACCAGCGGCTCTACCGGTAACTCATTTGCAACTCTGCGTCGCTCTTAAACCTATGATTTTGGAGTTTCGTCATTTGTCATCTTTTTTTGTTTCAATTCTTCCACCATCTACAAGATACTATGGGATTGGATGCACCATCGATTGTAAGGGACTGTACGGAATTTTTTTAGTATATTTTATCAATTTGTAAAAGTAACATCTCACGTTTATTTCTTCAATTGTCAACTTAACCATCCCAATCCGTGTCATAAGATCCGGAATATACAGAGATGAACAATTTATGAGTTTTCTAGAATAAGGCGGCAGTCTTGAGATAGAACGTGCTTTGTGTATGTTTACTACTAATCTGCACCACAAAAGTGATCCAGTACACTCTAACCTTGACGACACGCCCTTACCGCCCTCTCTTTCTCTCTGCAAATGGACGTTTCTCCTTGTGTGATTTTAAAGTACTTAAACTAAATTAGGACATCAAGAAAATGACGGCTATCTCGTGATATGTATGGTGTACAAATTCCTAACATCCATTTGACTACCATCCTCACGTGAAGCCTTCAGAAGCCTTTAGGTACTTCATGTTTATGTAAGTTGGAGGTGGTATTAAGATGCCGTTCGTGTTTGTTTACACTGCAGCTGGGATTTTCATCCAGATTTGTATTATTCGTATCCTTTTTTTATTTACGAGTCTCTCTGTGGTCAGTGTTTCTCCAACCAAAATGACAGATTCATACATTTAAAATTTGCTAAATAGCAATTGCTAAAATACTGACCGAAAAACCTATCCTTTGTAGAAGTCCCTAATGTCGTGTTTTATTGTAAATTACACTGACAAAAAACTTCTATAACTTTCTCTAATACCTTGGGAAATATCCATCTCCCGCAAAATCTTACCCATCAATATCACTATTTGTATTGTATTAGTTGCTGAATTAAAGGGATAAGAATTAAACTAGTCTGTCAATAATTTAATACTGATTTTCATTTATCTTTATTATTTGGGCCAATTTATTCGTTAAAGGAGGATCGAGATGATTCAAACAGACTTGAAATTTGCTAAGTATCCATTACTTTCGGATCATCATTATTATTATTATTAATGCTGATTTTTAGCTCTGACTCTGATGACAACAAATGCTAAAGGATCCCAATTTGTAAGCGGTCATGTTATTAGGTCACATTCTGTTTCACACAAATAAATTGTGATATCCTACTTAATCTACCTTGGCGACAATCGATCTGGCTTCTTGCCTAATTGTGTATTATATAGGATCGCCAAAGGGTGTTGAGATAAGCCATGACAACATAATCTGCACAACTGCTGGTCTCTTCCGTCGTTTGCCGAAATTGAATCCTGATTCTGATGTCTACATCGGCTACCTTCCACTGGCCCATGTCCTGGAACTGACCAGTGAACTGTCACTTCTTATCATGGGTATTCCAATTGGTTTCTCCAGCCCCCAAACTCTCACAGACACTTCGACCAAAATCAAGAAGGGAGTCTGTCGTGGTGACATTATTGTGCTCAAACCCACTCTCTTTGCCACTGTACCCACCATCCTCGACCGGATCACAAAGTCTGTCTGGGAAAAGGTCAAGGAGGGTGGTCCATTAATGGAGGCTGTAAGTCACATGTCTCTGCTTCATTCGTCTTTAGCGTGTAAATTTATGCCTGTCACTTATTAAAATTTTACAAGCTCATTTGTAAAATAGTTCACTGCACTTAACTTGGGTAGAGAGCAGGTATTCTATAAAAGCTCGTTAACTAATTCGCTTCTCTCCAATCTGACATTTGATATTACTGTCAGGTTCTGGTTAGTGTTATTTAACCAAACTCTGCAGCAAGGATAGCCAAAGTTATACCCAGTACTACCCAGTACTTTTTTAAGCTCGTTTTGGAACAGATGATATTCAGATTGCGCACATTTTACTTATCCAATTTTCGCATTTTTGAAATAATCGGGAGGGGAGGGGGACATTTACCTATTAGCTGTCGACGTTAACTAAAAGGCATTTCCGTACAGACATTGTATGGAAAGGAGCGATTTATCAAACGTATCGTTTCAGAGTCCTGGAGTAACTATGTGAGAGGGAATCCACTTCCTTTGCTGTAATTGAAACAAGAAATTTCGTAAAATTATGAAATTTCTTAAAATTCATTAATAGTCACCCTCAAACTCGAAATGCACTGTTTGAACACTAACGTTTCCAACATAAATGTGTAAAACTAAATTATAAGTTTTGTATATATTGGCATAAATAAACAGAGTAAATAATGACATATAGGAAAATTCGAAAAGCTTCTTAACCGTCAAACAAGTTATTTATTTCGTGAGGATCAGTACTCCTGTATAAATGTTGCAGTCAAGTTGATCTAATATAACGCATAACTTCCCAGGGGCTAACTACGAATTGAGCGAAATGTCAGTAACGTAGACAAATCTAGTGGAATCGATAAGATGAGAAAGTGGAGTAATTACACAAATTAATTGTTGTGGAATTTAATCTCCTAATGCAAATAATCTGTGTAAAAAATAAGTGGATGAACGAAAAGATTAAAATGGGATATATCTACGATTAAATTCATATTCTTTATTCATTGCCATTTAAATCGTTCTACACATATGTTGAAAGAATGTTGATGAAATGTCTCTTATGAGGCACATATTTTTTCCTCCCAGTTGGACGAACGGAAATAATGAAGTGAAGAAATTCCAATTTTGCTATTGCAATATTTTCACACACTTAGTCGGTTGTATCTTTAAAAATAATCTATAGAAGCTAATTGACGTCAATTTCACTTTCGAAAGGTTAGCACAATTCTTGCATTTTGTGAAGTAAAACTGAATGCTAAAATGCATCAAAAAGGTTAGAAGATACTAGGCATGTTGGCAGAGCACCGAAGAGCTTCATTGTGAATGGACATAAAGTTGACTGTCTACATAGTGCTTGGGATAAGTTTTACAGAAGAGTATGTGGTTGTTTTTTTCTCATATGGGTTAAAGGTGCTCAGGAACACCACGTTTCCTTAAATATTCAAAGCTTCCTTCAAGCATGTACATGTTGAAAATGAGTGAATGACTGGAGCCTACCTAAATTATGAAATAGAATAACTTGTATTATGATGATTCGCGCTGCCCATCGAAATAAGGAGATTGTGGTCACTACTCAGCACTCCCTGAGCACTTCGAAAACAATCCAGAATGAACTGGAGAATTGCAATGGAGAATACGAGGCTGCTGTGAGTAGAAGAAGGCAAAATAGCAAGCGATCTGATCTGATTGCGATTGTGCAGGATATTTCTCTGAGAATCTGCTGCTGAGAAAGTGCTGGAGCATCCTGACATCGAAATTCGGGCTTTGTTGCCTCAGGGAATTGGATTTTTCACCCCTCTCCTCCTCCCCCCTCCCCCCCCCCATCATGCAGCTTGCATTCGATTAAGATCATCAGTACTACAAACGCATACAGCCATCTGGTAGTTTTATGAATGTATGGGTTCGCGCTGGTTTTGTCACCTTATTTTTTGGTCTGCAAATAATAGTAGATCACTTAAACACTTCACTGCTTGTGAGTATAGTTTACCTTTATGCTATATAGTTGGTGGCGACCGAACTCCATAAATTGATCCGGGGAATGTGTAGCAGCTTGCATATGGTCTTCATCTGCATTTTTTTTCATTGCAAGTTTTATAATGTGTAATGTATTAACTGCTATTAAAGATTTTACTTTTATTCACTTTCCGAGTGACTACCTATGTCTTTGTCTCAAAGTAGATCTGTTGAAATATCGTACGATGTTCATTAATTGACTTTCTTCCGATTAAATTAAATGGATTTTGAATGTTAATGACGGTGAAATAACTTGTTCGCATCCAAATAGACCTCAAAATTCGTTTCGACTTACCTTGTCAAGTTTTTGCGGTGAGAATTCCGGATTTCTGCTCTCAAGTTTTCTGTATCGTGGTGTCGTGTCTCTTCCATGTTTATGCTGCCGAGTGCACATGCATCCAAATGCGATTAGTTAACCTTTGCGATTCGTATCCATCTGTGCTTATGAGAAGTCTCAAGTGTGCAGCAGGTTTATAACTTTTATATTTATTCATTTTGGTTTTAAGTACTTTTACTTTGCAATTTTTATGCAGCAAATTTCTTTACATTAATCCTGAGAATTCTCTTGAAATTGAGCAAATTGAGCTGTTGAAAGTCGAGACAGTTGTCCAATAAATCTCTATTTTTCCTTACCTAGTGGCTTGAATCCGTAAATTTGTATTGTATTTGTATTGTAAAATGTAAGTTTGCCATGTTTATTATTGATCAATATTAGAAAGCTTAATTATCGATTAAGTTTAAAGTGGTTATCTGCATGGCGGTCTGTAACTTACATTGCAGATTTTCCACTTCGCGTATGATTACAAGTGCCGACGCCTTCACACGGGTTTCCCAAGTTTCTTGGTGGATCTGCTTATTTTCCGCAAAGTGCGCGATCTGGTTGGTGGTCGTTTGCGCTACATCGTCTCAGGTGGTGCACCTCTCTCCGAGGAGTCCCATCTCTTCACCAATGTCTGCTTTGCTCCCATCATGCAGGGGTGAGTCTTTTCTATATTAAAAGGTTATTTGTTCGGGATCATCTGATCGAACCACCGTTTTGTCCATGTGGCTGATAAGCATGTTCTGTGCATTTTAACTCATTTTCAAACTCATAACTGACAATGCATATCGGTCGTTTATAAAATCGAATTTGTCTCGGTTCTGCTATGTTAATATCGTGTTGATTGTTTAATTGGATGCCCTGCTTCCTCAAACTTTGGGGAAAAAGTATATCTGCAAAATCGGTTATCATAATTAAGCAGCTGGTCAGTAAGTACTAAATAAGGTGGACAAAATTCGCTATGTGTTCTAGGTAACTAGTGATGAAGTTTGAATTTCGGAACTTGTTTTACTCATCAGGAATTAAACATGAAATTAGATAAGACTGATACCCCAAATTTGCCCTAGACCACTTTTCTACCCCTTCTATCGTTCTCTGATTTTCTGCTAACCGATTTCAGTCACTTTCTCAATGAAGAAAGGTTTTCCTCTAAGTTTTAATGTTGTATACTAATATTATTACGTTATTTAATATATGAATAGCAATAAATAATGGAAGAAAAAGGTCGGAAGGGAATTTGAAGCGCTTTTTGAATAACCTTCCAATTAGTATTCATGTGTTTCTGTATTGGTTATTTCACCCCAGCCTTAGTTTTTATGGCCCAATTTTCTATTTCACGGTCCATCCCCTGTGAAGATAGTTTGTCACTACATCATAAACTTGTCGGTTTATTAATCTAATATGAAGCTACTGGTGTAATGCTACACCTGTGATCGTCTCAAACCACACATACTGGCTATTTTAATAATCTAGCTCTTCGATTTTTTACTAATATTTAGACTAATTCAATGAATGGTATCATCTCTATGAAATCCGGAATCGAGGATGTCAGTGTTTGAATATAACATTGAGGGAGACATGAAAAAAATTATATTATTTAACATTAAACTACTCACCCTTCTCAATTATATATAGGGTATGGCTACTTAGCCAACTGCTTATACCAGTCTATAAAAATGGCTAAAAATTGAGTGCAAAATGTGTGGGTGGGTGTGTGATAAGGCCATCTGCAGGACACTTATAAGACCGTGAGCTCTGGTGCAACATCCATGTGTTTGGATGACTGAATCCAATTAGGTTGAACTGTAGGTTTTTTCTAACAGCATTGAAGCGAATGCTTTTCGCATTTGTTTATTATAGCTAAGAAATTGATCTTATCTAAATGTTAAAGCTTTTATTTTCATGTTTTATGAACATTAGAATAATGTCAATATACCCCAGAGTTTGTAGTTTTCTTGTTTATTATCCTGCCTAGCTTAATAATATGTTATCTTTATTGATTGAATGTAATTAAGTTCTGCGCCCTTAATTTTACTCTAGGGCTCTAACTTGAATATCATCAAGGTAGGAAAGGGAAATCTAATTATTCTATTACCCTTTTCACTTTTATCAACTGTACGGACGGAAATTTTGGGAGAAGCCAAGGGAATAATAGCGCAGCCTTGTAACCCATGGGATGAATTCGCATAATGCAAGTGTTAGATAAGGGGGAAAGTTATGACCAAGTCTTAATCAGAATGCCATAAAGAAGGGGGACAATTGGGTAAAATGTAACAATTCTGTGTAATCCTAAGCCAATTGTCTTGAAGCATTTTGAATAAAGAAAATTCGCGTGCTTGAGTGCGTTTCTGATCCTTCAAAATTCGAGTAATTTCTAAGGTAATTCTGGATTGAAATCTCAAAATATCCTAAAATTAGTGGTAAGGATGTTAGAACTTTACACAACTATATCGATTATAGAACGTTATTCATTAGTTTGGGTAAACAATTTATTAATTAAACGTTGTTTTAAATGTAAAAATGGGAATAAAGCTTAATATAAAATTTTACTGTCTTTAAGGAAAAAATTATTTAATAATTTTCAGATTTTCATAATCTCTTCGACAAATATAACTCTTATTTGATAATGCAAACGAATCAAACAGAAATTTTATATCTTCTCAGTCAGTTGTTCTTGTCTGTACGTTAATTTTTTAGACTTTCGGACTTGTTGCTGCTATTATTACCTATTTGCTAATCTATTTTTAATTAACTAGATACTTTTGACATCTCAGTGGGTAGTAGTCAAGACTAATCGAATTACGATTTAATTAATGAATAAGCCAGAGATCAAGTCATATCGTGCACTCATTAGTTAAAAAGTAAAATCCTATTTCATTTTCATCTCTGCCTTTAGCTATGGCTTGACGGAAACAGCGGCAGCAGCCACTCTAATGGAGTGTGGTGATTTGCGAGGACACCACGTGGGCGCTCCGATTCCCAGCGTGCAGATTCGTCTACGCCCCTGGTTGGAAGGCGGTTACTCTCCCTACGACAAGCCCTTCCCACGTGGAGAGATCCTCATTGCTGGTGGCAGTGTCACTCGCGGATATTACAAGAATCCTGAGGCTACTGAGGATGCCTTCTACACTGACAGCAAGGGTGTTCGGTGGTTCTGTACTGGTACGCTCATACTGAATTCTCTCGTTATGTATGAAAATGTATCCATTAATTTTTACTAAAGCGTCATTGCGGAGCTTAGATGACTCTTACATCACCAATTTAAGGTTAACTTAATTATTTAGTACTGTATTGCTCAAAGTGATAATATAGGTATTTGACCCGAACGCGTTTACCTATCTAGTTAGTTAGTTAATGACTGTACCATGATCTGGCTAGGTCAATTGAGGTCTAGAGTAACAAGGATCAAAGTGTTAATGAGCTGTTTCTTCACGAATTTGTTAAAAATTAAATTAAACGGCGCGTTAAATATATCAGTACTTAAGAATATAAGAATAACGTCGAGGTTGAGTGAATGATGATGGTGAAACTGTCAATTAGTTGGCAAATAGCTCTCTTGGTATTGCTCTCGTCTAAGTCGAGAGTTGAGCTATAATTAGGGAAATAACTGTGCTTGATTGAAACAGTTTTAAACACAAAAACAGATGAAGTATGGGCTTAAATAAAAAAGGACATACTTCTATGATATGTCACTATTTCGAGATATTAGGAAGGGAATAAATAAGGCACTTTCAATTAAAATTTCAATCTTTCGATTTTATGATATTGGAATTCCAGCTGATATTTGCAACTTCGCAAAATATAGCAAACTCTCATTCTTATCCACTCTTGTTTTTATGCCTTCTGTTTAGTTTTTAGTTGTAGTTGCTACGAGGAAATATCCATATGAGCTTCTCATGCTGCTAGAAAATATGAAGAGCATTATATTTCAGTTTAAATTTATCAAGTGGTTGGCTTAAGTTATTATCACTATTCAAGTTTCAATGCTTCCCAGCTATTCCCCATTTAAATCTCCACTTTCTTTCCTAGTGTTTAGTTTCAAAGGGACTCTTCAACTATTTAATTCTGTCCTTTTCGGTGATGTTAATCTACTTCAATACCGATGTTTGACTTTAAACTTATTCAGAAATAGGAAAAGCAAAGCATATGATCATTTTAAATTGCCGCTTAATGTATTTTATAAAAATGTTTAGGCGACATCGGCATGATTCACCAAGACGGCAGTTTCTCAATCATCGATCGTAAGAAGGATCTAGTTAAGCTGCAGGCAGGCGAGTATGTCTCCTTGGTGAAAGTGGAATTGGCCTTGAGCCAATCGATATATGTGGAGAATATATGTGTCTACGCTGATCCTCGGGAGAACTTCACCGTCTGCTTCGTCTCTCCCAAACTCTCTGCCATCCGCAAATTGGGCGCTGAATTGAATCTTATGGAAGCTGCTACTGAAGCCGCCAATGCTACTCTGCCTCTGGAAAAACGTGAGGACAGCACGGCCCGTTCTTTGGCTGAAAATGCCTTCCTTTGCAGACAACCTCAGGTAATATTCCATCTTTGCCATGATTTGTATATGCCGTAAATCCATGTTGTAACTACCATACCACAAGTTGACTATTAAGTGAATAAATATTAGAGAGAAGATGGGTAAGGTTTATTTCCAAAAGAGTTCCTTTGTTGAGAAATTACATATCTGGTGGAAGTTGATAGGATAACCTAAACTAAATTTCGAAACAATATTTATTTATAAAGTGACTAGTCAGAACTATGCATAATCTGATATTCTATTAATATACTACTGCGTTATTCTAGCACTAATGTAGCTTTCGTATTCACATTTCTCAATTCACTTTTTGTCACATGCTTCTAAGATTAGTATCCAGAAAAGCATTATCAAATAATGGATTTGCATTCTCCCGTTGCAATTCTACTTCACGTCTATGGATTACTAACTTCTCCCATACCGCTTCCATTAGCTCAAATCTTCTTCCTCCAATAAATAAAACTCCTTGGAGTGGCTGCTACAAGTCATATTCAGGATCTAAGTAAAGTGGATATGTAGTGTAATAAAATGTGCACTGTAAGACATTTGCTTAATTTAATTTCGCACAGTATCATCGAACCTTTTCTGGGTTTGGTTTGTTTCAGCAATCACTTAGTATTTGCGTTATTTGAGTTAAAACATTTACATCACATTCGATCTTCATTTGTGTTTATATCTAACAGAGTTTTGTTTTGTTTACGTGGTCCTTTGCACAGGAGTGAACCAATAGATCGGATAAGTTGGCATCAGGATTAGCTCGTAATTTTAACCCTAAACAATCCCACTCTCCTTATGGATTTTGTTATTTGGATTTATCTTAGGTTATTGAAAGCGTGACGAAGGATATTCAAATGGTCGGATCAGTAAAACGATTAGCAACCTTCGAAATTCCCAAGAAGGTCTATCTGGACCCTGAGCCATGGACATCGGAATCCGGTCTCGTAACGGACGCCTTGAAAATCAAACGTTTCAATATCAAGATCAAATTTGAGGATGTTATTAAAAAGATGTACTCCAAGTAGACAAAAATCGATTTCAATCACACGGCGGATGTGTTGCCGCTAATTCTATCTAACTCTGTTAAATTCCTCTTATTGTTTTTTTAATTACTCATATCTGATTGCACTAGCGTTTATTAATCGTAATTAAATGTTTCCCCACATCCCTTCTACTCTCATCATTTAGATGTAAACTCAATTTTTCCCTCTTCTCTTTATAATAAAATCAAAATAAGTTGATGTGAACTTTTTTATTTGGTCCTCTAACACAGTTACTCACACCCATAGATATCTCTTTCATAATGTAAACCAGCATCAAACTTCATCGCTAGTACTACAATTAGAATTGCTAAGCGTAATGAGCTAATGTGGTGTTGGCTTTTTTCATTTGGCTAATATATCATTAACACTTTTACTTATTTCTTGCTCTCACTAAAGTCATCAGTTCCTTTCAAGACTTAAATTTCTATTGGCTGGTAATGATGAAGGTTCCAAGAATTGGCTTAGTTCATTTCTTGGAGGAGAGCTTGCTATAAAATTAGAGCCGAAAGCGGTCACATAAAGTCTCCATGATAAAATATAAAAGATTGCTGTAGTGGGAAATGAAGATAGAATTAGGCATTTATCATTTTTTCGCGTTTATTATTTCGGGCTTTCAAGCAGGACAAAGTATTGCTCAGCTGTCTTAGAGTACTAATTCCAGATAACGTTTGTTAAAATTATGGAAGGACTCTAAGTCAACTTACCGTTTCTGTTCGATTGAATTACAGCGATTCGAATGGGCCTTAGAAGCTAAGGATGGTTTTTCGACTCAGCAAATGCTCGGACATTATTTTTATTTAATTTAATGACAGGTTTCCATCTCTAAGTTCGCCTTCAATTTAGTCTATTTAAGGGAATATTCCACCATACAGTGTCTGAGAATTTCGACATTTGTAAATCACAATAGTCATTTAATTTAGGAATCTTATCGACGTAATCCGTAAATAGAACTACCTTCATTTTCAATATTTATTAGAGAATCGTTTAATTTTTGCGGAAGTAATCCAAAAACCTTAATGCTATCTAAATTATTCATTTCAGGATTCACTGAACGGATAAACGAATTCCCAAAAAATACTAATGCTGCAGTATTCATTCTAATTTACCTTATTTGACGAAAAATTAATAATCTGTGTCCCGATAAATATCATTCAACAAAATTAACCAAGCAAGTACGCACTCATAGATCCACGCATATTCTGTCGCTCAGACGGATCATTGAAAATATTGCAAAATTGACAAAAAAAAACAAAAAGGCAATGAATATTAACTATAATTTATAATGAAAACTCATGCATTTTCAGATATTTTTGATAACTTTTATTTTGAAAAACGTTGATTAAATTCAACTTTAAAATTTTTACAATAAATGCAAAACACAAAAGATTTATCTTTTCATTAAACTTTATCTTATTCTACACATAGGTATACTATAATAAGACTCACTTGCAAAGTCATATATACTAATGTTTATATTATAGTTATAATATTATTAAACTGAAACTCATAAACTGAATTATGTCTTACGAGCAATTCAATTCATATCAAAATAAAAGATAAAAAAGATGATAATATAACTATGTCTTAATATTTTTCAATTTACAAAATTAGGTGTTTGTGTTATAATGCAATGAGATAATCTGCGTAGGTTCTCCGCGTAGTATGCTTACGAATTTCGCGAAATGAGCGTTTCATTCCCTTCTCTTGAGTGCGTCGATCCGGAAATCTATAAACTTTGTAAAGATGAAGAATCTAGACAGCGGAGCTGTATCGAACTTATCGCTTCGGAAAACTTTGCTAGTAAAGCTGTTTTGTCTGCACTTTCTTCCACATTTCATAACAAATATTCTGAAGGTGTTGTTGGAGCAAGGTAATTGTTTTTTTATATTAAAAATATCATTTTTTTATAGATACTATGGCGGTGTTGAATTTGTTGATGCGATGGAAACCATTTGCAAAGAGCGTGCTCTCAAGCTCTTCGGATTGTCACCTTACGACTGGGGTGTAAATGTTCAGCCTTATAGTGGTTCTCCTGCCAATATGGCTGTGTATATGGGATTGGTTGGACCTCATGGGCGTATTATGGGTCTAAATTTGCCTGATGGCGGCCATCTTACCCATGGCTTCTTTACTCCAATGGGGAAAAAGGTGATTTGTGTTCAATTAGTAGAGTTGCTGTTGTAGATTTCAGCTTCTTCTCTCTTCTTCGAATCATTGCCATATTGTGTCGACAGCAAAACTGGTCTTATCGACTTTGAAACTCTCGGGGTTACTGTTAAGTTGTTTCGTCCTCGTCTCCTAGTCGTCGGTGCCAGTGCTTATCCTCGCATACTCGATTATGGGCGTTTTAAAAAAATTGCTGATTCTGTGGGAGCTCTAATGATGGTAGATATCGTAAGTATATCGATAGTTTTTGCTTTTGCCTATAGTCATCTTATGGATTAAATATATGTTTGCAATTTTTCTGGTATGTTTTTTATTACTTTTCCTTACAAAAGTTCAGCACAGCACATCTCTTTGAATTTCTATTTGTCAAAGAGGCTCATTTCATTAAAAGCGTTCGAGCGTTGTCACATGGTATCTGAAGGGTGTCATTATTAAGTAAGTGAATTCTTAGGTCCTTTGATTGCCTCTTGTCTCTAAATCTAATCAGGTGGTATACATTTATCTACCTTTCTGAGGGGTGTTATGTTAGATGTTAAAGGCTTAACTACATGACCGAATTGTTCAATCCTGTCTATTTCCACTAATACTTATAGAAGTGTTAGCGAGTTAGTGGGGCGAATAATCTCTAAAAGTTTACTAAATACTCTTGAAAAAATGCTATGCCTGTCCTCTTTACTGTTGATAAGCTATCATAATCTTCTAAAGTGACCTATAGAGCACAACAAATGGCCATAATGGTAGACTTTACCCAAAAAGTGTTAAAAAACGTCCCTCTAATTAAGCACAATTTTCAAAGTATGCATATTTTATTAGTATCTTTTCTATTTTAAAATTATTTTCATCCATCATAGGCCTAACTTTCTATATTGACAGCTTAAGTGAATTTTAAGCTTTTCGGCTTTTTAGGCTCATATCAGTGGTCTCATAAGCAGCGGCATTCATCCATCGCCATTTGAGTATGCTGATGTGGTCACCACGACAACCCACAAAACCTTGCGTGCAGCGAGGGGCGCCATGATCTACTACCGTCTTCGCAAACCCGCTCCTCCATCCAAAACAAAAGGAGCCCAAAATGGTACCACCATGACCAACGGAGTGAGTGGATCCTACATTTGTCTAATTATTTTAAATTCTCATTTTAATTTTTTTTTGCTCTGAACTTAATGTATTTTTACTAGTCATTTAGTTCGCAAATCTAGTTTATAAATCTGTTTATTTGGGGTCTATTTTTAGCGAACTCTTTTCAATAAGCCTAAAGGATTTAATCTATTATTCTGAAATATGATGACGTCATTTTGGTCAACTTCTACATTGGTCACTTTATTTAACGCTACTGTGGTGTGGCGTCTTAGTATTCTCAATTAAGTGGGACTGAAAATTTAATTTTTATTACTTGCGTTCCAGTTATCAAGCTAATAAAGCAGTGCGTGATTGGTTTAATCAGTCAAGTTGCTAATGTGTAGTCTCCGTTCTATCTTTTCGTTTTATAATATGTTCGGGGTTCTTTATCGTTCATATATCACTTATTAAATCACAAACTACTCCATTATATATGTAACTTACTTCTTTGGACATACTCTAAATGTTGTCTATTCCATGGCGTCTTCCATATTAAATGGAACTCAGATATCAAATGTACAAGATCAGAAGTGCCTTTAGTAAAAATGGTCTTGCCACCTTTCTTTCTAATCAGTACATATATATCACTTATAGGCTTTGCAAGACGTAGCAGTTCTCGGAAAATTGTGATAAAATAACGGTTCATATAAGGCTTTTCTTGATTGGAACCAAATGAATAACCATTATTTTTACATAGTTTTGTTGATGAAAACTAACATGCTTAAAATATCTCAAAAAAGCTTTTATTTGTGGCTTCGATGTGTAATGGTCGTATAGATTTCATGCAAGCTTTTATCATGTGATTCGCCAATATTCCACTCTCTTTTCTACGTCAGCGCTTCTGAAAGTCTCTTGAATGCATAGTTCATTTCCATTCCTAGTGTTAGTGCACTCAAATTGTCTATTGTCTACCGGCTTTGGTGTTTCTGCCTCCTGCCTTATCATCACTAAAAAGGAGTGACAATAACCATATATATCAATATTAATACATTGTTATTGTTACTAAGTCAAATCAATTGGAAGCTTACATAAACTGCACTCTTGAAAAGTGTATTGAGATTGGGTGGGTATGTGCTTAGGGATGTAGATTCCTTTTTTGATATTTGAAGTAATTCAAAGCATTTTTAGGGGAACCTTCTATTGCATACAGCAAGCATCTGTTGCATTTCACATGATAAAGTGCTTTTGATTAAAAAAATTAAATGACTGCGGCTGTTTTTCATTGATTTTAAGGAAGAGAGTGGTCCAGTTTACGTACAAACCGACTTTAAACAACGTATAGACGATGCTGTCTTCCCAGGTCTTCAAGGTGGTCCTCACAACAATAGCATTGCTGCGATTGCTGTGGGTCTCCAGGAGGCCCTTCAGCCTACATTTTCAGACTATATTCACAAGGTTGTCATGAATAGTAAGCGCCTTGCTAATAAACTGCAAGGATTCGGCTATACTGTGAGTTGTTTTAATGGGAATATATGACAATCAACTTTTCTGTCGTTGGTTATTTGTTCAATTTTTGTATTTTAGATAACGACTGGTGGGACGGATACTCACTTGTTTCTTATGGACTTTCGTCCATTGAAACTTGACGGTGTTCGCGTCTCCACTGTGCTTGAAGCCATGGGCATTACAACTAATAAGAATACTGTGCCCGGTGATGTTAGTGCTCTCCGGTAGTTGAATATGGATGTTGATATACTTAAATGTATTGCGCTGGGTTTTGATTTTGGTGTATTTATTTGCTTGTCTTTCAGCCCAAGTGGAATTCGTATTGGAACACCAGCAGTGACTACGCGAGGCTTCGGGCTGGAGGACATGGACATCGTGGCTGAGTTCATTCACGCTGGTATACAAATTGCACTTAAGGTCGCCTCTGGACTGGAAACGGTTGCAATTAAGGATTTTGAGGTATGATTTCTCACTTTGTTTATCATATTTGTTGGATTCGGTGTTTTTTTCGTTTTTCTTATAGTTTGCACTAATTAATGATGCGGAGGCCCGTTCTGAAATCCTAAAATGGAGAAAAGAGGTTGTTGAATTTGCGCTCAGGTTTCCATTACCCACCGCTTTCTAAATAATCTTAGCTTTAGATATCGTTGCTGTTTAATTTTGTAATGAATGTAATCGTCTCAATAAAATTTTTCTATTCATCTAAAAATTGATAGTTATTGGAGCGGCATTTATTTTAATTGGCCAATGCACTCCCTTATTTTAATTTACTTGCACAGTAAATAATATAATTTAGACTTCACCTATTTTCCCCATCCCTTTCTGTTTTATCCATTATTGAATCTCCTCTGCGAATACAGTTTCACTAATTTCATATTTATTCACTGAAAGCAGATGGGTTATTTCATTTTCTTAATAGATGAAAAATGACCGTTTAAGTTGCCAGTTTATTTCTGGGTGTGGGGTACCTTAGTCATAGCGCGCTCGCTTTTATAAACGGAGAGGGATTAAAACGTTGTCGAAATATCAGTGGGAATATAGTTAATTATTAACAATGAACAAAATTGCATAGATTTTGGTTAGGCCGTCAAATAACGCTTGGTTCTACTCGCCACTAGTATACCCTCTCCCTTTTCGATTGGCAATTAATATCTGATTGGCTAGGTTCTTCAAAAGAACGTACGTGCATTTATTTCTAGCCTATCTCCATTGATAATTATGTAAAGAGGGAAATTATTGGGTTACCAATGTAGTTGCTTTCGCAAAAATCGCATCTGCAAAAGGTTCCAATAATAATGTACGAACTAGGTGCCCTGAAGGATGAAGTATCTATTTTGATTTCTTTTGTCTTTTTATTTATCAAGTCATTTTAATCGACATAAATAAACATTGGAAAATATGGCTAGTATAGGTGCATTGTGACACATCTTTGATGTGTGATGCAATAAGGGGACGAATGTGTGAACTGTTGTAAGGGAAGAGACCAGCGAGCACAGCACAAATAAGCAAACCGAACATGGGAACCTGAAGAAATTCAAATGCTGCGCTAAGGGAGAACTTGATCCCTTTAATGGAATCACCGTAGAATTCCGGAAAATTAAACAAGATACTCCAAAATTGTTCTCTACATAAGACCTTGATTCGGGTCTGATCACGAGTCAATGAGCACGTTGTAGAATAATGGAAGAGGAATAGAAATTGGAGAAGAAATAGAAATCTAAAAACTGACTTAAGATAACATTTGAAGGGCCAAATGGGGTTAACTGTTACGCTTAATTGATTGTCTGTAGATCAACAAATAAAAGGGGTACTAATCTTACAAGTTGGAAATCTAAGCATAGGTCAAAATGCTACAAATCACTTAAGCGTTGTAACCGACAAGCAAGACTAGAAGATAGCGCAAAGTCGAGCATAATATTACAACATTTTCAGCTTATATACTAACTTATTAAACATTTTGGTGTCGATCATCTTTATATTCACGGTTATTTATTCGGTATTTGACTTGAGCGACAAAAAACTGTGATGTTCAAATAAACAGATGGAATTATCACATATGATAGAATAAAGTCAGCTCTTACCACTAGTCTAGAGGGGGTCCAGTACAGAAGATTTTGTCCGATAAGCTAATGGCTTAAAAAGAAACATACTAAGAAAATAACTATTATTCATTAATAAAAAAACAATGTATTCAACTAATAAATATCATTATGGACTCTGAGTATGAAATAAAGAACAGTTATTATAAATTACTACCAGGGAAAACAATATTAGTATTTTCAATTGTATGAAAGCAATTGAAATCAGTCTAATTATTATGTAGAGAAAAGTTATTGTGATCGCTTATTGTATCACAAGAATTTGTAACATTTAATGTTTGAAACCAATTTGTAAAATATTACTCATTGATTTTAAACTGATCCAGGTTATAAAAAAATGTTTCATGTCTAATACGTTGAAATGGTAAATAAATACTTATAGCGATTGATTAATGGAGACCACTTCAATTCACATATTCTACTAAATATCACGAAGGTTTGACGACTTGATATCGACCTGAACCGTTAAGAGGATCTGAAAGTAAATGCCCTCATCCCGGCTTAATGCTAATAGTGAGAAAAATAACAATTTTCTTGTTAGTTAAAGAGTTTGGAAGGATGCCACACTGTATTTAGACGTTTTATTGGAATTGTGAACAACTCAATCCATGTATTTTTGAAGAAATTTGGGAAGTGCATTGTATTAGTAAAGAATAATCAAGGCGGAATTTATGAAATATTGGCTCAGAGCCTTTGTGACAACAAATGTCGTGGACTTGACATAAACATGAAATCTCGAGTAAGACGCCATCTTTCCGTACGATAAAGTAGCATTTTTATTTTTAATGGTTTTTGTAGATATCAGTCTTACAAAAGATTTTACTTTGACAATTTATTTTATTTTCCTAACCAGTCACCAAGACATCATAGCAGAATAGAATTGTTTCTTCCAAATCAAGTGAAATCAATGTATTCTAATTTATACATTAGAGAAGATCTTATATCGCTTAAGGCGGAACTCACGGACTCGGTTATTTTTTACGATCCTATTGCATTGGCGTCTAAACTGCCAATTCGCAAATTTGCAAACAGCGATACAAGTGAATCTTCTTTAGTTAGACTTGGTAACACTCTGAGGGGCTACTTATCTAATATTCTCTGTGCTTCGTCACCAGTTCTTCTCGCCTATAGTCAATATAAGAGTGCTGGATATCCTTGGACTGTTGGATGCTTGCCATCTTCTCTTGTTGCTGTTCTTGCTGTTAGATTTATGGAAATATCACCTCCTACTACAACAGTAGATAATATTTCCTCTTTTACAAATATACATCCAGATGGTACGTCAACTGATTCAGCATTGGCCAATATTGAGATCTCTTTGCCTGCGTCCTTGTCTGAGAAATCAGCGCTTAATGGCTGGAGACGTTGGCTCCTAGCTTACGTTGACCCGTATCCCCAATGGCGCACACTTGCCTTCCATTTAGGTGAAGTTGCCGCAATTGGATATAGCAATGGAATTATAGAAGTAATATACCTAAGCACTGATGACGATTCCCGAATAATTATAAAAAACTCCGTCGAAACTGATTTTGCTCCAATTGTTGGACTGTATTTTTTGCAGGACTCTTCCCATCTACTTGTGTGCAGGTTTTCGGGTGCAATGGAAATATGGAGCCTTAGGCGTAAATCTGCTGGATATTCAGCTCTGTTGGTTTTCCAAAGACTCAGAGATTCTCCTATATTTTCGGCTGTTTACGATCCTAAAAGCTCTCTTCTTGTCCTAGGTGGTGAATTTATTGGGTCTGGCGGTGAAAGTTTAACAATCTTTTCTGTTAAGGACTTTTCATTCAACGAATGCTCTCTTCACCAGTCTCTCGGCTCGAGCATTGTCAATACATCTGGTACCCCAATAAAATTTCGATCTCTAATGCGATCGATTTCTTCTAGGCAAAGTAGTAATTTGATTGATGGATTTGTTTGCTTTTCTCTCTCTCCAGATGGGAGTCTTCTCTCTGCTTTACACTGCACTCGTGCTATATCTGTTTGGGCTTTTCCTGCTTGCACTCTTCTCACTACTATCATATCAGATGCTGTGGCAATTGACAGTTCTATTCTCTCTTGCAAACCTCTTTCACCTTTCTTCAATTCCAAAATTACAGTTCCTCTACATTTGAGTTGGTGGGGGAAATTTTCTCAGCATCCTCTCTTAGCAGTTCTAAAAAGTGATGGTTCTCTTTCTGTAATCGATATCGAGACTCTGGAGAATCAGCTCTTCAACGTCGATCAAAATCAGGAAGACAGTCCCATTCAACTAGCACCATTTACATCATTTGCGACTGTCAATGTGACCGATTCAAATAAAACTGAGCTACTTCTGCTTGAATGTACTCTAGAAAACCTTGGAAAAGATGATGCAAGAAATACTCTCTGTTGTGCTTCTACTCAAGGGAGTTATCTGGGTAGAATTGCGACGGTGCTGGGTATATCGAGAAAAGTGGAAGTTGAATGCAATCTTATTGACGAAATTAAAACTGGAACTGCTTCTTCATTCATGAGGGCAAATATAATTCGTATCGCCTCAACCTCTCGGCTAGAACTCTGTATTCATCGATTGCGCAGTTGTCGTTTTTCTGATGCGCTTGATCTTGTTTCTAATGGTGATATGGTTATAGGCCCGGAGAACGTGTGGCAGTATCAGTTTCTTTCCTTGTTCCATTTTCCCGTTAAACCCACCACATTTAAGCGTTTGGTCAATCTCTGTGTTCAGAAAATTACTAGACATGATAAGTGGTTGCTTCGAGAGTGTCTTTGTGAGATTCCTCGTGTTGATATACCCCCTTGGGATGCCGTTGACCTCTTTCATACTACGAGATTCCTACTCAATTCAGTTCTTTGTCGTTCGACAAACGTGAACACAACAGCTCTCTTTCGGGAACGTATCTACCACCTTGATATAATAAGCCGTATTTATGCCGAGGAGTGTGCCACATCCCTTTCACACAAACCTGACACTCATGACCATGATTTTACTAGAGATGTCACAGCGTGGTGTCTTGAAATCGAAGTTTATCGACAAAATCATCCTCTGGCAATTGCTCTCTGGTATCTCCACAGTAAAAGATACATTGCTTTTGCTGTTCTCCTATCCCACTACCATGCAATTCTCTCCTCCCATTTGATTTCCCTTCTATCTACTATCCCCGCAACTGAATCCCCCCTAGCGTCCCTCCGGCCAATTATTCACTTCTCCTCTGAAATGTCTGATGAAATGCCTACTTTGAGTGAATCAATAGAGAGTCACTATCAAGTTGCCTTTCACCGACTTACCTCTCTTCTCCCTGCAGACTTCCAATGGGTAAATACCCCGCCAACCTATTCTAACTTTGCCAACTGGGCTTGCACTCGTGCTTATGAGTTAGATCGCCTGACGGGTATCGTAACCAACTCTGTGGAATTGTTGAAAGTTGCTACTGATATAATTAAAAGCAACTCTTATATTGGAAATAGACAGTCACAACGCACAAAACGCAGGGCTTTGCGGCAACTCGAACTGCATTTAAATGAAGTTAACCAATTTGCAGCAGTGAGTATTAACTTTCGGTGTCTTCTAATCTGTTCACTTTTCTAGATTCTCTATCGTGCCTCTGCGGGTTATGGTTTTTCCAGCACTCTACGTCGGAAGATTGATCTTGGAGATGGACTAGTGGTGTATTTGAATCAGGTCAAATTGATAGAATTTCACAAATTTACCTCAGAGCAACGTTTAGAGTTGCTTATTCGTACATGCATATCTTCGTCCTCTAAACTAAAGCCAGTGAATGTGTTTGCCATTCTTACTAATGTCCTACTGCCCTTCATCACAAATTACGAGAAGGGGCCATTGGAGCCTCGTCTGAAACAGTGCCTCCTCAGAGTTGCAGAGTTTTATAATTTGGGCTTTGAAGCCATAACCATATTGGCTAGGCACTGGCAAGCAGGAGATGTCGCACTTGCCACAGCACTTAAAGGTTTGTTTCAAGTCTTGTATCGTTTCCGTTATTTTTATCCTATATTACTACTTTATGACAATGTTGCCACCTGTTAAAGTACTATTCACTTTATCTTTTATTTGGGATTCTTTTTATTTATCGGTTACCTATTGATAATATTGACGCAAGTCTTTATATTTTGCTCCTCTTAGACGGATAGAAGCAGTTATACCACCTGAGAGGCTTGCTGTTTTTATTCAAATGTGGTTGATAATATTTCAAATTTCTTCACCTAATAACTTATTCTTCATTACGTTTTTAATTATTTTCCGGGCCAATAATCCAATAGTAGAAGTATTCAAACCATAGAGTTGAGAACTATTTATTCATATATAAAGCGTCGCATTGTTTCTCTCCAGTTTTGCCCTTTTAGCATGATGATGGATAGTAAGTCATTTATGAATGAGAAACGCCTTAATTATAAGTAATAACTTTCTGGCTTCTTCACCTTTAGGCTATTTTGCATAGTAGAAAAAAACTCCAAAAGTGGTTATTATTTGGCATGCTACATTTGATTGTTGTGTGCACAATCGTGGATTTTGTATTTACGTTCTGGATGGGTGTAATTAATGTGCTCTTTACTCTCGATTAAATTTGTCACGAATAATTGAATTATTTGCAATATTTTTTCCTTGTCGTTTTTTTATCAAAAAAAAACCCTGAGAAAGTAATTTAACTTTTGAGAGAGTGAATGCATATAGGCAATGATAGAATTATTTCTATTTGATCTTGAATTAATCAAATTTCGAATTTTTTCCCATAACGTAAATTTAAATAACCCGCTAAGTATGGTTTTAGGTAGATCTCAAGTCGAATAGCTCGATTTCTTTTAGATATTTCTTTCAAACAATGCCTCATTGATTTCCTCATTGAATTTACACCATCGTCAACGGCTGGCGCTGAGGCTTATCTGCATAACACCCAGGAACTCCTCTCGATCCTCTTCCAAACCCAAAACAGTGACGAAGAAGATAACCGTCTTCAGCGCTTGTCGGAGTGCTCTAACGCTCTGCTGGAATATTACACCCTTGTCTCGGAACTGGGCTATCTTGAACCACCCAAAGGAATACCAGTATCCCTCGGTGATGCTCTTACACTCAGTACTGACCCTTCTCGTTTTATGCAATTAGTGAATCAGTGGATTCGCTCAACTCTCATTGCTCAAAGTGAGGTGCATCGACAGATGAAATCTCTAACTGAGGAAGTTATCTCTCGAAGTGACAATGCTGCCTCGTCTTCTCTCCAAGCCATGAAAAAGCACATCTACTTTTATAGTACTGCTGGTGAAGAAAGCACAAGGTCATCGGAAATTGTCGAAGACAATTCGCCCCTCATAGCGTAAGGCACGAATTTTTCGCCCATGAAAATTTGACTCCGAAATTAATCACGGACTATTGTTGTCCTTCCTTGTAGTATATTTCAACGTCTTTGTGCGGCTCTAACACATCTTCTTGGTGCAAATACAAATGATGAGGCACGCTATAATCTTCTGGTTGGTGTACTCTGCTCCGGAGATCGTTATCTGATTGATTTTGCCAGGTCAGAGTTGGTCAAAGACAGTGAACGTGATTCTGTTTGGATTAAGTCCCTCCAATACGCAAGCGGTATTTACTTCGATGCCACACCCGCTTTTGGAATGGGAGAAGTAAATGAAGAGCTGGGTGCCTTGTGTCTTTCTTTCCTCCCTTCACTTGATGATTCACCCGATTTCAAATTTTACGGTGCAGTCAAATTTCTCTCTGGTATTGAGCGCCTTAATGGTCGTTCGTCAGCACTCTTTTCTCGTTCAACATGGTTGAAAATGCAGTCTAAAAGAAAGGCCGAACTCTTCACTTCAGCACTGCAGAAACTTCTCTATCTTACCTACATGACCGAGGTGGACCTAATGCAAGCTGGAAGGTATTTTGATCTTAGTGAAGTGGAGGTCAGTCGATGTTTTCTCAGAGCAGTAATACAGGCCGCGTCGAATAAAACACTTCCCAGCGCTGCTATAGAAAAGACTGTTACCTTGATGTTAGCAATCTTATCAACCCCGGAACCTTCAGCATGGCGTGAATTGAGGCTATGGAGCAAAGCACCAGCTGAAATTCTTAGTTTTTTTTTCCCAAATCTGGAGGGAGCAGTGCTTGAACGGTTTCGCTTAACTTTGTCACGGTTTGTTATAACACATTCTGTCTTTGAGGCTAGTTGTAGGGAGTATTCTAGTATCACTTCTGAATTTATCGAGATCTGCGCCTCACAAAAGCCTCCTAGTGAAGGGGCAGTTAGTTCTTCCAGAGCTACGCGACGAATATTCTCTGTTTTGTCATCTAATTCTTCCTCTTCACACGATTATTCCATGATTACTAACACTAAGCCCTACTTACCCTGTCGTTTTTATATATCTCCCCTTGACCTTCTTGAGCTTGAAAATTGTTCTACGTCTCGATCGTCATCTTCTTTCTTCGCGAGTACAATATCTACTGAAAATCCCGATGCAGCTGTCATTCATGAGATGTGGATAAATGGATGCCTCAATGCCCAATCTCTTGACGTCGCTCTGTCATATGCTTATGGACCTCCTCTTGGGCTAAAACCTCGCCACTGGACTAAACTCCTCTGTACGCGTATCTCAGATCGTATTTGTGCAGGTGAAAGTGATTGTAACGAAATGGAGAATTTTAGAATTGTTGTCGCGAGTGTATCGGGTATTACTCCACCTACAGACTCGAATGCTCTTTTTCCTTCTTCTAAGATTCTCTTACAATCTCTTTCACGTCTTGCTGACAAACATCCTCGTATTGCTCAATGGCGCTCGAAGGCACTTGTGTCCCAATTGGTCAGCGACCCGGATAAATTCTTCCATGATTCCGATTATCGTCGTAATGAATTGATGTCGATTTCACGAACAAGTCACGATGTATCCCTGCTCCTTGCCAGACATATGCAGGAGTCGAGATCACAACTTGTACTTTCTAACCTTTCCGCCATCGTGTTTTCCGATTCCAGCATTGAATCTGAAGAAATCAGGCGCCAATTAAGGGAGCTATCCCCTTATCTGAAGCGAGATGTATCTGTTGAGGAACTGACCGCTTACCTATATGAGACCATTGATCCTCATGTTGAAGAGATCCCACTCTGTAGAATTTACCCACTTTTGAAGGTCTTTTTCGTGATTGTAAATGACACTCATCTGGGATGGACACTTCGTGGTGACAGTCTACTAACCCACCTCAATTTGATGCGAACCGTAATGTATTTGGATTCGTCGGTTTACTTTGCTCTTCTCTCAGCTTTACACGAATCATCTGCTGAAGATGTCATAACTCGTGTTAGACCCTTTTTGACTAACAAATCAACAGTTGAAGGTTTCGTCACCTTAATGCAACACTACGAGTCTTCACCAAAAGATATTGGTAAAGCTAAAATCTTTGCTGTTTATGCGTCTAGTCTTTTGGAGAACTTGAATTTTCCCGTTGGAGACTGCATCGAATTTCTAGACTCAATGGTTGAGGATAACGGTGATGCGTCTTTGCTTGTCAATTGGATATTGGAAAATCTCTTTGGGCAGAAGGCTCTTACTCGTCCTCTCGATCTTGCGGGTTCTATGGACTTAGTTAATTCAGCTATCAAGGTCTTGATATCTAGGTACGTGGTTTGTCTTCATTGATTCTCCTCAAGTCCTAAGAACCCTTCTATTGCTAATAGTACAATTAAAATAAAGTAGTTATTGCGTAGCTGTTAAATCTCTATATCTGTGATAGTTAGTTCTGTGAACATTTGCATAAGCCATTAGGAAAGAATACACGCAAGTCCCATTGGAGAGCCTTCAAGAATCTATTGCTTTCGGGCTCAAGATCTACCAATTCAAGCCTTGATTAACTTTATGTCTGTTTTTAAGTACTTTTATGCTATGTTTTATTTGGTTTAAAAGTATCTTTTTTAATTTTTGCAAAAATTACTACATATTAAAATTAAATTTAGTTAAAATGTGGAGTTAATATATAGGGTATTGGGGATATAAAACTATGGTAATTGAAAAATTTGACTCACCACATGATATAAAATGTGCAAAAATCACTAAATCATGTACCTAGATGTTGAAAAGATATGGAATGTTTAGGGTTTTTTGCCGGTAGTGTGTATTAACGATAACGAGGTGCTAGAACTAAATGTACTATCTCTTTTAGGACGGGTGATAATGAGCCGCTGAACACACTGAACCGTTTGAAGTTAGACCTTCAGAAACGTTTCAACTGGATTCAGGAGCAGTCTAAGGAAAGCTTGTTACTCAGTGAATCCCTTCTTCAAAATGTTGTCCTACATCGCTTCAGTGACATAGAATCCGTTCCCATATTGTTCCTCCAAGCTACCCGTGAATTCACTTCAAAGTCATCGGTCGAGTTCTCCACAAAGCCATTTAGCATTATTCTTTCCTCTTTCATTGTCTTCATTGAACGTATTGCTGGACTAGTGAGTGGAGATTTCGATGAAGTGAGCCCTCTTACTTATGGATTTTCTTCGTGCATCTGGCGATCTGTTTAATCTTGTTTATGTTTTCCCTTCTAGGTTATTCTGACAGCCCTGTCTAATTCTTTAAATGATTTTCTTAGTGTGACTGTATTAGATTGGGTCTACTTGGATGCCTCATCTCGAATCGACCTGGAGAAATCTGATGAAATTATTGTGAACTTTGTTAGGAGTAAATCAGTTAATCAGCATAATCTACTTATATCCTACCTTCTCTCTCTGTCTTCACTCCGGCAGATTTTCGGAAAAGTCATCCTGAACATCAATCCCTCTGTAGAACATCAGCGAATTATTACCCAGAATGCATTCAATTATGTCTTATCTCACTTCAACTTGCCATTAAATTCAATAGATAATCCAATTGAGAGGCTTCTCGTCTATCTTAGGGGTACTCAACCCCTTGATGATCCGATTTTGAGCTTGTTGGGCGAAGAAGGCTTAAAAAATGCAAGTCAGGTTCAAGCCGTCGCTATTGCCATTGAACTCTCTGTGCTCTATCTGCCCAAGCATTCCAGTGAGAATGAAGTGAAGGTGTGGCAAAGTTGGTTAAAATGCTTCACTCAGCACCAACTCCTCCATAAATTCCCAAGGCAATTGATATCCCGAGTCCATATGGCCCGAAATCCCAATGAATCTTATCTTAAGGCACTTGGAAGTCTTGTGACAGATAATCCTAACTTAATTGAAGTAGTTCAAAGTGCTAGACTTTTGGCCCTTTCACCTTATGATAGTATCTTGTCTGGCCTTTCCGAGGGAGTTAGGTTGGATCCTATCTCAAGTCGAAGATTTATCAGTAGAGGCGATGTTTTGAAGACGGGTAATCTCAAATTCTCTATCTTGGAGGCCATCCTGGAGGTAACTGGAAATCCACGCTACAACGCCTTCCTTCGACTCGTATTGGGCGAAATGCGAACATCTGAACATGCCTGGTTGGAGATAGTTCTCATTGGTAGAGGCCTTCTGGAAAGAAATCAAAAGATTGGAACAATGAAGGAAGTGCTTTTGAAAATTGAGACATTTCTCAATATTTTGTAGTTGTTTCTGCCCTTTCTTTCTTCCCATGTGACCTGTTTCTCTACTTTCTTATAATAATGTAAATATTACTTTGAACTGTTGAGATTTTTTTCTAATCTTATTTGTGAACAAGAAAATGCGGCTTAACAAGCAATGTTTGGGCTTTAACTAACATCGAATTTCCAACGTTACTAATCGTTGAGTTGATTTTGTAATCAATGCTCTTATAATTCCAATATAGACAGCCACTATCGTATTTTCTTGCGAATTGGATTTTATCGGAATGGTCACTGATGAGCTTCCATCATTTTGATCCCCCGATCAGCAACAATAAGTACCGAAGTGCTAAATTTGACGCGTTGAGTGGGGCTGAATTCCTGAAGGGAATCAACTCATCACGTGGCATTCGTTAATAGTGGTTTCTCAACAAAAGGATCTATACTATTAAAACAATCCGCCGACGAACTATTAGTGGAGCTAAACAGATCTCAATTCCACCCTTCCTCATTGTATGAGAATTTCATAACCAAAGTAGCTAGCTCAACTTGTAGGCTATTTTCAACCAGCAGATTGAATTTTTTATGCCATCTCACAAAGCAGAGAATTTACGATAAAATATTAAGTCATTCTTACTTCCAAATTAACCGTGTAAGAGCATATAATGAAAACCCAGTGGGGTGAAATCTCATAACACGAAAAGCAGACACTAGCGGTGATATTCCGGGTTAGAGCCACAATATGCGACTCAGTTAGTTCTGAAATTTATACCCAAACATCATAGTTATTCTTATACGGTTCTTGCTATAACTCCCGATGCTGACAATCGAACATGACAGTATTCATCAAATGCAAAGCAGACTGGATATAGAAGTTAGACAAGAATGGATTAACGCTAATTCAGCGTTTCAATAGGATAAGTTAATTTAGTAGTAGAATAACTACCATTAAGAAAAGAAAGTACATAGAAGGAAAAGCAGATAAGAGTGAAAAGTAATGGAAAGAGAGAGCATCGGCCGAAATAGAGCTCCGTAGAGAAACCCTGCGATTTTACTCTATCGGCGTCATGGGGTTCCCATATTCCATCACACAAATACACACCCATTGACATTTAAAGTGATGGTAATGAAAAAATGGTAGAATCAGAGGAGGGTGGAAATAAGAGAGGAAAAGCACTGCTAAGTCTTCGGTTGCGGGTGGTTGTTGGGAATGAAAGACATTCCGGCTGAGGCCGAGCCCGGCGCTTGGAACTCCATATGAGAACCAATTATTGAAAGTAGTTCTTGTGGACTTGGAAACCTGTTGGACTGCAGCTTCGACCAAATTGGGATGTCTAAGAAATAAATAGAATATGCTATATGATAACCGGGTAGAACAAAATAACGACGAATGGATGTAAGCCAATTAAAGAATCTCTTTGGCATGTCTGAGATTTAGTGCATATATATATATATATATATAGCGTTATGTGCGAGCAGTTACAGGCTGAAGTACGTAATTACAGCCTAGACAGACGATTACAACTCAAAATAAGATTGCTTCACCGCATATACCAGATACAACATACGTTTATTCAAATTTAGTAGCTATTTTAGAGTCGGATTTGAGGAAACATTTAAAATACCACCAGTCTTTGAGTGGATACAAATATATCTAAGCGAAAACAACTCAAAAGGTTTCTAGAGAATCAATTTTTAGATATTAAATATGGGTAGGTTACGCAATTCATATCTAAGTGACGTACCTTAATGCCAGCATAAATAGCCCCACAATACGGTTACAAAAGCATCTTAACAACATACCATTAAATGTTACTTCAAAAGCACCCGTTGAGAGAAGTTGACTTTCAATAAGGCCACAAACAAAAAAACACAGAAGACAGACGGAAACCTGTAGAACATACGAACACCATGCAGAAAAAAGTGAAATATCCGTAAAAATATTATATGATGGAACTTACTTTGTTTTCATTTGCATAAGCCACGAAATTAGGAGTCTCAAAACCAAAGAAAGGGAAGGGATTAATGCCAGCAATAACCAGAGCTAGGATTACAAATTTCATTAACGTGACAAGCTGAGCGACAAAATTACGCCATTGAGGTGGAGGATACGTTGACCCGTCGATAGTTATAGCAGGATATCGTTGAACAACGATATGAGCCAACTCCTCGTAGGCTCGGCGGTATCCTCAGGAAGCACTAATTTGACGAATCAAAAGCAATATAAATATCGTACCAAAATCGGAACCGCAGAGTAGGCAGTACTAGATGTGCATTTTTTAGTTCTGGAAGTTCCTTCTTGAGTTCTTCTTGATTTTCTACAGCCGACATGTCCCTAATTGTAAGTATCCCAAAAACGATGGCGGACACAAGCAAGCACGACGCAATCCGTTCCATTAAAGGTATTGCTTTGATTTAGCCGCCAATATTAAGACACGCAGTAAATTTCCAGCTATATAGATGAAGCATCATTGTTAGGATTTCTAGTCTTCATTTTCAATTTTGAGCATAATCAAAAAATTCATCTCAATGCCGAGATCTTAATGAACACAAAGAAGGTACGAAACGGATAAAAATTAATATGTTATATAGTGTACGCGGCTCTAAGATATAATTAGCAACCTTAATGATTTATTTATTAAAAGTAGAATAAAACATTGTCAAATTTCAGACTGTAAACACTTTAACATATAACTCCGAAATACCTATTAATTTATGTAGTACATTGTCTCCTTGACCTATGTCCAATTCTCATAACTGCACTGGGTAATACGGAGAAAATACGGTGAAATTACTAACGCTTTCGAACACGGGATAATTTGAGTTTAATGCACGATAAAGCGGGCCAAAGATTTTCACGAATACTTATTACATTTCGGAATAAATATTGAAGTCTTTAAATTGACTTCACAAGTTCGTTGAAAATTATTCATTATCCAATGATCCAAATGATTAATTTCAATCAATTACTGTATTTGAACATTTTGGCTCAAACATAGAAGCACCAGTTGCAATAGAACAATCTTTGCAAAACTTAATGGATACGTTGAGAAATAGGGCTACAATGCGATCGGATATTGACATTGGAATAATTTTATTGGAAGGGCTGCAAGGCAAAAGACCATTTTAAAATCAATGAATCCTAGTTATCGTGGCATACAATTTCATTAATGGTCTTAAGAGGGTCAAAGATGTTCATACATAATTGTTACATTTTATTCTCATCTGAATTTATGTAAATTATCGTTGTTGCTATAATTTTCAAGTACAGAAAATAATTCACAATGATGAATTAGATTTTAGAATTTAGAAAAAATAGTTACGAAGTGATGAACGCAAACAATTGCAAAAAAACAAGTAATAAGGGCTTATATATACCTGTTCGAGGATACTGATTCAGGAATGGAGATAGATCGTGTTGTTTAACAAAGGTCTAAACAAGAGAAAAAACGGGGAAAGAGACAGCCTGTTAGCGGTTATTACTAGTAAAGCAAACACAGTTATATGTAGCTCAGTCTTGCAAGAACTTTTACTTTAAAATATAAACATATGGTTTTTAAATTACTAGAACGCGGAGTGGAGGAGGAAGGGGGAGGGGGGAAGAAATAGGTTGACGTTCAAAGTACAGCAGATATTTTTGACAGACCAATACAAGAAATGTACATGGAACAATTGCTAAAGATTCTAGCATGCGTATTATCGATGTGCTAGATGAATACTCAGATTAATAAAAAAATCGATTGTTCTTCAAGACTGCAGTCAGTTTAGTAGGGTTAAAAATAACACAAATGCGCCATATGCAGTTCCATTGGCCAAATCAAAGATTAAAGTTAATATTCGGGAGATAACAAATTATTATTATAAGGCCTAATCTGCTTGTATATTACATATGGTCAAAATATTTTGCTACTTGTAATGAACAAAAGTTAAATTTACTTTTCTTGTCACTTACTCATTTTCCCAAACTAAGCTTCGATTTCATTTATTATGGTACATAACTTCTTCTGCCTTTTCACGAACGCTTAGTGGTAGATGATATATTGGCATAAAATCAGAATTTTAAGGGATAAGAGAATATAAAAGTAAAATTCGGTTTCAACTTCTTTACACATTACCTTAATTGAATTTTGACTAGTTTTCCCATATTGGCTATTAGTTGTTAGTTTCTTTTAAAGTACCTAGCATTTGACTGTATAGACAAAACAAGCTGGCTGTTTCTGTGTAAATTTTGGCTTAGCCTGCCAGATCTTGGGGATATATCGCACTTTTATAATTCTCAGAGTATGATAATATATTACCATAAATTCTTACCTTTTCCTGGCCTTAAAGTATAAAGAAGTAGTCGACTGCCAATAGGAAAATTTTTTTTATTTTCACTAATTATGGAGTTTCCGTTTGAAAATATTCCTCAAATTATTCAAGGAATATTTTTCAATGATAAAACTATACTGGATTCTCCTCCAAACATCGATGACATTAACTACAAGGTAACTATTTTGCATTGTCACTGGAATATTTTTCCAAATAGGATGCGCAAATGCGAACCCCACTTCACGCAGCAGCGCATGTTGGTGACACAGACTTTGTGGAATTTCTGTTGGCCAATAATGCCCGAACCAATGTCAAAGATATAAAGTGGTATACACCACTTCATCGGGCTTGTGCTTCAGACGCTCCTTCAGTCGTCCGGGTATTTATCGAAAATCATCGAAAATTATTTTTAAACAAATAATGAGATTCGTCGTTATTTACTATTTTAGATCTTGCTGGACAATGGAGCTGATCGAAATATGCGTGATAAAAGCTGGCTTACCCCTTTACATGTAGCTGCATATAATGGTAGTCTGGAATGCACCCGCCTTCTACTTTTTTATAACATAAAAGATGAGGAATTTGGTACAAATTTAAACGCCTCGGATCGTGATGGGCATACCCCTCTTCACCATGCTGTCTATGGTGGACATATTGATGTAAAATGATCTTTCATCCTTGAAATATCAACCTCTGAAGAGGATTCATTTGGTTACTCTTCTTTAGATGGTTCGACTGCTTCTTATGAATGGGGCTTCTGTGAATGCTTTTGATAAAAATGATCGCAGAGCAGTGCACTGGGCTTCTGCCTGTAATCTCACAGGCGTATGTCTTAATTCTAATCACTTTGTCTCATCTAATTGAGGGATGAAGATCTTTCTTAAACTCGTTATTTTCTATCTTCCAGATAATTGACTTGCTATGTGAGTTTGGAGCCGAGATTAACTGTCGAGATAGACTACAGTATACCCCCTTGCATGTTGCTGCGGCTTTGGGAAACATGGAGGTATTTACTCAATTAATCGAACGCGGAGCCGATCTTGATGCTCGAACTCAACGGGTACTTTGTAATGACATTACTTCTTATTAAAATTTTGCCAATTTCTTTGTTTTTAGTATAACTCAATATTGCATTTGGGTTGCTTGAATGGCCAGATTGAAGTAGTGAAGAAATGTCTGAGCATTCTATCAGAAGAACGTCAAGGAAGTGTGACTGAGTCCAACTTGATTCTTGCCTTAAATCAACGCAATTTGGATGGCTATTCTCCACTTCATTTAGCTGCAATGAGCTCCAACGATGGCGAATGCTTGGAGTTTTTGATCAGTTTTTGCAAACGTTTTCTTGAAACCAATGGAAGCGAGTCTTCTAAGTCCATTCTCAATTTAGAATTAACTGCCGGTGAAGGTGGTTGGACTCCTCTACACCTGGCTGCTCTTCATGGGAGGTTTGTAACCCTTATAAAATTGTCAATGCATGTTGCCTAACCCTTTGTCACTCATCCTTTTATATCTTTGCAGGGCTACGTATATATATTTATATACGCATATATTTATAATTTCTTGCTGTCTTCACATTGTAAAAAACTACAAGTGGCTAGTGATTTGAGGAGATTCGGGGAAATTCGTTTTAATGTTTAAGCTTTAAATACGCAACTTATTTAAGCCTGAAGATTACAGAGCTTTTGTGTAATTCCTAGCCATTCGCTACTCATATCCTTGTCTTTAACAAAGATGGACTGGATACTGGGTTACTACTTCAACTCCGTACCACATTCTATAAGGGCATGATTAAGAACAGTGATTCAAGGAGCCTTCGATTGTCGATGTGGATCAGCTTTCATCGTGTCTGTAAATGAAAGTGAAGTGGCAAGGCACTGGCAGATCAATAACCACAAACCCAAAAATGATCTACATACTGGTAGACTCCTTCATCTAGCAGATGTGTGCCACAAGAATTATATGAAGAGAGGATGACTACAAAATCAAATGAAATCATGTCAACGGATATTCGTTGTGACGAGCGAGATATTAGAAGAAGAGAAGAATATTATGCCATATTTGCCAATGTGTCAGTTCATTTTCATCAAGTTTAACTTCCCTCCTGTAATCATTAACATCCTCGTTAGCAGCCGCTTTTATTTCTTCGGATTTTATGAAGTTAATAACTTTATTAGCATAGGCCTGACATTTATCTTCATCCCGGTATTGATTTTTATTGCAATGATTCTCGTTTTGTCTCCCCCCTCCCCCTTCATTCATTTGGATTTATTTATTGATTTCGAATTGTTTGCGGTGCTGCTTTGAATTGGCCAATCATGCAAATGGCTTACGTCCTGAGGTGATGAATCATGCGCAGAAAGAAATGAAGGCAATGGAAAACCGGGTCGAATTGCCAACTGAATTAGTATTCGTAAGTTTGGAACACGACGCTATATGTTCAAGATATCGCTGTTCCTAGTCCTCATAGTTAATAGATATAATAACAAATTTCATTTTCTATGGAGAACATCCAGACGTACAAATTATTAAAGCCAAATTTGTAGTATATTCAATTCCAGTGCACTGAATTAATTAATATCAAGTCATTTGAAAAGGCAAGTTATGGTAATGAATGGATGAAGTTTTGAGATAAGGCTATTGTTTGTCCAACATTAATAATTCCCAAACCCATTTCGGATATCGTTTTTCAACGGTTATTTTTGATAGGAGGTGACATCACTGAGCCTCCCAGTGAGGAACCCGAATTCTGATGCCTCTATAGCCAATGTGGTTGATGTATTGAGTGAGCGCTAATCTGAATCGAACCCATTAAAGATGAGCACGACGACCAATTTAAACTATTGATTTTAACTGTAAAATACTATCTTAGTAAAATAAATTAAATATTGTCCCGTGGTTATAGAAGGTACGATAGAATCGGTTATTAACACTAGGTCACAAACTAGCTCAACTCCAGTCGTCTTTATAAGATACTTCTTTGGAAATTCTGTCGATTTGACCAGAGGATATTATTTGTTCCTCGATAGTTTTGTTCCGATCTCCAAAGTGGGGAATTTAATAAACATGATACTAGCTGCTGTTTTCCTTTTTCTTTTTTTCAGTCAGGGGTAACCTCTTCTTTGTATTCAAACCCTTGCGCTCCGATATATTCCTAATGCATGTACGAATATTTTTTTCCGAATATTCCCATATTAGTAATCTTTTTACGTGATTCCTTTGTAAGGAAGTTACATTTTTGTTCCATTCCCCTATAGACATCGGCAGGCTCAGACTTTACTGAAGAATTCGGCAAATGTGAATGCTATTGACAATCGTGGCTTCACGCCCCTTCATATGGCAGCACGGCAGGGTCACCAACTCGTTCTCTGCACTCTACTTGATGCTGGGGCTCTTTGGAATGCTCGTGCTCTTCAAGATGGTATCACTCCTCTACACTGCGCCACCATCTCAGGATTCTCCGTCTGCTTCAACCAGTTCGTTTCAATTGCCTCTGTTCTTATCAGTCTAGATTATCTAAATATCATATAGAGTATTTGATAAAAGTCAACTAATTCCGTCCACTGGAATGAGGATAAATGTTAAATGACTCCAATTAAAAAATGTAACTCTTCTTTGTTTTGTCAAGTTTTCGAGATTCTGAAAATTCTCTTATTGGACCTTAATTTCAACACTTTTACATATATATTTAAGAGTTGATTGGTGAGAAATACTTCCTTTAACTTCAAATCTATAATTCGTTCGATAGGAAATAATCGGTGACGTAAAGCTTCAGACAGTTGAAAAATATCCCACACATGGAAATCACAAACATCCTCATTACCGTCCTCATTGTGTAATACGATGCTGATCAGCCTTCTATTACCCAACTCTTTTCTTCCCTCTCATTCTCATGCATTTGCTGACGGCTGAACTTTTAGTATTCTGGAAAAGCGGTCGTCTACCTGCATTTTCTTGCAAGCAACTTTTACAAGAAAATTTTGAATATCAGGATCTTATCTTCTGATACCCTCCCGTTACACATATTCATTTCCAAAAGTGTCGTTTTTGGGCCAAATGTCTGTAAAATGTTTGATAGTTATTACAGTTGTAGCATTTGCACATCAATATTTGTCACAATGTAGCCAGTTAGGTCTAAACAAATTTCTTTTAATATTTTTGGAAATTCTTTACTGTCTACTTTATTTTGCTTATTTCGCCAATCATTATATCTCCACAGAATAAAGTTGTGTTATCGTAGCTTAGGTGCATTTTGTTCTACTTCCACAGTCTCTTGGACATAGCTAAACAGAGTTGGGAAGAGGCCCGGGGAGAAACGGTTTCCATGTCTGAGACCGAACCCCTAAAGACGTACTCTTCGACTTACACTGCTGCTCTACAATCGTTTCGTGACGATTTGGGTCGCAGTCTTGTACACACATCAGCTTTGGGGGGTTCTGTTGACTGTTTTCGCACTCTCCTTCTTTCCGGTGCATCGCCATTTGACCTGGATGTCATGGGTCGGACCCCACTTCACTATGCCCTTCTTTCAACTCGATTAAAAAGCTACTTGGAGGAGCCACCAACTCGTGTTTCCACTAAGTCAACTTCGGTGGCTGAAATAGTCAGGGTCCTGTTGAAAGTATGATTTTTGGATCTTACGCAAAATGCTCATCTAAAGAAATTTGAACAATTGTTCCTAAATTTTTAGTTGGGTGTTGATCCTAATCATTCAGATGTACATGGATGTACAGCGCTTCACTTGGCTTCAGCGTTTGACACTGAAGGGTCTTTGATTCGCGTTCTTTTACTTTATGGAGCTGATAAAAATGCAGTGCTATCTCGCAGTCCAACTAAGGTTTCCCCTAATGAGGACAATGACTCTTGTTCATCCGCTTCATTCTCCGTATCCGATTCGAGCCAACCAAGTCACACTGTGACCAAGAATTTCATGGTGATTAGAGCTTTCGGAGCCGGAACGCACAACAGCCGATTTTCTTCCTATGCTCCTTCTAGTACTGCCTATGAGGAGCAACTATGTACCCAGAATGCAACCTTCACCCCACTTTCTACTCCCTTTCAAACAGGTGTACATGTTATGGTACGCTCTGCTTCAAATAACATTCCCCATTCATGCACTAATAAAGGCCCCATTTTTCGAATTATGCAGGCAGCTTACTATCCTCTTCACATAGCCGCTGCTATGGGCAATTTAGTGGGAGTGAAAATATTCTTACAGGATTTGTCTACAAGGGAAGCTTGTCTTCTAATCTTGGACTCAGCGAAGATGACGCGGTATGTGCCAAAAGGTACTGACGACAGCGCGGCTTTCGATGGGAGTATTAGGAGGAAGAAGACTGAAACTTCGAGCCATTTTTTTTATTCTCCACTCTTTCTCGCTGCATTCAAGGGTCATACTGACTGTGTTAAGGTAAGAACAATGCTTTAATTTTCAAGCCCCTTCTAATCTGCATTTATTTCAGTTTCTAATCCCTCTGCTAGAGTAGGTAACACATATCTGATAGTAATTATCTTCAAATCGATTTCTGATTTTCAGGTTTTATTGAGATAAGACTGTTGCATTGGCAACATATTGGTTTCTTCTACCTTGGTCTAGGTGCAATCTAGATGTCGGGAAGTTACATTCAACTGAAATCCATGGAGTCTATTACTATGAGTAAAAGTCTTTTTTTGTATGAAATAATTTTGAAGGTAAACCCAACACTGGACCTACGACCTTTTTGTCCATGCATATTGATAAGAATGGTGAGCGACTTAGAGACCACTAGTGGAAATTCTCTAGACAAATCATACTCTTTAGTCTTAGGCTATGCTTCTCGGTGTCTTGTTAAGTTCAATAAGCTATATTAAGCCATGCTGCTCTTCATTTGTACACGAACTCTTTATGACAGCCATTCGCTCTGCAGATTCTAATGAACACCTGCAAATCACGACCACATTCGAAGCGAGATGAAATGTTGACGGAGGAAGGGGAAGACGATTTCAAGAGAACAGTAGACGTGAACATCGCTGAAGGGGATCAGAAGAAGTTCGAAGTGGAAGAGGAGAAAGGTGGTAGAAATAGCGAAGTTGATGCGACGCTACGAGAAGGTGATCGCCGTTTTTCCTTCTTCCATCATCCTCCTCTTTCTGACGGCCGTCCATGTGGCAAGCTCACGGACCCCCTTGGACGTACTCTGTTGCATTATGCTGCTTATGCTGGCCGCCTGGAAACTTGTCAATTCCTGATCGCTTATTCACTGTGTCAGGCTGATCCTGCATTGCTGGATGGTGTTTATGGATGGACAGCTGTGCATTATGCTGCTTCACAGGTATGGCACCTTGGGCATAGAGCTATTTCGGGTCTTCTAGAGCATCTTTCAAATTGATCCATTTCTTTACCACGATCCTCTACTCGAGCACTATTGCTCCTGTCTAAGTTGTTGGTTGCGCGGACAAAAGATTGAAATCGTGACTTTGCATGAAGACTACCTATGACGAATTTAATTGTTCATCCTTGCTTTCTATTTGAGTATATCATAACAAAAACTGATATAGAGATATGCAAATTTTAAAATAAATGCACATTCGATTGCTTAAGTCTGTTTGAGCTGATGTATGGGTATACTATAGGTGTGTATTCTTTTCTTCCACAGGGTCATAGTTCTGTTGTGGGATTTCTTCTTCGATACTCGGCAAAGGAGAATCCATCACTTGGTATGAATTCCAAATGCATTTCTATTTAATCGCCAATTCTACTTACTCCTACTCTTAAGTATTATCCTTTGTAGATCTGGTAAATGTTCGAGACAAGGAAGGACGCACAGCACTCATGTTAGCGACGGAAAACATGCACACATCAGTCATTGAGTTACTGTGTTCTCTGTCTCTACTACCATCGAGACCTGTTTCCGTTTATGATCACTCTTGCGATCCACATATAGTCCAACGGGTCACTATTGTTGACAAGCATGGCAGAACCGCCCTCCATCGATCAGCAGCTCTGGGTCATGTAGAAGCCGTTAAAATACTTCTTCAGGCAAGTATGGGTTCTTTGAATCTGAAGATAAATACTGGAGATCACTCGAGGGAAATTATACCTCGTCTATTGTAGACTGGAGCTCCTCTGACTTGGGCTGATGAAAATAGCAAGCAGGCACTTCATTTCGCATCAATCAGTGGCTGCATAGAAGTCCTAGATGTTCTACTGCAAACAGTGGATACTTTGGTTGGGTTACATGCGACTGAAAATGCCAGAACATTAGTCCCTTTGGATTCTCGGGGCTTTACGCCGTTGCATTATGCTGTTCAAGGTGGTCATCGTGCTTGCGTTGAAAGACTCTTAAAGGTGGAATCGTACAAATCTCTCGTGGTATGATCCTTAGCTTGAGTTTTAATCTTATTCATTGAGTGAAAAATACCACTATCAGAAGTCCCCAAATATTCCGAATAGTTTATTGTCAAAGTAACTTAGGTAAAATTCCAGGATAATTTAAAATATTAGTCTCTCTATCAAATGACACCTACCCTTCGTGTCCTCCAGCACGACATACACGTTGACTAATATGCCATCTGCGCAATTTCCTAGCCATTCGCTACTCACATCCTTGTCTTTAACAAAGATGGACTGGATACTGGGTTACTACTTCAACTCCGTACCACATTCTATAAGGGCATGATTAAGAACAGTGATTCAAGGAGCCTTCGATTGTCGATGTGGATCAGCTTTCATCGTGTCTGTAAATGAAAGTGAAGTGGCAAGGCACTGGCAGATCAATAACCACAAACCCAAAAATGATCTACGTACCGGTAGACTCCTTCATCTAGCAGATGTGTGGCACAAGAATTATATGAAGAGAGGATGACTACAAAATCAAATGAAATCATGTCAACGGATATTCGTTGTGACTCACTTGAAAAAGAAACTGACCTGATTATTCTGATACTCAAATGAAGCAGGGTTCTCCTGATTCCCTACTGCCTGAAACCTCTTAAAATTGAGTATATTTCCTTATGAACGTTCACTTCCTGCATGTTTCGGAGTTTCTCCGTGATTATGAGTTTTAAAGTTATTTTGCCCTGCCATGGGAAATAAACAAGAGTTTGTCGTTTTTAGTCTCTTACATTTTACTCTTTGAAAATGCCAGAGCATGGAAACGAGCTTAAACTAAATCAGCAGCTATCGGTAGGTCTCTGTAAGAAACCTGTAATTGTTCTACTCTCCACCGTTGAGGTGTCAGTATTGATTGATTATTTGCATTTCAATCGATGCCAAGAATTGCACTTTATTGTCCATATTTTATTAAGGGTAATACATATACACCGATACACTGTGCTGCTATGCTCGAGAATGTATCAATAATCGAAACCCTTCTAGCGACATTCCCTGTTTCCCTGCTAAAATTGAAGGATGCCCGCGGAAGTACACCACTCCATATCGCTGCAATGGCCAATCTTGTAAGTTACTAGATCTGATTAGGTATTATTTTGGTTTCGCTACATTAGCCGTGAAAATGCTAATTCATACTTTTAGGCGAACATCGTCCAAACGATACTTCTCCAGAATCCGGGGCAGGAAGGAGACGCAATTAGTTGCCTCGACAACAAAGGTCGTACGCCACTCATGGCTGCGGCTCTCCACGGAGCTACTAAAACGGTAGATTTTCTTCTCTTCTATCAACGAAATCTTGAGGATGATCCCATTCTTTCCCTTGGCAGAAGGGATCTCGAGGGCTCTAATGTCCTGCACTTGGCTCTTTGTGGGCCCAACGAGGACACAGCACTGTGTTTGATTCACAGGTTAGACTTGTTAGAATTCTCGTATAATTCTGCGTTGTATAGATCTGATTTTCAAGAGTTGATAAATGAAGTGCTTACAGATGGTCGCACGCCTTTGCATTTGGCTGCGGAGAAGGGCTTCACAAGAACTGTTACTGAACTCATCAAACGAGGCGCCAATTCATTCGCGACTGATAACACCGGAAAATTGCCTATTTGTGGTATTGTTAAATCCATGCAGGTAGGCCGTAAATTTCTTTCAAAAATAACCTGTGCTTATTTTACTTGTTAGTTTTCCGAGTGCCAGTTGACTCTCCTCTTGGATATGCTACCTCAACTGGCGAACACAATTGGAGCGCCACAACAGTCAACTGTCGTATCTAGACGGACCTCTAATAACCTCATGGCAGACTCCATTCGTAGTTCTGATCCGGAATTTTACTAGGATTACTCTCATTTCCCTCTGCACTTCCTATCTACCAAATACGCATTTCATTAATCATATGATTTGTTAAAATTTTTATGCCGATTTATATTTGAGTAACTTATAAACTACCTGTTTCACGAAGACTGTTTGTATTTATTTTTGCTCCTCCCCGAAAATGGCTTGTATCAATTTTCGTTATAGGTAAGGTATTTGTAGGGTCAGTACTGTTAATCAAGTAAGTCCCAAAGTATAATTGGTAAACATTTCATAACTAGAAAATTTAACCTCTAGTGATCACCATCGTATATTTTTGGGAAATATGCATAGTTGAGCCCGTCTGGAAAATTTATTTTAAGCATATTATAAAAACCGAACAACCTGTTTGCGATTTTGAAATGGGGAATATATTGTCTGGGACTTTCGGCGGAATATGATAAATACAAGCCTGTTGTTCAGTTTAAGAGACAAAACAAGGTATTATTTCATTAAATCGTATGATTTCTGCTGCATCTTAAAATAATTTGTTAATACAATTTCAAGTTACCTCTCTTCATTTTTTGTGCTTGTTGTATCGTAGCACAAAGATGTTAATAAAAACGCAATTTTCAGAAATTGACAGTCATCAAAACGCATCGAATTGCTTTAAGCTTGAAAAAATAGCAGCACTTACTGGATAAGCACACTTTCTGAGACGACTTTGTGGTCAGTGCTTGGCTACTTGATGAACACCCATTGTGACACTGCAAATTAGAAATGATTGACATCTTCAACGCTATTGGTTATCCATTGGGGTTGAACAATGTCTAAAGTTGTACAAAATCAGGAGGGAGAAGGGAGAGGGCAAGTGACTCAAACAACTCTTATTCATTAAAATTCACGCTCTTTTTTAGATTTGAATAGGTAAGAATTGACGGACTATATGATAAACCGATAATAATAATAACTTTTATTTATGTCAAATGACAGGTTTTATGATAGTTATCATTAGCCCTTTAGTTGACTTCAGGCTTCACAGAGGGGAGAAACGCCAAAGTCACAACAAGTCGAGAGTAGGAACAGGGGAGTGATTCACAGATGTAAAGGAGACAGACATAAAGGTAGAGAAGAAGGTAATGTGAGTACTGTGGAAGTGGTCGAATATGACATACAGTCGGGTGGGTCATGGTAGTTTGAAGTCAACAGCCGGTTTATAGATTTTTTTGCCGTATGAGTATACTTTGCACAGGGTGCACCACGTGGAGATAGATCTCGCACCCCCACCACCTCCCTCTCCCTCCCACCCTGAAAAGTAGGGAAATTGCTTTTACTCACAAGGTTGAGGAGACTTAATGACCATCAAGTCTATACCGTGAGCCTTAACCTCCTATAGAGACTGGACCAGACATGCACAGAACTATTTGCCTCGACCTCCCTCTTGAACTACAGCTATTTGAAAAACACCTTGGCGCCCTAACTTTGTCCTGTTCTTCTATTCTCCTATGTATATGAAATGAAATGTTATAGGTTTGAGGGAATCTTTGATCACCTCTTGGTCTAATAAATGGCTATTGGCCTTAGTCTTGTTGAACTTTATTAGAGCTAAATAAACACTTCAGTCGTCCCTGCTCTCTAAAAATGAGTTGGTTTTGCGAGTTTCCAGGGCCGTGGTAGTCAAAGTAGTGACAAAATGACCATATTAGACAAGCAAACGCAAATATTTCACTCAATTATGAGCTAATAAATATTATAGCCTATAATATTCACTTAATACTGTTCAATGCAGTGCCATATTTTTGCTGTCGTATCGAGAAGTGCGATATGAAAATTTCAACAGTAAGGGAAATTTTAACTGTCCACTTTCGGCCAATAAGCTCTTCTAAATTCTATGAATATAGTTTGACATCTTAAAAACGCAGTGGAGATTATGGGATATGAAATGCGTCTGTTAGGCCCCTGTGAAAGAAGTAATCATTGTCCAGTCAAATCTCCAAAGGATTAATTAAAGACATCGGTGCTTGCTTACTAATGCCCTATAGTTGTAATCTATTTTCCAAATACATGAACCTGACAGGTGGTTTTCTTGGGATTAAAATAAGATGAGGTGGGAGCGCCATGCTGCATTCACACCAATATCTTTTTCATTAAACATTCTGAGACAGTGGGAGAGGACAATAGGAGTGAGTTGACACACTGCTGAAAGTTTTTGAGAGGGAAAAGGCTCACCAAATGTGTTGTACGAAAGGAAATCAAAGTGCTAGGGAGAGATTAGGTTTCGTCTGAGCAGATCACGCCAACTTTAGCAGATCTCGTCAGACTTAGTAGATCACAACAGGGCCACTAATAGTGTAGCGTTGTGCACTCCACAGATTCAAGTCACACCCATCACTACAATTTAAGGAATTTTATATAAGTGTTCAGTTTGCCTAGCCTTTCAATGATTAAGTTTTGTGGTGCTTGATGGTAGTTATTGATGGGAATTAATATTTTCTTTACAATTCCTTCCTTTTAGCTACTTGATGTCAAATTTGCGGTCTATTCTTCGAGTGGTGACTAAGATAGCACAAAATTTGCACGGCTAACTTTAACAGAAAATTAATGTCTCAAAACTGAACCACTACATACTCCAATTTTTCTCATATTAGAAATTTTGCTGTGCGTATGTAATAAGAGCTTTATTATTCGTTGACCGTGTTAGAGAAAGTAGGACCAATTTTAGATGGATTTTGTTTGGGCGTGGTGCATACCCTTAGAACTCCATTGTACAGGATATTATATTTTCTTCAAAATTAACTTTATTTTTTCAAATTTTTTTGCCTTTTCTATTTATTTTTCATTTATTATTGCGTACTAATCACTGTTACCAACATTCATTGGTAAAATATAATGTCTTATGATATTAAAATGAATTTTTACTTGTCCTTTCGACGAAGTAATTTTCAAGCTCTTTTCAATTTCATTACTTCATATTACGAATTCTCTTTAAGCTCGAGGAGTGCCTTTGCTCAGTTGAACCTCACAAAATCGATAAAGAGCCCTGAAGACGAAATGAAAAATGTGGGTGCGTTATATCACAATTGTATTGTGGGTACAACTTTTACATAATAGTAAGATCAATATCGTTTTGTCTAAGAAGCAATGTAGTAGATCTTCTATCTTCTACTAGACTGTCCATGTTTCTTCATAAGTTTGGCTTATCTTCAGCGGATGGATTCTGACGGTCTAATTAGTGAAGAGACGATTAGATTTTCGATGACAACATATCTTTTTTTCAATCGACTATGTAAGTCCTTTTTGCGTGGTCATGTGCGAAAATGAGGAATTTCGGCATTTTGTGACTCTGCAGTAGTATCCAATTTGGTTCTCTCAAAGAAAACCAGTTCGGATACCTCATTTTCATACATGTCCTCTGATCACCCTGTTATGCTGAGATTAGACTTAGATTTCGGTTCCTCTTAGAAAAGGAACCCACTACCATGGTTCACGATATTGTCGACGAGTTTGAAAGTCTCTTCGTGGATTCGAATTCGGTGCAGGACTATAAACTGCAAATATTTAACCTGAAAATGACCTGTTTCAGGTCGGGAGGGTATTCAAATATATGAACAGTGGAGTTATATAATAAAATGATATTTCCCGAAGAATACTAGTCCATTTAGAATGTTTATTTTAGTTTGTTTACACTCCGCTTCCTTTTATATACCTTTCCCATACCTTAAAACACAAATCTCGGAATATAAACTAACTATATTATGAATTTGTGTCCTGTACTGATATGTGGGTGTAATCGGTTCGTATAAGTAATTAGTGGCATTACTTAAGAAATCGAAGTATCGGTTGCCCACTAGGAGAGCTGATCATATCAGTAAACTTTCATTAGCTTTAGAAAAACCGTTATTGAGGGTGCCCGGGGCTATGCTTGAAACAGTTCGGACATTGTAATTTCTTGTTTGTATATTCTTCCCTATTCCCTATCTCCCTTTCGTTAGGCTCGTTAATCAGATACGCCCTATTTTTCTCCGTATTCATTTGGAGATCTTTATATTTTGAAATGCCTTAAGCTATACCCATTTACGGAACTATTTCGTATATTTCCAAAATTAATCAAAGTCGTTAAACCTATGCTGTTCTTTCTGCACATTACTAATATCTCCAAGTCCACTCTAAATAAACTCGTTGACAATATCATCCCTGTTCTCCATTGAATGAGATGCTTTCTAATATACTAAATTACCTTACTATGTACAAGTGACTTCTGATTGGCTGGATCACCTGTAAGATAATCGCCAACGCACTATTTGATGTAATTTTCAGAATCCCTCTATTACTACGCTAAATACTTTCATACAATCGCCAATATTCCCAATAACTGAAAGCAATATATAATTTTATCTTAATATTACAGAAAATAAACGATAATATATATTCATATGAATTTCATTATATTATAACCTTAAACTCAAGACAGATATGGGACTTTCAGTAGGGATTTATTTCTATTTCAATAATATAGATCTCAAATATTACATTTTAAAAGTGTATTTAGTTCTTGTCTCAACAAATATGCCCAAACATTTGTAATTAATAGGTATTTAATTTCAAAAATTCCTAAACTATCCTCCAGAAGCAACACGCGTTCCAGACGTCATTCTAAAATGTGAGATGAAATTAACATATTACATATATATTTATATATTTATTTATTCTCCTAGTAAATTGACTTACCACGAAAATCATTATTTTCGACTCTTATTGTCGACTTCCTCTTCTTCATTTTCTTCAATATCAGAGTCAATTTTTTTACCATCCACAGCTGACTCTTTATCATCATCTACGTTAACATCTTCAGCAATCTCTTTGTCATCCCGATTGTCTTCTTCAACATCTTCGTCAATATATCTTTCATCCTGCTCACATGTACGTAATTATACAAATATACATACGAGGCTGATGTGTTGACTTTATAATCCCTTATTTTCCTACAGATTTACAATCTTGCTTAATTAATTGCTGCGTAGGTTTTAAAAGTTTTTACTACTAATCCAACTACATAATTGAGAGAAATATCGTCTTGAATTCGTCAAACTTAATTGTACAAAGACTGTGCTGATTAGATTCGGTATGAGTCAAATCATTTCAATACTTGTGATAAGTTTAAACACAAAAATCCTGTAGAATAAGTTGGAACAGGTGCGAATTTCTTCACACAGGTTACATCAGATACTGTAGTTATGAAGATTCGACTAAACTCAATACCGTTTTGAAGGACGTACATTTAGCACGCTAAACTTATCTACCGCGTAATAAATGTTTCTATATTCACCTTAAAGTCAATTAAGCTTATAATGATTTAACCTGTATGGCGCGTCTCAGCACCCTTAAGTACTACATAGGCGTTCTCTTCTACTTGCTTCAATATAATTTATTCTGTTTTTCATTTCAATATTTTAGTAAACTTAGTGCATGTAGGTTTCTGATAAAATCTAAGAAAACATGTCCCAGACTCTTAATATATAATTATGTAAAGATCACTTAAATTCTCATTCATATTCGACACATTGATTTCCATTGCTTACTCCAATATAAATTTGTTGGTATAAGATATTGTTAGTATCACTTCGTCAGTACCACAGTATATTTTTTGGCAACAATACAAACAATATAAGTGATTTTCCTCCTAGTTTGACCAATTCCAGGTCTAGTCAATAATTGTAAATGGTAGTAATGAACTTACGAGCGTTTGGAAAAATTGTTGGGAGTCTGAGATTTCCTCCGGTGTCGTCTTTTCTTTATCTAGACGTTGGAGCTTATTCATCATTCCTAGTGTAATAGGGCGGTAGTTTTCTCGATCAGTAATCGGATTACCTGTAAAGTGAACTTTGATAAATGGCTATTGTCTTATTAAAAATGTCATGTTAATGAACATTGTATTATTCTGTCTTGAAATTTACAATAAATAAAGCAGGGCTATACCGGACTAACGTTCAACTTAACTCGATTTCTTTAGTATTACAAGTTTTTGCTTTGAACCCATGATAAAAAGAGAATGTGGACAGCTTTCTTTATTTATTGAATAGCTCCCATCCCATAATCAATTGATTTGTCAACTTCGAATATATATATACATATATATATATATATTTAGAGGATGCACGCGGAATGATGTAACAAGAAATTTACATACCGCTTAGGATGAGTGTTCTCAAAGGGAGTATAAATGATAATTTCTTCACTTCGGTCCATCGATCTATTAAGTTTCCTCTTAAATATGAGTATATCATCATTGTTAAAGGAATATCTACCCTAGATTCAGATATTTAAGTTTTGGAAGACCTTTAATAAATCCATCTAAATTTTCGATACGGTTATCCATTAGATAAAGTGTTACGAGTCCTTGCATTTTCGAGAGATCTCCGACACTACGTAAGAGGTTTCCACTGCAATAGAGCGTTTTTAGATCGAATAGATTTTCAAGCCCATCTGTGGATGTGATTTTATTCCCATGCAACTCTAAAGTTTCGAGAGCGCGAAGTTTAAATTGATTGAGTGGTGGTGCGTCAATTCCACAGAGGGTTCCAATTTCATTATCTAACAATGATGTTTCAGATTTGATGGTTAGTATGAATATACCAAGTTATCATGACAGGTTGACAGACCTTACTATTTAGAATAAGATGTTTTAGACGACCATGATTAATGTAATCGGTTGACCTGAGTTTGTTGTAGGAAAGATCCATAAATTGTAGATATTGTAGGTTCTTGTGCGTGCCTGGTAGAGTAATATAATTATGGTCGACCTTGAGGTACATTAAATATTCTGCCGCGAAAAGTGGAGTTAAATCGGAAATATAATTGTGACTCAGATTAACGAAACGGAGAAATCTAAAACTCTCAAGAATACTGATATCCGTTATCTTTCTAAAACGCAGAAACGGTAAAAATAGCTGTGAAGATAAGACATACGTAAAATACATTAATTCATTTTGAACTAACTTATTTACACAATTGAATTTTATGAATGCATGCGAAAACCCATATCCTAGCCTGTGGAGTAGGGAAAGGCAGCATGCTGCTAGTTCTTGAGTCAAAGGCTTATCCGGAATGACCTATAGTTAATTTATTTTCAAGTAAGCATTCGTTACCATGGGCTTGATTTCATCGTTGCTCATTTTTTCTGTAACTTCAGATTCCGTCTTAGAATCTTCAGATTCATTTTCTTCTTCACTTTTTTCTTCATTTTCTTCTTCATTTTTTTCTTTATTTTCATAGCTACTTTCACTAACAGAGTCTTCTATAGATGACATTATGACGGAAACACATCTGCATGTGATGTGTTGCTAGGTTATAGTATATGCGAAACGGGCATAAAACAAGCCCTTATTTCAATAATACGTTTTAATTTTTTATGAAAATCTTTATTAGCCATGCGATGATATTTTTGTTTAGCCCAACAAACACGATATCCGAAACAGAAAAATGCATTGTTTGATGCGTTCAATCGAAAAGATTAAATAGGGTAAACGATCTTCGACCTGTAATCGGAAGTCAGAATCACTATTTCGATTGTTTTATAAGTGGAATAATGTTACATTTGCAATATCATATTATGGTAATACTAAAAAGTTTCCATCAAATTGATTATTCACGCATGCTACCGATATTTTTGGATGGACCAGACGAAATAAGAAGCCCATACACTCTCATTGTCTTTGAAAGTAACTGGTTTGCAATTAGTAATCGTTGGAGGAATAAAATTTGGGCTAGCAAATGGAGTTAGCAAAATTTTATCTGTATTACCACGGCATATCATACTCATGAAAATGCACTGACATCTAGCAACAAACGCAGATGTTGTAACGTTATAAAGATTGTACAGAAACTATTAACTTCTAACCATTGCGTAGGTGAAGCTACTGTTCTATACTACAGTCAAATTCTGCCAACGTTCAACTACTGTTTCAACTGTAATAAGAATATTGGAGATGACATTCAATACAGCCAATACAGAAATGAAATCATCGGTGATTTAAGAGACGAACCATTAAAAATATTCGATTGGTAGAGAACACACTTACTTTAAGATTAAACAGATAGTTCCAGTATATGATTCTTGCCTGCTGGGGTGATATATGGTGTCTAGGAGGCAAGATCTTGAATTTGCTACTTTTAAAATAACATGTATATCATAATTTACTCTCTGAACCTTTAAGAAGAAAACATCTAAAGTTTTAAAAAAAGTAATTTGGCCTTATGTTCATGAAATTAATTTACAAATATCTCCTTGATTTCCAACCGAGGATAGGTTAGGCCAAATAATAAAGAAGTGAGGTAGATAGAGTCATACACAGAATCCCCTGACCACCAAAAATAGCTTTCACATGTTGTAAAAGTATTTTAACTTAAGTTCAGTTATCATTAACATTTTATCCAATTTAAAATTGTACGATAATAAGTCTAAAGATGTTCTCCATGTAATTACACGAGTAATTTAACAACATTATAGTAAGGGTACTTTGCAAGTCACAAAAGTTGAAGGAAGACAAAAACAAATTCAGGTCTGTAAGATAATAGATATAATTGTCAAGTACAAACAAAAGAAAGTTCAGCTTAACAGATTTATTACATGGTTAAAAATTATGCAGTGATTTAATAACCATACTTTTTGTTTAACTGAGTTATGCCATCTCCAGTTTGACCTAAAATAAAGAAATAAGAAAAAACAAGATGAGACTTTTCACAACTATAAATTTTTCCTTTAGCAATACACGATAGTTACCGATCAAGTAAATATAAGACAAATCAGATGCTTAACGAGGAGTGTACATATAAAATACTTAAAACTGACCTGGAGGGGGTAGCCAAAGGGCAAAATTGGGATCGTCTACATTTTCATCGTACATTCCCATCGAAGCTGGCTCATTATGCGACGTTGGCTAAAGGGAAACAGTAGTGGGAGATTTAGACTTGCCAAAGAAAAGGATACAGCCATAGCAAAATAGCAGTTACTTGAACAACGATGGGAGTCGAAGCGGGGGAGGGACCGAGAACTGGTCGCTTTGATTGTTTCTGCTCTTCCTCTCCATTGGACAAGGATTGCTGCTTGGGTGATTTCTTCGAAGATATTCCTATCTTGTTTGCCGGCTCCACAATCTAATCAAGAAAGTAAGATCTCGCTCAAGATACAAACGACCTTGTAGCCAACTCAGTAATCTAAAACTACCTTAAATGCTTATTAAATGGAAATCATATTTATGGCTATGAAATAAAAATTCTCTCAAAACGTTACTTAGGGCATAATGTTAAGAATCCAAATTAAAAGAAAATGATCATTGAATCCCTGGAGTCAACTGTGCCTTAAAGGACCGAACAGCTGACCGCACATATCAACCGAGCGCAACAGTTGGCTGAAACATCCAGAATCAAAAGCCGGTATTAAGAAAAACAAAATATTAAACATATTCCTTAAAAAGGAAGGGATAGAAACTGAACACAATAAGTTATCATCATAACGGAGGTAAAACGAAACCCCTAAAACAAATTCCACTTTAAGAGATGAGTCATTTGGATCTCCATTAAAATGAGTACAAAGCAAAAGCCAGGTTTTACTCCGACTCCTAAATTACTAATTAAACAGTTTCTGCGTTTCCGATATTTAATATTTTCATAAGAAATAAAACAGGAGCAGAGTTCAAACCTTTAATGAAGCCGAGTTTCCAACGTATCTGGCCTTTGTCGAGACCACAGAATTTTCCTCATATTTAGCTCTCTTTTCATTGGTTTCCTTAAAAGTGAAAACGGAAATATTAGGTTAGATTAGATAAACAGTGTGATTGGTATTAAGACACTTACCAAATCAGATTCCGAGAGCCTTTCCTGGGTTGGTTTATTTTCACTCGTTTCTTCACCAGATTGACCTGACCCCTAAGCGAATAAAAACGGCGTTTATTTAATCTATATAGTATGTAATATGGGGGATATGGATATCAATCAATTGACAGCAAGCAGCGTAGAAATATAACATAATTAAAAGTGACTTCGTTCAATGTTGAGAGTTAACCATTGTACTACAAAGACAGTAGTGAATAAACCGCTTCTAGTTTTCTTCGCCATCTTTTCTTATACAAAAACAATGCCTTGACCTGTTGATGCTCGATATCTAATTAACAAACCAGTAAATCGATTTTATCTATTTATAAACATATAACCTGGTTTAACTCGAAGTATGCATATATCAACAGTACTTTCTTACCTACTACCCTTATTTCCAACCAAAATCGATAATCAAACAGCTTAGTCCAAGATTATTCGCTGATGGAGGTATGAGTGTCTACTAGACGTCTCTTCGATTTCTGTGCAATATGAGGTGTCATGATTGAAGAATCTAGCCATTTTTACACATCTAGTAGGAAAATACAAAACTAACGTCGTTTTTAAAGTTGGCTAATGAATGAAAGTTCATTCTCCTCATCGTATACAGATAAATAAAACATCAACCTGCTTAGCACCATCGGTTAAGTCTTCTTCATCTTCATCAACCTCAGGAACAAATGCCTCTTCTTCTCCATCAATATTTTTTTTCTGTTCGAAGGTAGTATGGACCGCTACCCTGGGTAACTGACGCTTCAGGGCATTCAATTTGCTCTCCACGTAACCGGATTCCTGTTTACTAAAGGGTGGAAAGGAGGCTTAGGAATGCTCGAAATCACGCCTACTCATCATAGATTTATTTACTATGTGAATTGTAGTTGAAAGTGGCCAGAGTAGCATTGTTAGAACATATCTCAAAAAGTCTTAGTCAAAAATATCCTAAACAGAGCATACAACATGACAATTAAATGCATGTGTAGATAAAATGGACACCAAAGTAATAGCAACAACAAATATAGGTAAAAAGCAGTTTGTCATTTCTACCATAATTATGGCGACTTTACAAAATATATGCATGGGACTCGGCATATTTTTGGGCCTCTCCCGATTCAATAAAAAACATGTATTCCGTCTTAGATCAAGGACACAGAAACTCTCTCCTCCTTTTTCTGAGGTAAAACTGAAACTGATTCCAGAGTCCTTTTGCATCCTAATCGAATAGATGTATTCAGGTATAATGGCGCTGGCGGTAAACATCCAGATGGCCTAATACTAGAAGAAGCAGCATATTAATCTATCGTAAGATTAAAAATGAAATGAAATCACTGTTGTTTCAAATTTCGAAAGAGTAAAATTCACATGTTGCTCTCAACTTCAATTTTTGTTCGAGCGATATCCTCAATTCAATTTATAGCAACGGAGTGGTGTAATAGAGAAATCACATAATTAGAAATGGGAAGTCATTACTAAGAATCTAAATAACTATGTATTCTCCAAAAAAAACAATTGGTGACTCTAACAAGACGTGCTAGCATCAAAGCACCTTAGAAGAGTAATAAAAATACAAAATTTGTGGTGCCCCTCTCGGCACCATATAACAAATTCTAAATAGATGAGATTCCAAACAAAAGCATAAAACAATAGGAAAACACACTTAGTGTCAACTTTGTCGATCAAAGCGTTGGCAAGGGTAGCCCGAATTGCAGCAGAGGCTGTTGAGGGGAATGAAGTGGACGAGAGAAAACGGACAGGGGTATTACGAATGCCCACACGGCGAAGCAGTCGCACTTCTTCCTGACGCAATGCAATCAAACGTCGCTTTAGTGCCTGTCGTTCAGCCCTCTTCGGTGCCCCTAAGAATACACAGAGTAATAATACTCATCGATTAATCTTAAAAACTAATTCGATCCATGCATTTTAAGCTGAAAAACAAGTTCAGAAAATTCCTTCGCTATTTTCAGCAATTCTCCTACATTCTCAAAAAACAAACGATGAGAGATTAAGATCGCCTTTAACGATAAGATTGTGAGTTACATTCAGACAGATAATAGTTCAGTCAGTCAGCCTTTTGTAAGAGTCAAAACTGTATAACAATTGTCTAATTTGAACTTAAATCGACAACTAAAGTGAGGATATGCTGAATCATAAAGAAATGAATAAGAAAATGATAGGAAAATACGTTTACAAGAACAGAAACGTGAAGTCTTATCGGCTTTTGATAAAAAGAGAATAGGTTCAACAATTGAGATTGTCGCTGGAAAGATTTTACACACTTTTGAACCAACCCTCATTAATTTCAGAAATAAAATTATCATTCCATTAATAAAATATGACAGCAAAACCATACAAAAATACAAACTGAATTAAACTTAACCTGCACTGACGAAGAACGAAAAATAATAAGCAAAATTTAACACAAAGTTAATCTAAAAATTAGGATACTAAGTGTACCAATAAGAAATCGCACATTTCATAAAGCATGAAAAAGTTGTGCTTAAATTATTTATATTATTATTTAATTTCGGCATCATTTGCAACTCTTTTCCGTTGCTTTTGTATTTTTTTTTCAATTCACCTATTGAAGAATTAAAACACTGTTCCTAGTGAATTTTTACTTCAGCCGCATTTCGAGATCGTTTTTCGGTTTGTATGCGCCATGAATCAAAGTGATTAAAAGTGAAAGCAAAACCAATAAAAAAGAAATTTACCATTTTTGATAGCTTCCATGTAGGCTTCTAACTCGTCCATTTCACCCGTGTTCTCACCTGTAGCTTCCAGGGCTATTCACAGAAAAAACGAGATATGTGAACGGAAGTCAAATAGACGGAATAAGTAAAGAGAAGGAAAAATCACCACGTTCTGCTGCATTTAGTTCATCTTCCACTCTGATTATCTCCTTTCCCAACTCCTCCAGTTTAGCCAGCTAAAAATGCATAAATTCAAGCGCACTAGGAGAACTTAAAAAAAAGTAGCAAATTGATACCTACACATCCAACAACCCCACTATTCTAATTAGGACACAGAAGCATCCAATTTTGAAGGTAGATTTAAGAACTGATGTACAAATAGTTTTGACAATTCAAATTAACCGAATGAAAGATTAAAAGCTTTTCCTCGATTTGCATCGAAATAGAATAATAGAAAAAATGTTTATGCAAGCGTAATTTGAACCTCTGGGCTACACCATAAGCAAGTTAGACAATGAGAAGAGAAATGATACTATAGAGATGATAAACGAAAGTGTAGTAGGCATACTCGAAGGTCGCTAAAGAATTGGTCATGAGCTCAACGACGACTGTGGTTAAAGAGTGGCACACATGTCTTGATGTAAATGCTAGGTAGTCCAATATTAAATGGTCTGAAGGCAACCACCTTCCACATCAAACGCTATTTCATACTAATGCTTACACTGGACGAGAAATAACTTGCCTCATTCAAAGCATCCATTTGCGAAACCAAAAGACACAAATCAACGTGCGAGTGCATAAAAACACCTTCATAAAAATTACCCAAAAAAAGACATTTGGAAGAACCCACCTAACTAAAATTTTATTCACCCGTTTTAGGTATTCAGACAGCTTAAAGCCAGCAAAAGGAGACACCCGACAAGATATCAGTTACTCACCAAAGTAAAGGAATCGTGCTGCTCTTCATCAGTTTTCATTGAGATAGAATTGTCTGGCTTGAGAGGGACATTATCAACTCCGAGACGTCGCATGCGCTGACGTCTTCTAATTTCAACTTGACCGGTTCTATCGAGGAAGTTATCTTCATCAGAAGAGTAATAATCGTTCTCCTCCCAGTAGGCCTTTTCACGAGCTCGTCTCACGGCTTCAGCCCCTTCAAAAGTCCAAGAACTGCTAGTTAAAAATGGAATGGGAATGCCAAATTGTATGCACTGAATGACTAAGAGACTAACCTCTATTGGTGTCAAATTGACCCAGACGATCAAGCATCCTGCAGGCCTCCAAAGCACAAGCTGTAATAGCCTCCTTCTTCTTACGTCCAGTCAGAGGGGCCTCTGCATAAACTGTTCCCTCTTCAAGTGGTAATCTGCGTACATATGTAAGAGAGCATTGAGCAACCCATAATGAACATACGGCTAATAGGTGCAATACTAAAAACAATTCGTACATTACTAAAGTCGATATCCATTATGACAGTCGAACAAGTTGGCAGCTATCGCTCAACAACCATTCGAGCAACTTCTGGAGTATGTCATGTCCTATATATTTCATTTTGTTCAGATAGTCAGCATTAGCTTTCAATTAAAACATTGGAATCCACTATTTTATCATTTAACTAAGCGTCTCCAGCCTGTGCATTCGAGCATTTTGGAATCGTTATAAAGGGTTCATGAGCTACAGAATTGTACCAGCGTTGGTCGATTACACTTGTCAAAAACTAGCCAGAATATAATCCACTTCAAATCTTTCGGAGATGGACTAGCTTAAGGTTTAATCTGTCGGGCAAACATGATGAATAAACGATCTGTTTTCATAGCATAGGAGCTCAAAACCACTTACTCTCATCTAATTCCTAAGCGTTTGACCGATTATCAGAGAAAAAGTTCCAAAATTACTGAATCCATTTGAATGCAGGGCAAGAAACAAGTGGAAGTATTCAAACATATTAATAGACAGTGGCTAGACAAAATAGGGGTGGAAATGGGGAAAAGATACCGAAGGCGCAAACGATAATGCGGTGTTGGGCAATGAATACATATCAGCACGCTATTCGTCAAATCAAATGTTGAAACAGAACTATCGCACTGATAGCGTAAACTTAAGAATTCAATTTATTACGTATAGTAGAAAGGAAGGAGAGGTAACCAAACGATCACCTAAAAGTTAGTCGATTTGAATAATATAGACTTCTTAAAACAATAATGAATTCCTAGAGACGACTTTTACTAACCACATTACGAGAAAGAAAACTGCTACTGGGAAAATAGCATCCTCAGAGTGGGTGTGCGTGATTTAAAGACACCTATTTTAGTTGTTAGATACCATACAAGTTTGAAATATGCCAGACGATGAGAAAGAGAAAATGAACTCACTCGATACGGCATATTTGTTGACCGAATTTACCCTCGACGAATTCGTATTCAGAATCAAGACCTTCGCGATCAAAGAAGGCTTTCAATGCCTTCTTGGGGTCTTCAACATAGTTCTTTTCATGACTTAAGCAGTTTCCACTTTCTGCCAACCGTCGCCGCATGATTTCACCATTATCTTCCTCTTCGGCATCGTCTAGAGAAGAATAGAGGGGTCAGAGTTTAATCTTACCAGATATTCCCCAGTTGCACGGGCCAACACTGCTAACAATTCCAGTGACTGATTCTTCAGTAAGCTCCTTCAAATCCTGTTCATTTCGCTCCATTTTAGCCAATTTTTCAATTTTCTTCTTCTTCTTCGCGACTAGCTCACTAAATGACTCCTTAGTTTCCTCCTCCACATCATCCTCTGGACCATTCAGAATGAGGAGACGAGTACTACTCCCAAGACGGAGAACGTAACCCACTCGAAGTCGGATATACCTTCCAGGGGGTACCCTGTGTTTATTCACGTATGTCCCATGTGTGCTGTCAAAGTCAAACAAATACCAACCCGGAGTGGAATCTGCATTACAACCATATTGAAGGACTGCATGCGCACGACTAATTGAAGGATGTAAGAGGGGAGACATCCGTCCATCGACCAAGTAAGGATTCAGAAGAGGAGCCGGCTGACGTCCAAGTATGCAGTGATTTACTCCAGTGAGATGAATAGTATCATCAGGTAAAGGAATACCGTTTTTAATCACTTCAATGAAGTAATTCGATTCCGAAGGACAAGTCTGAGCCCATTCAGGAGGTTTGTAACACTTCTAAAAGAAGAGTAGGCCAGACTAATTACTTAGAACTAAAATGTAGTATGGGTTTTTATAGGAAATATTAGATACAGATGTATCAACCCTTGGTAGCATTTCTGAAATCCCATTAGCAGTAGATTTTTGTCGATTTATAGGTATTTTGACAAGAGGAGCCTTGAACAAAATCTCCGATTCGGGAATGTTATTAATCTTAGATAAAGGTTCTTTGTTCGATCCGATGTCTTCAACCTTAGACTCAACTGTCTCCATGCCTATAAACAGAATGCAAAAGATAGAGAGAACATAACATTATTGAAAAGGAAAAAGGAATTTTATTTAAAAATGCATTATATTTAGTATTTATAACACAAGACAGGGAGATAGAGAAGTGATAGTGTATGGCCTTAGAGAAGACCCTGCCGTTTGAGATCCTCGTAAGTTTTGCGGGAAACGACATTGCCTGCATGATCTTCCATCTCCTCTTCTACGTCAGGACGCCAGCGTTCAGCCTCCTTAGTGGTACGGATGCGTTGCCATAGTGCCAAAGCCTCTTCAATTTTGGTCACGTGGGCGAAATGAGCGGTGTTGGGTATGCCGAGGCAACGCATGCCGTGTGCATGCCGCCACTCGGAGAAATGACGTTGGAAAGCCTTCGGGCCACGATATGTCTGATTCCCACAAATCTCACATGAGTAGTACATATTCAAACCATGTAATTTGTACAACCAGTATGGAATGGGCTAAGGCAAAATAATAAAAGAGGAATTCAGACACAAATCATAATGCAGATTGATAAACAAACATTATTTGAACTATCCAATTGTAAATAAAAAATTTTTAAAGTAGTCAAGGTTGCTGGATTGCTTAGATCACAGATGAAGTTATGTTGAATATTTCCGACAGAAACAGCTTCCATCCAGATAAAGACAACTCAAGCAATGATACAAAATTCAAATAAAATCAGCTTAAAAAATTCATGATAAGAGAATCTTGGACAGAAAAAATTGTGGTAGTTGATAGGTAAGAAAAAGGATATCAAGAAAATAACTAATCCAAGGCAAATAAATAAATCCACAAAGGTCAAACAGCCAGTATTACAGATGGCTGCGTTTTGGCATAAGTAGATGCTGATGGATAAGAAAAAGACTAAGTAGAAGTACAAATCCAAGATTTAAAATATAAAAAAACGCACTTTGCCATCCCATCCAAGAGGAAGATTTTTCGGATTGTAGGGAATGTCATCCTCTTCGGCATCGCCGTTGGCATCCGTATTGGTGGAATTTCCAACGTTGGCGGTTGTGAGTTCATTTTCAGCATCACTCTCTTCATCCTCGGCCTCTCGTTCGGCCAGAGTCCGTGCCTGGCGTCGTTGCACATTCTCTATCGTAGCTGCCCGATGTTCGTTGAGAATCTCCGCAAACTGATAGACACACGCTTCCAACATTGCAATCTCCTTTATACGATCCAAATCCCTATTTGGAAACAGAAATGATGGATAATCGGTGCCAAGCTTATCATTATACGTAATATAAACAAAGCAATATCAATTTTTCATAAAGTTCTCAATGTAGTACTCTGGAAATTCTGAATGAAATAGCAAGCACATGAATGTATCGCAAATCTGAATTTCTCAAGGCTTGAATAAAGGACATTCGCGCATATACATAAACGTTTGCATTTGACGATAATAAATTGGAGAACTGACCAGCTTCAAATAAACACCAGATCTATATGGTCCCGCACACTTTAAGATTAGACAGAAAAATTAAATAGGAACGTAAATCATGATTAGAAATACGACTTCCAACTTGTAGATAACTTACGTATAATATCTCTATAGAACATCTATGACATGTTATTTATTTCCTGTTGACAAAATCCATTATTGTGTTTAACAGTTACCAAAGAATGAGACAAATTACAGATTAAAGACCTTACCAAACCCTTACCCAAGAACAACGCGTAATTCAATGACATCAAGCAAGTAGCGGCTTAAAATTCTATCAAGACTCAAAACCACTATTTGGATATAAATAAAACTGGTTAAGCTGAGAAGAGTTGATTTCCCAATATCTACTAAATTTAGACGTTATATGAAAAGGTATTTCAGGATAAGAAAAGTGGCTAAGACGGACAAAAATAAAGTAAGAAAATTATAAGTATTTGCGAATAACGATAAATGAATGCAATGACAATAAGAATACTAAAGGGATGGGTGAGATAAGTACAAAACGAGCATAAATATGAATTAGTGAAAAAATAGAGCGAAACTAACTCAGCAACCACAGAATTGGCACCACGATTAGTTCTGTTCCTGCCTAGAGCTTTGGAGCTAGGAAAAAACTCAGGAGGAAGATCCTCAATAACCTTTCCTTTAGTAGCCCAAAGGCGTTGAGCACGCTCCTCCAACGTACCACCACATTTGAGACCTAGGGCAAGGAGAGCCGATTTGAGTCGATCCAGGCCGAGAGAAGCCAATTCTTCAGGTTGTCTGAAGGGAGTCAAGTCTAGGTGAGCTCCACCATGTGAAAGAGCAGATGTGGAACTAGCAGACCCAGTCACTCCACTCCACCCAGGAAAGACGCCCTCCGACCACTCGCGTTCAAATCGAGCCAGCGCATTGTTAGACACTTCTGTCAAATCAAGCATCGGTTTAGCTCGAGCTAAGTACCCTTCCAGATAAGATATCAAACGCTCTAGGTAGTGGCGGTAAGCACTTGAGGAAGTCTTGCGCTCACGAATAATTTCATACAACTTGTCATACGTATGTAGATAAGTCAGATAATCTATTTTCTATTAAAAACACAATCAATCAAACTTAAGACTAACATTAAATCCCTTGATATTTATATACATTTCGTACAACTCGTGCAAATCAAGAAAGCGTCCATAGCCCTCTTCGTCCGTGAATTCAACAATGGTGGCTGCGGCTTCTTCCGGATTTTCGCGCATTTCTTTAAAGCGCTGAAATTCCACTGACATCGGGACACTGATCTCATCTGGATGTGAATTATGAAACTCTTTGAGTGTTTTCAAACGGGTATAGAATTCGTTGAATTCGTTTGGTCCAGAAAGACCTTGAATATCTAGTTTACGAAGGCTGAAGAAAAGGGAGTTGAATATCACTATTAATTACCCATCTTTATCTTCGTATAACTCTTTCAAATTTTTTGTTATTTCAATATATCTCTAGATAAGCAATTATAAATTTAATAATAATATTTACATCAAACATCGTTCGAAGTCGAAATTCGGAATTAACGCTTTCCTTGTGCTAACAGAGCATAAATAATAAAAAAATTAACAAACCGTCCTTGGTTGAAAATACATTTCTTTAGACATAGCGTCAATTAAACGTTCACGTTCTTCATGTATACTTCTCTGTTGTTCCAACACGTTATTCATCTCCACTTGATCTCTTTGAACGGCAACAGAGCTCCAGACCTACTATTTGCGATACGCGCTCATTGGCTACCTCAAACACATTAATTTTTACTTACCAGACAATCAAAAAGTTAATAACGTATGCAATAAGGTTAAGTAATAATTTTAAATTCGTAATAGAGTACGATATGACCATTGAATTAATGCTGCATTAGATGTAGGCTTTTGAAAATTCCCCAACCAACACGTTAAATTACTGATCAACATGGGTAAAAGTGAAATTTAACCAATGGCCGTCATCGAAAAACAATATTTAGTGATTTATTAAAGTCCCAGATCTGCAGTCTGCTTTAGTTATTTACCTTTGTGAAATAACGTGAGAATTTTCGGATTTTATTTTAACGGACGCGACTAAAAGCTCCCATTAATATCTGTTGAGGTAATGTGCGAACTTACCGAATATTATTATGATTAAAAATTCGAATTTATAAATGAGAAAAATATTATTATAATTCTCACAGTTTATTTGTTTAAGCTGCCTAAATGAGCGATAAAATATAACACACTATTTCTACAATATTATCAATAACCGCTGCATTTCGTTAATACTTGCAGATTTGTGTTTCTTGAAATTTTATTTATTGCTACTTTGAATGGCTGATACAGAAAAGAAAATCTGTCGCTATTTTAATACAATTGGGGGTTGCTGGTATGGAGATACTTGTAATTTTCTACATATACCGGATAAACGACCCCCCTGTAAATTTTTCTGGTAGGAAATACTTAAGTTATTACTTTTAGGGATAAATCTTCCAATGGCTGTGTTTACGGGGAAAACTGCCACTTTTCTCACGCATCGGCATCATTGAAACTGGTTGAAAGGTCTGATAATAAATTTTCTTTTAATGGCAATGTGAGTCATACTTTTTTTCTATTTTGAATCGGCTGTTTTGCTATTGAAGTCTGGTTTGGTTAGCTTTAATAAGTGGTACATTACAGGTTAAAATATTGTTACAGCATTGTTGTAAAGCTTTGTCGAGGATTAATTGATGGCCTTTATGCGAAATAAACATGAGTTATATTTTTTTTGTATAAAGCATTATAACTTTAATATTTTACTCATTGGAGTATTTTGTTTCCATCAGGTCTTAAAAGACTCTCAGGAATCGAAGTGTAACTCGGATCGAAATAACAACAGTATGGCTATTTCTTCGCGTCTCATTATTTCGGATCCACCACAAACGGCCGACTGTGCCAGAGACCCCATAGAATTGCAAGTGAAAATCGGTGATAGCCTTATAGGTTCGCTTGATAACAACAGGGAAGCGTCTAGTGAAAATAATGGTGAGCTTTATTTTATTGTTTATAATTTTCTATATTAAGTTATCTGTACGTTTTTCTTATTCTTGTATAGATGCAATCTCAATGGTGGTCGATGTTAAAGAATACTTTCCAGTTTCCGGATTCCAGCAGGAACAATTAACCCTAGAATCTCAAGTAATGTGTGGTACGTATACGAATAAATCTGCAATTTCATGCTTCTCTTATCAGGTACATGTAAATGCGTATTGGAGAGAAGAGGAAATGAGAGCTATTGTAACCTCCTAAAGGATCACTATCTCGAGTGCTTTCTAGACAAAGATGGTGACCACGTAAAGTGCGTCAAAATGAAGGCAGCTCTTGAAGCTGGACAGATGTATTGGTGTAAGTCGTGTATTCTCATCTTCGAAAAACCTTGGTCTCTTTTTCAACACATGGCTGATAAGGCGAAAGGAGCCAAGGTTCAAAGATGGGAAAAGAAAATCCACCTTGATTGGATAGACAGTGTGGCAGGACTGATGGCCGGTAAGTTAATTCCTATATCGTCAGTTTCAATTAAAACTTTGATGCCAATAGTGTTTTCTCGTTAGGTCACGATTTAGGCCTATTTAGCTTAATGAAGTTGCGAATTGATCTGAGAAATCTCCTCGCAGATCAATATACAATGGAGGAGGAAATGGAGATGGCTGCAGCAGCTATGGTCCAGTGGCTAGTACCTATTACCGCTAATCCTTGGCGTTTACATCAAAGGGAAGTAATGCGAAAAATTGAGCACCTCCATCGACAGTTAGTACGTCGAGCCGGCGGTGCTACAGAACTAACAAGAGTTGCCCTCGGAGGTGGTAATTCCACCTTAATTTCTCCATCTTTGCATGGATCTTTAAAACCGAAACAGCTTCTGAATTCAGTTGGAAATCATTCGAATGCACCATCTCAATTTCCACCCACTCGAGAGGTAGATTGTCGTGGTCTACAACCTGAGGATGAATCATCTACATTAAAAAAGAACCCCAGCGACTCTGGAATAAATGAATTTGAATGTCCGAATGAGTGTACTCTTGAAATCCCTCTGTCAAATGATGCTGAATGGCATGTTGCTGGTGCATCCGGTGATCACCCCCCTGAGCACTATGTAGATGTACAGCTGGCACAGGACAAAACTGCTCTTTACAGTAAACACGTCAGTTCTTTTGACTCCACATATAACAAATCGAATGCCTATCGTCAGTGTGATATTTATTCAGGTAGAAGAAGCGGTTACAATATGCCCACCCGAAGTTTTCGCAGTGCAATTGCATCGTTAAGTCGTGATCAGAGTTTTAACTCAGCATATCGCCAATATGAAAAGTCTAGGTCAAAATCCTTTTCAGAGTCCCTTCGACAAATGGCCTCTCCGAGAGTGGACTTGAATTGTGGTTTTACGGATGAAGAAGTAGAAGAACTACTGCAGCAAGGCATAAAACCTTGGGACAGTGAGGCCTCAGCAGCTCTTGCTGTGCTGCGTGGCGAAATGGATCATCTTCTTGACTGAAATGTTTCTAACTTCATTCATAATCGTTTATTTGTCCTCATATATTCATATATTTAGCAGTTATACTTTCTTGAATATGAATTTTCTTATATTTGAGCAACAAGCTTCAAATAGCCTTGACTATCCAGTGGCGAAGAAAAGTCACCTTCGTATTGAATCTCCTGTTCTTTCTAAGTGTGTGCGCCATAAGAAGCACTTTCAAAACACATACAATAAACACGAGTTTACTTTACTTATTTTTGATTCGTTATTATGTTCATTTCAGAATATATAAATACTGCACGTATTGCCTTATTCAAAAGTAGAAAGTGGGTCTTTAAATCCCTTCCGTTGTAGAACGTGCGTTAATCTAATGACTATTGTTTTATCACACATTATCACAAAGAAGTTGAAAATTTCTAATTTTGAGAAAGAACTAAAGTTCGTTGAAAAAGATCAATGGATTATAAAGATTAGAGGATTAAAGACTCACAGTAACTAACGTCAAGGGATCGGGTTGTAAAATTTATACTATAATGGGGTAATTCAGACTGAAATGCAGTTAACGCGTGTCAACAGTGTTCAGTGCATATGGACAAATATTTAATCAAGGGGGTCGGTCTTGACGTTACATTTCGATTATTCTTCTAAGGGTTAGGAAGACAAAATTTTCCCTTATATAATCGATCAGCTCACAGTTTTAGTATAGATTGCTTAAATCTTAAATGTGATAATAACACCTTGATTTTCATTTAATAACAGAGGCGTTATTTAGACGTAAAATTAATTTTTTTTAATACTACTAGTTCACTTTACTTGTAACAATTAAAGGACATTAAAAGATATACGTTTTCACATTTTTTTCTGCAATAACAAGGAATTCAGTATATACTTTAGTAGTTAAATGTGGGAGCAAACAGATATGCTGATTTGGTCCCATGATAGAATCAAGTAACATCGGCTATTTCAAAGAAAGATAAAATAATTTCTTATGAGAAATAGAGGAGATTTATTTCCATAAATCTATTTGCTTCATTTACTGACTATTTACCTACACAATTGTTTTAGGTGGTGTTTAAGTTTTTTGAGGTAAATTGTCTTGAAGCTGTGGAGTGCTCAACGTTACCATGGCTGAACAAAGAAATCTCATGCACTCTCAAACTCGAAGGTGCGGCGTGATACCTATCGTGTATGAACCACGTGAGCTCGTGAGTGCAAAGGCCTCCCAGCCAACCACCAACCAAGAGTCTCTGCATTGTTTAACAAACCCGTAAATTTACTTTAAAGAATAAAATCTGTGTCAATGACACATGACCACAGTAAACACTATTTACATCATATAATCTGTTTCCTCAATATTATTGAGGTAACTTAGCTAATTTTGGGAGCCATTCAGTATTAGGGGACTTTGTCATAGTGATTGCGGAGACCTAGTCACGGTTTATTCGTGTGACAATCCGCAACACCTCCAACCCATTAACAGGTGGCGAGTGGAATACTATTAACTTTAGATATTATAAGATTTATGATGCATGTACACCGACAAAGTCTAATGGAGAAAATATGAGATGCCCTATCTCATCTATGTCTTATTTTAAATTGAAATATAGTTAGGTATTAAAGTTCTCGATAAATATGTGAATCAAATGAGGGATTATTACCTTTTAATTTCTAACTATCATGCTTTCGTCTATATGCCAAGACTGTAAATGAAGAAGAATCAGTTCTGTTCGGTTAGTTTTCAGTTTAGGCTTGTTTAAATTCTTTAAAATATTATCGCCCTATACTTTTAACGTTTTATTTAGGAACACTTAATACATTAAGAGTTCCATGTCTAATAAGATGAGTACAGAGTATTTAATCAAATTATTTGAGAATTTCGCATGTCCTTTTGTCCATTGCATTAATCCATTCATCTATCTACCTATTCATTTAATGTACTAATTGGACGACTGCAATTGGACGACCTATACAATTACTGACTAATCAGAAAGTCGTTCCCTATGTATATATCCTAATCTGTATAATCTTAACAAATAGAATGAAAATCGCAACTCAAACGAAGTGTCTAGACCTGAGCTACCTCGGGTATATTGACATCATTACATTATCGAAAAAATAAGTTTCTTTTAGAGTTAAAATAATGCCCATGACATCAACATTACAGCAAATTTTATTTGATACGCTATTTTCGTACTTAAACATATTCACATATATCTATTATTTTATTTATTTCCTGATCCAGATTTTCTTTTTACCTAATTTGATTAATCTAACTCCCATATTCTAGAAAGAACATCTATGCACCAGTATTATTAAGAAGCTGAGAATAAATATTTGGGTCTTTTTATGGGACGAACTTTCGGGTGACAAGACGAGTTAAATACTTCCGGCTGCCGATGAAGCAGCAAGCTTTAATCAAAGCATAAACGAACTAAATGAGCATCAGTGAACTGTTGATGCACTCATTTTGGTTGTTCATGGAATTCTAAATGAGTCCTTTCTTTCCTTTTTAATATTAATAATCTATTCAGTTATTAATAATTTATATCACGGATAAGAATATATAACACTGGGAAGCCTTTCACACATTTTGTTATGGCTATCTTTAGACTGGATTTCTTCCCCTCTATTAATCTAATTTTTCCACTCTGAAGGCTATGTAATATTTCGCATTTTCTTGGAATACTTGAAACTGACTGTGAAATCCAATTTTCATCATCAGTTGACATTAAATGATATCTAAACACATATGGCCTAATGTATACTAATAAAACCAAAATCTCTAAATTGAATCCCTCGGCTATAAAAGATAACTCAACATAGATGGACTTTTCTTGATGATCTAGTTCTAGTTCTCTTCTGACATATCGTCGAAACAAGAATTTCTTTTGATTCAAGGGATGCGAAGTTTCGCGTTCATTCCCACATTCCTGTTTAGAACGCTTTCGTGTTTTCAAGTGCTGAAGTGGTGACCATTTGATCACGTGACAAAGCATTCGGAAAGCATTCACCTTGTTTACCGATAATTATAATAATATGCAATCCAACTAATACTTGCTCCTTCCGGTTTTTCAATTAGTTGAGCAGGTCTGTGCAACAAACCAAATTACTAAATCACATATATGCACTCAATAAAGAAAAGTATTTTGGAAGCTAAACAAGGATTATAACCATAAGTGTTTATTTAAGTGTTCTAGTTTAATATTTGAAATTAACAATATTCCTAATCTTCTAGATAATCATCCAACTTTTGTTAATATTTTTTTCGTAAACTAGTTCAGCTGTAAAGTACTGATAAATGCTTAGATGTTTATTATACGGGAAATTTCATAGACCATAGATTTATGATACTATTGCTGACCGATTTAATCTTAAGACTTGCAGAATATGCTGGACTTATACAAAATCAGTGGGGAGAGTTGCGTTAAAATACAAGCTTAAGGAAATCAGTTTTGAAAAAACAGGGGAAAAGGAAAGAGCAGTAGAATTGCTGCGTATGAAAGTCTAATCATCGAATGTACAGGCGAAATTGCGTCAGTTAGGGTGAACAAACCTGTGAGTCACTATGTTCTACTTGGTCCTCTCGAAGGCCGTTCAGTTACCAAAGACCCGATTCAAACTAATATAAAAATAGAGACCACCCATCTTATGAGTGCAACTGCTCTGCGGTACAAATTTAAGTGTTCGCATTCCTAATGAGTCTGTTTTTGATAAATTGCTGTGTAGTCACCATTTGCTTCTAGCCATTGAATGCGCACTGTTGGCATGAAATTCATTATATGTGGTATGAATGCATTGCACTATGGAAGCGTCCACTTTCAAAAATTTTTAATTTAAGAAAGAGTATGTTTAGAACATAGATGCCTCCACTTCTGCTGCCTAAGTACTCTTTCTTAAATAGTCTTCCTTTCTTTATATTTGAGTGTTTCCCCAGGATAAGAATTTGTAAAATTTTTTTCTGCCATGGGAAAATAGATCACATTTAAGAAATTATCAATTTCTGAAAATTATTTCAAGTCGTACGTTTTAGGCAATTTCCGCTTAGTTCTGAGTCTCTCTGTACTAAGTTAATTACTGGAATTATAGCGTAAAGCTAAACATAGATTTAGTAAACCAAGGATTTAGTAAAAGCCCGCTTATTGGCTCTTCTATTTGCCTCTTGTCCAGAATAATCGCTAAGCTAATCCTTGACAGCTGCATTTCATTTCTTCCTGCGACATTCGTGTTGCAGGAAAGAAGGTTCTATTTAGATATACTGATTCCAGTCACTTACAGCACAATGAAACGAGTATTTGCATTTCAGCAGCAAAATACATTAACAACGAATAAACATAATTATCTTTAAGATCGGAAGAGTATTTTTCTTTGTTTTATTCACCATACATATTAATGATACAATTTGATATTAATGAAATTTCCTTTTTCTGAACCATGTGAACATTCCGAGCAATTAAAAAACTGTAGTTTTGACATATCATTAATAGTGTAGAACACGTTGTAAATTGAAAAAAAGACAAATGTCAATTACATAAGAGGTGTTCATCATTGTATAACAGCAATTTTCATATGAATATTTATTCTTGAAAGATAGACACGATTGCGGACTTTGCCCAAAATTCTTTTACTCATGGGCGTTGAATTATGCGATTAGGCCTTTCAATAGGAATAATTATTGAATTTTAAAGGAAGTTTTATCATTGGAAGTACCTAAAGCAGGTGAGCTATGCTAGTGCCAGTAGACCACATGCGCAGTGTGCTACACTCAGAACCTCACTCTCCGACTACATGGAAAAATGTCAGTTTGATGGATGTCGTTTGACTTCAGCTATCTTCAGGTGTACTGTGTTTGCCAATCGAGTCTAGATCTGGGAGTCTCTGGGGTATTTATACATGGTCGACATACATAGCCTTGCAAACGAAATCGTTTGTACGCATATTGGTTCTATATATTCTCAATGGACTAATGTATGAAGGAGGGAGGATTGAAGTGACTGAATCGAGCCCAAACGTACAACTCGAGGTCTTTCGGCATTCAAAAACCTGTAATTAAAGGGCAGAGAAGGTACTTTATCGTTCTTCATTAAATTTTATATTATTAACTTAAGTGTAAATAGTCGATGTGTGACATAAAATGGGCTAAAACAATTAACCAAAGATTGGATCAGATGTATGTACAAGGATGATCACAAGAATTTAAACGCTATGTGTGATTTTTTTAAGACCATAAATAAAATAGATCAAATTCAAGTAATTTTAGCTTTTTAGAATGAACTTCCTTTCTTTTAATCATAAAAAGAATTTAATAAGTATTGAAACCACAAAAAGCATGCCATACTTTGTTTGTCACAGGTAAATGAGAGCAGTGATCAGTGGAATTTAAACCATTTTGTGAAGTTTACACACCTGGCTCTTGAAACTGAATTAAATTTTGCTACTTTGAACTTTAAAGTGATATCCATACAAATATGCTGATTTGAAAATCTATTTAGTACACTTCTAATGAATCTTTAAAGTTATTAAACGTCCTCAAAATGATTATTTACGCTCAGTCGTCTCAGCTGATTGAAGTATGATAAAGAACCTTTTTTCTAAACCTTAATTTGCTCATTGTGAGAATCTACGTATTAAAGCTGTTCGAATGTTTGACAGTAAATCATGACTGGTGGCTACATTAAAAATAATTTCGCTTTTACATAGTATATTCTTCAATTTTTGGTTTTAAGCATTTTCCATATTTCCCATTGTTAAAAATGGACATTGTAAAAAAAGCTGACAGTGCTCCAAATAGATTAAAAACAGCTGACAGACAACTTATTTTAAGCATATTATAAAAACCGAACAACCTGTTTGCGATTTTGAAATGGGGAATATATTGTCTGGGACTTTCGGCGGAATATGATAAATACAAGCCTGTTGTTCAGTTTAAGAGACAAAACAAGGTATTATTTCATTAAATCGTATGATTTCTGCTGCATCTTAAAATAATTTGTTAATACAATTTCAAGTTACCTCTCTTCATTTTTTGTGCTTGTTGTATCGTAGCACAAAGATGTTAATAAAAACGCAATTTTCAGAAATTGACAGTCATCAAAACGCATCGAATTGCTTTAAGCTTGAAAAAATAGCAGCACTTACTGGATAAGCACACTTTCTGAGACGACTTTGTGGTCAGTGCTTGGCTACTTGATGAACACCCATTGTGACACTGCAAATTAGAAATGATTGACATCTTCAACGCTATTGGTTATCCATTGGGGTTGAACAATGTCTAAAGTTGTACAAAATCAGGAGGGAGAAGGGAGAGGGCAAGTGACTCAAACAACTCTTATTCATTAAAATTCACGCTCTTTTTTAGATTTGAATAGGTAAGAATTGACGGACTATATGATAAACCGATAATAATAATAACTTTTATTTATGTCAAATGACAGGTTTTATGATAGTTATCATTAGCCCTTTAGTTGACTTCAGGCTTCACAGAGGGGAGAAACGCCAAAGTCACAACAAGTCGAGAGTAGGAACAGGGGAGTGATTCACAGATGTAAAGGAGACAGACATAAAGGTAGAGAAGAAGGTAATGTGAGTACTGTGGAAGTGGTCGAATATGACATACAGTCGGGTGGGTCATGGTAGTTTGAAGTCAACAGCCGGTTTATAGATTTTTTTGCCGTATGAGTATACTTTGCACAGGGTGCACCACGTGGAGATAGATCTCGCACCCCCACCACCTCCCTCTCCCTCCCACCCTGAAAAGTAGGGAAATTGCTTTTACTCACAAGGTTGAGGAGACTTAATGACCATCAAGTCTATACCGTGAGCCTTAACCTCCTATAGAGACTGGACCAGACATGCACAGAACTATTTGCCTCGACCTCCCTCTTGAACTACAGCTATTTGAAAAACACCTTGGCGCCCTAACTTTGTCCTGTTCTTCTATTCTCCTATGTATATGAAATGAAATGTTATAGGTTTGAGGGAATCTTTGATCACCTCTTGGTCTAATAAATGGCTATTGGCCTTAGTCTTGTTGAACTTTATTAGAGCTAAATAAACACTTCAGTCGTCCCTGCTCTCTAAAAATGAGTTGGTTTTGCGAGTTTCCAGGGCCGTGGTAGTCAAAGTAGTGACAAAATGACCATATTAGACAAGCAAACGCAAATATTTCACTCAATTATGAGCTAATAAATATTATAGCCTATAATATTCACTTAATACTGTTCAATGCAGTGCCATATTTTTGCTGTCGTATCGAGAAGTGCGATATGAAAATTTCAACAGTAAGGGAAATTTTAACTGTCCACTTTCGGCCAATAAGCTCTTCTAAATTCTATGAATATAGTTTGACATCTTAAAAACGCAGTGGAGATTATGGGATATGAAATGCGTCTGTTAGGCCCCTGTGAAAGAAGTAATCATTGTCCAGTCAAATCTCCAAAGGATTAATTAAAGACATCGGTGCTTGCTTACTAATGCCCTATAGTTGTAATCTATTTTCCAAATACATGAACCTGACAGGTGGTTTTCTTGGGATTAAAATAAGATGAGGTGGGAGCGCCATGCTGCATTCACACCAATATCTTTTTCATTAAACATTCTGAGACAGTGGGAGAGGACAATAGGAGTGAGTTGACACACTGCTGAAAGTTTTTGAGAGGGAAAAGGCTCACCAAATGTGTTGTACGAAAGGAAATCAAAGTGCTAGGGAGAGATTAGGTTTCGTCTGAGCAGATCACGCCAACTTTAGCAGATCTCGTCAGACTTAGTAGATCACAACAGGGCCACTAATAGTGTAGCGTTGTGCACTCCACAGATTCAAGTCACACCCATCACTACAATTTAAGGAATTTTATATAAGTGTTCAGTTTGCCTAGCCTTTCAATGATTAAGTTTTGTGGTGCTTGATGGTAGTTATTGATGGGAATTAATATTTTCTTTACAATTCCTTCCTTTTAGCTACTTGATGTCAAATTTGCGGTCTATTCTTCGAGTGGTGACTAAGATAGCACAAAATTTGCACGGCTAACTTTAACAGAAAATTAATGTCTCAAAACTGAACCACTACATACTCCAATTTTTCTCATATTAGAAATTTTGCTGTGCGTATGTAATAAGAGCTTTATTATTCGTTGACCGTGTTAGAGAAAGTAGGACCAATTTTAGATGGATTTTGTTTGGGCGTGGTGCATACCCTTAGAACTCCATTGTACAGGATATTATATTTTCTTCAAAATTAACTTTATTTTTTCAAATTTTTTTGCCTTTTCTATTTATTTTTCATTTATTATTGCGTACTAATCACTGTTACCAACATTCATTGGTAAAATATAATGTCTTATGATATTAAAATGAATTTTTACTTGTCCTTTCGACGAAGTAATTTTCAAGCTCTTTTCAATTTCATTACTTCATATTACGAATTCTCTTTAAGCTCGAGGAGTGCCTTTGCTCAGTTGAACCTCACAAAATCGATAAAGAGCCCTGAAGACGAAATGAAAAATGTGGGTGCGTTATATCACAATTGTATTGTGGGTACAACTTTTACATAATAGTAAGATCAATATCGTTTTGTCTAAGAAGCAATGTAGTAGATCTTCTATCTTCTACTAGACTGTCCATGTTTCTTCATAAGTTTGGCTTATCTTCAGCGGATGGATTCTGACGGTCTAATTAGTGAAGAGACGATTAGATTTTCGATGACAACATATCTTTTTTTCAATCGACTATGTAAGTCCTTTTTGCGTGGTCATGTGCGAAAATGAGGAATTTCGGCATTTTGTGACTCTGCAGTAGTATCCAATTTGGTTCTCTCAAAGAAAACCAGTTCGGATACCTCATTTTCATACATGTCCTCTGATCACCCTGTTATGCTGAGATTAGACTTAGATTTCGGTTCCTCTTAGAAAAGGAACCCACTACCATGGTTCACGATATTGTCGACGAGTTTGAAAGTCTCTTCGTGGATTCGAATTCGGTGCAGGACTATAAACTGCAAATATTTAACCTGAAAATGACCTGTTTCAGGTCGGGAGGGTATTCAAATATATGAACAGTGGAGTTATATAATAAAATGATATTTCCCGAAGAATACTAGTCCATTTAGAATGTTTATTTTAGTTTGTTTACACTCCGCTTCCTTTTATATACCTTTCCCATACCTTAAAACACAAATCTCGGAATATAAACTAACTATATTATGAATTTGTGTCCTGTACTGATATGTGGGTGTAATCGGTTCGTATAAGTAATTAGTGGCATTACTTAAGAAATCGAAGTATCGGTTGCCCACTAGGAGAGCTGATCATATCAGTAAACTTTCATTAGCTTTAGAAAAACCGTTATTGAGGGTGCCCGGGGCTATGCTTGAAACAGTTCGGACATTGTAATTTCTTGTTTGTATATTCTTCCCTATTCCCTATCTCCCTTTCGTTAGGCTCGTTAATCAGATACGCCCTATTTTTCTCCGTATTCATTTGGAGATCTTTATATTTTGAAATGCCTTAAGCTATACCCATTTACGGAACTATTTCGTATATTTCCAAAATTAATCAAAGTCGTTAAACCTATGCTGTTCTTTCTGCACATTACTAATATCTCCAAGTCCACTCTAAATAAACTCGTTGACAATATCATCCCTGTTCTCCATTGAATGAGATGCTTTCTAATATACTAAATTACCTTACTATGTACAAGTGACTTCTGATTGGCTGGATCACCTGTAAGATAATCGCCAACGCACTATTTGATGTAATTTTCAGAATCCCTCTATTACTACGCTAAATACTTTCATACAATCGCCAATATTCCCAATAACTGAAAGCAATATATAATTTTATCTTAATATTACAGAAAATAAACGATAATATATATTCATATGAATTTCATTATATTATAACCTTAAACTCAAGACAGATATGGGACTTTCAGTAGGGATTTATTTCTATTTCAATAATATAGATCTCAAATATTACATTTTAAAAGTGTATTTAGTTCTTGTCTCAACAAATATGCCCAAACATTTGTAATTAATAGGTATTTAATTTCAAAAATTCCTAAACTATCCTCCAGAAGCAACACGCGTTCCAGACGTCATTCTAAAATGTGAGATGAAATTAACATATTACATATATATTTATATATTTATTTATTCTCCTAGTAAATTGACTTACCACGAAAATCATTATTTTCGACTCTTATTGTCGACTTCCTCTTCTTCATTTTCTTCAATATCAGAGTCAATTTTTTTACCATCCACAGCTGACTCTTTATCATCATCTACGTTAACATCTTCAGCAATCTCTTTGTCATCCCGATTGTCTTCTTCAACATCTTCGTCAATATATCTTTCATCCTGCTCACATGTACGTAATTATACAAATATACATACGAGGCTGATGTGTTGACTTTATAATCCCTTATTTTCCTACAGATTTACAATCTTGCTTAATTAATTGCTGCGTAGGTTTTAAAAGTTTTTACTACTAATCCAACTACATAATTGAGAGAAATATCGTCTTGAATTCGTCAAACTTAATTGTACAAAGACTGTGCTGATTAGATTCGGTATGAGTCAAATCATTTCAATACTTGTGATAAGTTTAAACACAAAAATCCTGTAGAATAAGTTGGAACAGGTGCGAATTTCTTCACACAGGTTACATCAGATACTGTAGTTATGAAGATTCGACTAAACTCAATACCGTTTTGAAGGACGTACATTTAGCACGCTAAACTTATCTACCGCGTAATAAATGTTTCTATATTCACCTTAAAGTCAATTAAGCTTATAATGATTTAACCTGTATGGCGCGTCTCAGCACCCTTAAGTACTACATAGGCGTTCTCTTCTACTTGCTTCAATATAATTTATTCTGTTTTTCATTTCAATATTTTAGTAAACTTAGTGCATGTAGGTTTCTGATAAAATCTAAGAAAACATGTCCCAGACTCTTAATATATAATTATGTAAAGATCACTTAAATTCTCATTCATATTCGACACATTGATTTCCATTGCTTACTCCAATATAAATTTGTTGGTATAAGATATTGTTAGTATCACTTCGTCAGTACCACAGTATATTTTTTGGCAACAATACAAACAATATAAGTGATTTTCCTCCTAGTTTGACCAATTCCAGGTCTAGTCAATAATTGTAAATGGTAGTAATGAACTTACGAGCGTTTGGAAAAATTGTTGGGAGTCTGAGATTTCCTCCGGTGTCGTCTTTTCTCTATCTAGACGTTGGAGCTTATTCATCATTCCTAGTGTAATAGGGCGGTAGTTTTCTCGATCAGTAATCGGATTACCTGTAAAGTGAACTTTGATAAATGGCTATTGTCTTATTAAAAATGTCATGTTAATGAACATTGTATTATTCTGTCTTGAAATTTACAATAAATAAAGCAGGGCTATACCGGACTAACGTTCAACTTAACTCGATTTCTTTAGTATTACAAGTTTTTGCTTTGAACCCATGATAAAAAGAGAATGTGGACAGCTTTCTTTATTTATTGAATAGCTCCCATCCCATAATCAATTGATTTGTCAACTTCGAATATATATATACATATATATATATATATTTAGAGGATGCACGCGGAATGATGTAACAAGAAATTTACATACCGCTTAGGATGAGTGTTCTCAAAGGGAGTATAAATGATAATTTCTTCACTTCGGTCCATCGATCTATTAAGTTTCCTCTTAAGTATGCTGGAACGCTGAAAAATTGTTCATAACAGCGGCGCCTATTACTTGTCTTTTGGTAGGAATTTCACACCTTGAATTAGTCTCCTAACTGAATAGGCATTTTAAAAATCTTTTTGAGAAAAGTTTGAGATTTTCGATTTAGAAATAAGTCTGATTATCATTATCATGCCTGCAATGTGTAGATTCGAATCAGTTTCAGAAAGTTTGAAAAATACTCTCACTGAATGAAACTTAGCATTAGATAAAGAAATTTAACCGGTACTACTTCAAATGCAGCCAATCGTTTCATGTTGTTCAATCCAGTTAAGTTAGAAAAGTGATAATCCATTGGTAATGCACGGGACTTTTCTAAAAATAAACGAGTGTACATAGTTTGTATTTAATTTTTATGCAGTTAAAGAAATTATTTTCTTTTTTTATTTAGCTCTATCAGAAAGGTAAATAGATCATCAAATTATACCAATCTTTCATCTTGTCTACCTGCCCAGGAATTTATGTTGACATTAAATCTCCATTCTTTTCACTCCCATAGTTGAAGTCACAAATTTGTTTAACTTGCTAAATTACATAACCTCTCTTATTCCTAATAAGATCCATTAAAATGATCAAAATGAAGACAATATTCATCATTTAAATAAAATTAAATAATTGGATGTGTACTGACGTAAGACAATCTGTGAAATTGAAGACTCAGGTATATAGTTGTGGCAAATACACTGTATTGAATTCATTTAAATCTTTGAAATTCAATTATTCAGCGCAGTATTTTAGTGACTTTCGAATTGAATAAAATGGCTAAATTTAACATAGATGTTTTCTGTGAATTTAGGGAAGTGTCCAATTTCAGATGTGAAATTCTTGTCTGATTGATGAATCACCTAGTCGGTGCCGAAACAACAGGAGAACCAAAATAAATTAGTAAACCTCAAATTGAAGCAATTTTCATTACTAAAGAGAAAAAATCAAAATGATTTATGGGAACTATGCTGCTCATTGAATGATATTATATATTGAGTCTTTAAGAGTAAACCTAGGTGGGTGATTTATAGTTCCTCGTTTACTGATTCACAATCGTGGAGGTAAAGACATTTACCACGGTTGAACAATTTCGCGATAAACACATTGAGTTGAAGAGATACGGTGGGTATAATTAAGTAAAAGGCGCTTGCCTATAACCTGAATGATAATTTCGCTTTCTAAATGCCAATTGGACTTGAAGATATATATTGTACAGACATTGGATCAACGGGCAACCAATGAGAATTCGAGAATGAAATGCATTCGCAGTGCAGCGCTAATACAGCGTTCTAGAGCAAACGGGTTGCAGCAGGTAGCCACAACGGTACCAGTATCAAAATCGACAGCATTAACGGTCACAAGAGAGCCAAGGGGCTGTGATTGCTGTTCTCTACTGGCATATGCCTTCATATCCGACACAAGCGTCACAGTGCATTCCATCACAAGGAGTGAACAAGACGTTAAAAAGTTTCAAGGACACATCCTCCTGCCTACGGCTAAACGCCAGTCTTCACCATCAGTCCTCCAATGACACAAACTCTGACACCAATCCAGGTGTTGGAGGCGGCGTTGCTGGTAGCGGTGAAGCAGACGCCTCTGAATCAATTTCCGCTGATTTGCATCCAGCGCTGAGTGATCAAAGATTAATTGGAGGTCTACAGCAAGCTGGTGTTCGTTGGCACAGCTACAGCGGTGCTCCCCCAGGTAGTCTTTTTGATGATGATGTGAAGAGATCATCCTCTGGATTTTCAAAGACAAGTGCCTCGAGGGAAACGTCAAGAGAAGAAGCAGTGAGCTTGCTGACTGGCATGGGCAAACCAAGGAAATATGTCTTTATGCTCGCTCCAGATGGAAATTATATGTTCTACTGGTTGTGGATTGTTTGTGCAGCTTGTCTCTACAATTTGTGGATAATCCCCTATCGTTTTGCATTCGCTGAAATAACAAATGCCACCATGTCCATGTGGTTCACTCTGGATTACATTGCAGACGCAATCTATCTCTTAGATTTACTAATAGGTTTCCGAATGGCTTACCTCGACAATGGGATTTTGAAGAAAGATCCCATTCTATCCAGGCAGCACTACCTTAATTCGACATGTTTTTACCTCAACTGTCTATGCATTTTGCCCTTGGATCTACTGTATTTATCAGTTGGCTTTAAATCACTTTTAAGAATTCTCCGTTTTGTGAAGATTTTCAAACTCATAGACTGTAGTGACATGGCACAACGTCGCAGCATATATCCCAATATTATCCGGGCGATAAGCTGGATTATAATATCTCTCACCATTCTCCACTGGAATGCATGCTTTTACAATTACAATATCAAGACTTTTGGATCACAACTTAATCCTTCTGAAAGTAGTTCCTTCGAAACCTATCTTCGTTCTTCCTATGAAAGCCTGCTTTGTTTAACTCTTCGAAAAGAATTTCAACCCAATAATATGTCCCAAATCCAGCGATATTACGCTCTGCTTATTTTTGAAGGACTTATCGGTATCACTTTGACCACAAGCCTAATTGCAAATGTTAACATGCTCATTTCCAATGCGAATGTGAATGAAAACGATTTCAGACGTAAGTTTACTAAAATGTCCCGTGAATTCCAATTTATGTTTTAATGCCTTTGCGTTTTCTACGGTCTAAGGCTTAAAATGGCGCAATTGAATATTGCGTATCTTTTCTATTAACCTTTCACTTCTCCAAAACTTTTAGTACAATATTGGAAAATGCAGGGAAATGATAACGGCACGAAGGTTCAATGATTTGAATTAATAATTTAATTTGAAATTGAACAATTATTCCCTTAAATGCGAATTTCTTTTATCTATGTGCAGTTCACTACAACAAATTTACTTTGTTCTATTAAAGGGTATCACTTATCAATGTCATTTGTAAGAGATGAGAGGAGTAATAACAGGATTTTTTGCATAAAAGCAATGCATGTCTCATTAAATAGGGTCTTCCAGTGTAATAAAAATAAATGAGAATCTGGAAGAAACACTTGTGGCTTGCCTGAATGGTTCACTGATATTTCCCCCTATAAATAACTGGAGGAGAAATTTTGATTTGACTCAAATTTTCTTCTATTCCTAGTTTCTACCTTTCTCACACCCGAATAGTCACGAAACAGCCCGCTTTTGACTGCTTCATTTGCCACATTTCCTTAATAAAAGTGTTACTGGCAAAGTGAGTTATTTCTACTTCTTACATAACTGTAAAGCATTAAAATATTCATATAAATTTGTCTTGTGTAAAGGCTTTTTCACATGGGAAGATCTCAATTATTTGCTTTGAGCTCACACTCTCAAATAAAAAATTTGAAATATTTTAATTTTTCACTACTATTTCTATTAACAATGTCTGTGAAAAAGCTTTAAAAAACAATTCGAGACGGCAAATGCATGATAAATATCTGCAATAGGGATTTGCTTTGACAAATTTCTGGATATAAGTTTCATAATGAAAATATAATTGTGAACTCTTATAGGTGAAATAAAATTCATTTAGGGTCAGGAACTCACCTTTACAAATTAGCTGCTTGTTTCAATAGTAACTGGGGATGTTAGAGGAATTTAGGAAAACCAAATAGCATATTCTCTCTGAAAAAAGACGGTAAGAAAACGTGAATTTAAATTCGATTTGCAATTCTGTTCTTTTGTCACATTCCATATTCCATGAGTAAAACCATAATGATAGAGCTGAGTAAGTAAAATTTGAAGACCTCAACATAAAAAATTTTGGCTCTGCCTGGTTGTGTTCTTTAAAAAGATGCTTTGTTTAATGATGTAGAACATTCAAACAACGACACGAGTACGTCGAAAGTTTTATGAGTTCAAAAACCTATTAAATCTGGACAAAAACGGTGTCTCCAAGCCAGTTTTAACTAATTATACAGGCAAAGGAAATTTAAAATCAGACTTTTCCTCCTTAATTAATAATATATAATATTAATTTTTTCCAAAAACTTATCGGCTTCATAAAATTTAGGTAAAATTTCAAATACATATAAGGTGATTCATCTCCCTGATTTTATAATTATTATCTCTTTATACTTGTTCATCTTGCATTAGCTTTTGATTGTATCTGGCATTGAGTTGTCATTCCTACCTGTCCTCCAACTTTCATAAATAAAATTACCTCCACCAGTCATCATGTTTATTTAGTATCGTTTATTATTGAAAGCATAACTTGAAATGAGTAATAGGAGTGAGATCATAAATGATGCATCTAGCATTTATAGTTAGAGATCAGTTGATTTTCTTGGTTAGCTAATAGCTTCCTTTTTATTTTGATTGATTTCTATGAATTAGCAAGAAGTAATTTTTGGTCCTCCAGCCGGTAAAGGAATTTTCTGTCAGCCTCTTTCACAAACCTAGGGTTTTCTGCAATGCCATTTTCATGGTATGCCTGTCCAAAAGAGATAATGTGTTGGAGTTTAGATATCAAGGCACCAACAAGCCGATAACGATTTTATAACAATAAGTATTCCAATCCGTCCTGAGCAGTGTGTACTCACAAGCAGGTGAAGATGATTGATGGTTCAAAGAAAACTGGCGGAAATAGATGATCTTGAGAAAAAGCATAAATAATGCAGCATTCATTTGTGTTATTCGTCTTCCCGTCAGTATCCCATCAATTAGAGTTGCTGATAGTACTATATAGGTGCCAACCGTATAACTAAGTTGCAACTTCTAACATTCATGATATAAAAAATAGCAGAAGTAAAGGGACAGTAGATTTGTATGTGTAAGGCTTTGTTTGTTGAATGGTATATAAACTTGATTTTGATTAGATCTGTTCACTAATCATTTATACTTAATTTGATTTTATCACTATACTTTATGAAAGCATTTAGTGGCATCTCTCCTCAATTTTCTTTATTGCATTGTGCTTATTCGTATAAATGAAACAAATAAATTAAATTGAATGGCCTTAGTTTCGATTCATATTGAAATTTTACTTAAAATCTTATTCCTTTATAAAAGAAGGTCTCACTAAAAGCCGGATAGTTAATTGCTTTTGCTTCCAATTTCCCCAAAACAGGGGAAGTGATTATTCGGTGTGGAGTGAAAAGCAGACATCCTTTGTACGTTGCCATGCTTTGGAAGATTCATCACAAAGATAAAGATTATGTTAGCTTAAGATGTCTGGGAAACACTTGATGTGTACAGTTGAAAAATGTTTACCTGATGCAACCCGATGCGTGAAAGAGGTAGTTCAAATTATTCACGACTCAACTGAACTGAAAGAATTGAGATCATGCGGTTTCCGTCAATCTCTCCAGTTTGTTGAATGTTTCTCTTATTTAGCTCTTAAATTTGAATAATATCACCTTTAAAAGGCATCAGATGGAGTGATAATGGGAAATTGCTAACACAATTGTACTCAAGCATCCAGAGAGATTTATGCACAGGAAGGCAAACATTTTCGATGCACAAAATTTGCTGCCAACTTTACTCCCACTGTATTCAGACGCTTCCTTATAACTGAAAATAGCACTTAATTGCTTTGCTGTCGATAATATCAGTGGAGAAATCATTTGTCTATCGAGTTAATTAAGTAGCAGAAGCAATTCGTTTTATTATATTATCAAACTGCCTATTTAAAGCAACTTGACATTTTGAATCTTGATGGAAATGTACTGAGTTCTTTGGTTATTTAAGTTGTACAGACTTTGCGTCCGTTATTTTTTATTACGTTGGTCATTCATCTTATAAAATTTAGTAGCTTTATTGTAGAATTAAATATCTGCTTAAATTCAATGGGCTAGTCGAAAAAACTTTTCCGTTAAAGTTTAGCTCTTCTATTAACCGTGGATTTAAAAAGATTGCGTACTTACGGGAATTTTCGTATTTTCCACTTTGACTTGTCGAATAACAAATAATCACCATTTTAATTCACTTCTCTTTAACCATCTTTGCTTGCTATCAGAAATAATACGAAAATTATTTTCGTAGCTGAAAAAATATTAAAAGAAATCAAATAATTTAAAGAAAGATTAATCGAAATTTTTTAAATTTGCTTTGAGATTTTGTTGCTTCCTTAAAACTGTAAATTCATTAAACTCATTATTTGCTAAGATAAATATTACACCACGGTGTTATTTTATTCCTTAAAATATCAAAATGTGGTGCTCGAATGCCGTAGACTTGCTTTCAACTAAGATTTCACGACCGCGAAAGCAGGAACACACTCGCGAGGTAAGTTTGGATAAAAGTCAGATACAACTTTTCTCCTTTAACTGAAACCAGGTTGTGAAAAAGAGAACTTTTTAAACAGGGAAATCTTGAACCTCTGTGTGCAATAGAAATAATTTGCATCAATTCCTAGTCTAAACGGAACATGTAAGAAATGTAGTAAAACAAATTAAATAATTTCTTATTTAAATGATGAAACCTGTCTTCTACGAATTTCCTTTTCTAAATATTCATTCATGAGAAAAAAATATTTCAAATTCCAGATGTTTTGCCTTCCCTTCCTTACTGCCATCATTAGATGTAAAGAAAGATAACATTGACCTTTTTTCATAGAAAAAGCCTTCAAGCCTTGAAAAAGGTGCTGAAAGAGCCTAGCTATTCATCAAAGCTTCTGCTTGCACATCATCATTCATTGCTACTAGCTTACCATTATTGCATATGGTAGAGTTAAAAATGTCGCCACTTCTGATCATAGCAAAGACTCTGAATGAGGGAGGAGAGAGAGAGCAAAAATATTACACAAATTTATTCGCTTTAGCGCGGGTTAAGAAGAACAATAAGTATTGAAGCCCAAGCAAAGCAAAGTATAATTTTATCTACAATCTCATGCGGAACATAGTTTGCATATAATGCAAAATCTTACTTAACTTTAAGTATGGTTATATATGCAGCAATCAAAGCTTGTTGACCAATTAATCAGGTGCCATTGGGATTCATTTGTTTCCATGTGTAGTTAAGAGTAATTCTATGATTCAAGCTCCTGCTAGTATGATAAGAGTGGCCATTGCTATTTTGTTTAGTTTCACTAATTAGTCCAAAATTCATGAAGTTAAAGTATATGTAATCTTGTATGAACATATAAATCTAACAAGATAGAGAGAGATTGTTTGCCTACTCTCAGCAAAGGCAAATCGGTCATTTGGTGGATTGTCTAATCTATTCGCGTTAATTTACTCTTAGTCGAATGGTAAAAATTTTAATCTTGGAACAAAAGTTTAATTAAGTTTTGAAAGTGTTCCTATGAAAATAATAGAAGGAATGATATGGCACCCAATGTACAATTACGAAAATATTTAGTCCCCAAATTATTTTTGGCCTATTAGCGCAAAAGTCAGTTTAACAATTTCCGGGGTTTCGTGGTAAATCTTTGACAATTTTGATGTCTGATTTCTGTGAAGAGATAATTTAGTTGGTTGTTGGCTGGAAATTTCTTCCTAGTGTTTTTACTTGCATGAATTGGCCGATAATCCTAAGTCAACATGTAAATGCTAGCTACTCTTTAAGTTATGATAGAATTTTAATTTTTAAACCGGAGTCAATTGCGGATAATATTTACAGCAGTTATATTTAAACTCTCTCGTTAAATATGTCGCTGAAATAGGTGATTTACATCAAATAAACACAATTTCATATCAGAACACCAAGAGTTGAATTTTGACCAATGTGTACTCTTTAGTAACAGTGAGAGATAACCAATGAGAGCGGGCAAGTGTTAGGCATATGTAGGCATCAAATGAGGATAAACATTTTAAAAGAAATGAGTACGTAGACATCACTTGTACTTCCATAGACAAATTCTAAAAGGCAAATAGGGTTTTGAAAGTATATGGTGATCTACCAATTAAAGTAACGATTTATTAAAAGAAGCATACTATGTTATTCCTCTGAAAAAATCAACCAACTGATAACACAACCTTACACATTACTTTTATATCTGAATATTTCAGTCCTAAATAAGGTAAATAAGGTTATACATTTCAGTTTGAGTGAAAAGCTCATAGTAGTTACCGATTTCCTTTTGCTAGTAGCGTTAAATCGACAAGTAATCGACTTTCCGGTAAGCTAATTTTGATTATCAAACTTAATATCTCCAATTACTACATTCTTTTTGATAAAAATATTTCCTAAATGCCATTTAAACATTTATTTCAGGTCAGCTTGCTGAAGTGCGAATGTACTTGGTAAGACGAAAAGCTCCTGAAAGATTAAAACGACGCGTTGTGTGTTGGTTTGACTACCTATGGCGCCAAAGTCACATTCCTGATGAGCAAAGGGTCCTCAAAAACCTTCCAGATCGTCTGAAAGCTGAGGTTGCTATTCACGTGCATCTGGATACGCTCAAACGCGTGGACATGTTCCAGGACACTGAAGAGGGCTTTCTTCTTGATTTAGTACTACGACTTCGACCGGCTCTCTTCTCACCTGGCGATTTTATTTGCCGAAAAGGTATGTAAAGTAATATCAAGCTCATACTTTCCCTTTTGTGTTGATGATAAAATAAAAGCATTTTAATTAAACTGCATTCCATTAGTATTTTGATTCGATCTTAAAGTTTAGTGTTGAATCACCTTATTATTTATTATGCACATATATTACCTTTTAAAATCATTACTAGTGACTTCATGGACACACATTATGTATGTTATTATTCAAAATTATTATTATTGAATCCACCATTCTTGGGCTCAAGAGCATAAATTGCAGAAGTGAACTGTATCTGACCGAACTTAGTAATTTTGCTTTAATCATTTGTCTTCCATATCTGGTACTTAATTTATTAGCTAATTGAATCTCATAAATCGAATGTAACGTGACAGCATTTCAAAAGTACTCTAAAATTTCAAGAAACTCCAATTTAGAAACTACAAGATTCTAGACTGCATTAATGTAGAGTAATTTAATCCACTTCGTTGGCAGCTAATGTCTGTGGACATTCCAGTTCCTAGTATGAAGCGCTCAAGGTATCTGCGTTTTGGTTATTGGATAGCCCATCTATGTACTACTCATTACCATCATGAATAATTAATTGATGAAGGTAAACAATGCAATTTGAAGTGGTGAAATTACTACTTCCTGTGACAGGACACCTTGATTTTTAATCATAAACTTGTTGCTGTTAGCGAACTGTTTTCCAACCTTCCACAAGCAATCTTTTATGACCAAAGTTGTTTACATCTTTTTGGGTTATGTGAGATTTAATCATCTCCACAACGTGGCTAATTCCTAACTTTCCTTTATTTCATTTTAAGTCTTGCGTACCAATTTCCCGACAGGAAGGGTTAATATATTAATGTCTAAATTAATTTGGTACATAAACATTAATTCGCTTCTAATTTTCACTGAAATAATGATTTTAATCTTGAAGCACTAAGGGGATACTAGATACTAATATCCCTAAATGAAAGAAAATAGGAGCACGAAAAATCCAAAGACCAGAGTAATAGTAGTAATTTAATAACGAATGAATGGAACGAGAAAGCATATTGGGATTGAAAGATATGAGGAGCGAAGATAAAGAAGAGCTGGTTGAAAGACCTGACGGTAAAAGGTAAAAGAGAGACTGGAAAGTTATTGCATGATAAGAACCAGCCATTCGGAATTAAAATAAATATAAGGTTGTGCCTATACCTAAGCAAAATTGTTGTATTAGATGAATATCAATTAAAATGAGCAAAGACATGGGATCAGGAAGTTGAAAAATGAGAGATGCTGAGTTTCTAGAGTAGTTTGCTAAACTTGTGATGCATTCACGGCGATAAGAATTTAGCGGTGGAGAACGCTTCGATAACGGAATAGTGACCCTTAAAAACAATAAATTAATGGAACCTCGTTGAAATTTAACTCAAGTATATCCCCTCATCAACCGTTTCAAATGAATAAGTTTCAAAATACAGGAATTTACATACTTGATTTAAAAATACATATTTCGAGGTAAATTTGTTTTATATGTAGGCAAAATCGGTATAGAAAACGTATGTCTAAATTCACCTCTGTGAAAATGTTGAAAATGTTACTAATCTGAATCCACTTCTGTAGTCATGGGAGGTACCAATAAATGAATTGGTTAATTGTTACTCCTTACGTTTTAAGCAATTCTTCATTAATTAATAGGAATTATAACTTATTTAAATAGGATGTTGTTGTTGTTCCAGAAAAAGTCAAATTTATAATCTGAGCTTTTGAAGTGTCCTCTTTAAATCTGATTTCCTTTAAGATAAACAGAATACAGTAATCCTTGCCAAATCAGGAGAACAGTATTTGAAATTGGCAAGTAGTGTATTGGATATTCTTTAATTAAAGGAGAGAAGAGAGGCTGGAATTGATCGCCGAAAGTAAATAGCAGGCATAGAGCTTACAACTGTAAGCGAGGGGGCGGGAGTTGCAAAAAAAGGAATTGTAAAGTTAACTGGTCAGCTGTATGTACATCGTGTTAAGGCAGCAAATGAGTCACCACCGTGCGTATGCGATAATAGAAAGCGATTAATATGGGGCCTATGGTGACAGTTATTGCATATATTCAAAAAATTTTAACATTCAGTGATTGAGGTCCTCTGGAAGTTCACTATGCATTAATTTCAGAGTTATTTTTATTCTCTATATAGATTTCACTTTTAATATGGGATATTTTGATAACTATAATCAATTCATATCTATCTGTTTCCATCAACGATTTTAAATTAACATAGGGACTTCGTCACGTGATCATGAAAACTTTGCTTATTGACTATCATAAATGTATACCACTTCTTACCACACACCGAACCATTTAGGGAATAAATTGAACTTATTTAAGTAACCAATTTCCACCATCGTTGCATAATTTGGTGTCGGTTTTATATGTCGTTCATTGATGATTTATCCCACAAACGTTTTGATACTTATTCTTTAGTTATTAATATTTAATTGGGTTTCGGAAAAACTGTCGTTGATTTTAAAAGACTTAATTTTCTAGTTATTAAATCATTTATTAAGCAAGTTGGCCATTCAAATACATCTAAACTATCTGGGTACATAATACTCTGAAAGCCATCTAAATGCAAAGGGTTTCATATTTTTATTTTCTGCTTTAAACATCTCCGAATGCTTTGCGTTATTTTATAACATTGTTTATAACCAATATTTTTTTTCGAGTGTTCTATATATATGCTTGTTATGGTAAAACGGTTTAAATCCCCTTAGCATGACTTAAAACGAGCGTCCGTCAGTTTGAAATTGCGCTCGTAACCTGAATATTATAGTGGGTCTAAAAGTTTGCTCCCACCGTTTTTAGTTAAATTGAGGCTTTATCACAACAAAAAACTTATATACGCTAAGTATCATAGTATTGTCCATCGTTAGCTACCACTTTGGCCCATCTCTCGGGCACCAGGTGAATCCCGCGACGAAAAAATTTTCATCTTTCGATAAGATCCATGAGTCGATCCAATTTTTCGCTTCTTCATACGAGCTGAAGTGCTGGTGAACCAGGCCGTGTGCCATTGAGCGAGGTGAGTGAAGTGAAAATGAGACAGATCAACATCTGGAGAGTACGGTGGCGGATGAGGTAAAATTTGCCATTTCAACGTTTGGAGATATTTTTTCACCACCAACTTGGCAACGTGAGGAGGTCTAGCATTATCATGCTGTAAAATAACCACCTTATCGTGTCTCTCGTTGTACTCCGGACGTTTTTCTTTTAAAGCAAAGTACGGCTCAGGCGCATCAATTGCATTCTATAACGCTCATCTGTGATGGTTTCAGACGGTTTCAGAAGCTCACAATAAATGACGCCAAGCTGGTCACCCCACCAAACGCAAAGTATGACTTTTGAGCCATGGATCTTCATTTGGCTGAGGTGTTGACGTCGCAGTATGACCACCGGGCAATCCCCATGATATTTTGCGCTTGAGTTAGGATTAGGGTTATTGTAATGTACCCATTTTTCGTCCCCGGCAACAATACGATAGGGAAATGCCTTTCGCGTTTGCCCTTCCAGAAGCTGTTCACAAGCAAACAAACGTCGTCACTCGACATCTCTTGGTTTCAACTCGTGGGGTATCCAATGTCCTTCTTTCTCAATCATTCCCAACTGTTTCAGGCATTTTGAAATCGCTTGCTCCCTGATACCACCCACCCAGTGATTCTGATGATAATTCTTCTTGAGTTTGATGACACGAGTCTTCACTAAGAATCGCTAGCCTCCAATTCTACATCTTCAACAAATTCCCCACCCCTCACCACTATGCCGTCTCCGACAGCAAAATCACCACTCTTAAAACGTTGCAACCATTCCCGCCGACACCTCTCACTAATAGCCGTTTTACCATAAGTATCCGAGATAATCCGGTGAGTCTCAGCCAGTACGCAGATTTTTTCAGATTGAAATAAAAAGGCCATACTTCCCACAAATGACGAGAATTCGAATTAAATTCGGACATATTTAATAAAAAATTTTATTAATGTATAAACACCAATTAAGTTATATCAGAGTAGGGTTGTATTTACAAATGTTGAAACAAAGTGTTCGAAATCTGTAAATAATATATTTCAATTACTACCGACTACTATGGCCATCTTGTGGGAAACGGCGGGAGCAAAGTTGTAGACCTAATACATAACTCAATTCCTTAAAACAACTGAATGAATAGGTGTCGGTTAATTTTTATGTGTTTGCTGAGTTACTCGAAAGTTAACAACCCGCTAAGGGAAAGAGCTGGTGGCTTTAACTGAATGTTACTAGTTTGGAAATCTCGTGCTTGAATAAAATCCTTTAGTAAAACGTCAAGGCGAAGATGATCTTTCGAAATTCCTATACATATTTCCAACGAAGATATTATACATTTATTTTACTTTATTTTCTGTCTCTTATATTGAAAGTAAATAGCATTAATGAATAGTTTCTTGGAACTAATATATAAACTTTTACGGTAGTATTTTTCGAATTGATATATGAAGGTCAAATTCTTTAAACCTACTTTTTTTGTCTATTTGCTCTATTAAATCTTTGTTTGCATTGTGAGATTGTAACCTTGAATTACGTAATTTAGCGATGGTACAAATAATGTCCTTAGGAACAGATTGACTTGAACAAATTGAAGTAAAGAAGTAGGAGAATTTCAAGAAGTAGACAGTGTGCAGAGGAATTATTCTGGGACAAAAGCAGGACAGATTCATGGGAATAATGCTGAAGATCTTAACAAATACTTTACTCCTTTCACTATTGCCAGTTGAACTGGCAACAACACACAGTCTTGATGATTATTGACAAGAAAGCTAACTTGCAATTGGAGGACTGCCTCAGACTTCACTTTTAACTCAAAAACATCCAGGGAAATCCTGACTGATAAGTTCTTTATGGAGATCAACAAATAGCAACAAAATGCTTCATAAGATATCAAATCAATTTGGGTCTCGATTATTTAGAAGAATTGAGACTGCTGAAGTACATTAGACGCTTCCTTGCTTAAAAATAATGATGTAATTAACATCCAACTTAACTAAGATCAGATATCGAATACAATTCTCAAGAAGAATTCCTTCAGATAGCATAGCGAAAACAATATTGAAACCACTGGAGATGATTGTAACATTAACAAACGATTTTCTTCAGTTTTCATAGGCAGCCAAGTTTGAAGCACAAAAATAAAATTAAACCTATGTCTGAAAGAAAATACAGAACCAGCCCCTTTCCTTGCTCTAAAAGGCTTAAAGGTAGAGTGCTCATACCCTGAAAGTATTATTATCCCATAACCGGCAGCCCGCTCTAAATGCATTGACTCAATTGTCGTTAACGAAATCAGAGTTGAAGAAATCATTTCTGCATCGATTTTTCCAACGGTTTGAATGTATGTCTTGAAGGAGATAATCATTATTCTCTTCCTGTTGCGGAATGTATTTGTAAGACTCAACGATGCCACTTAATATTCAAAGTTGGATTTATTAAAGACTTATCTACATGTCATGGTTGAACTCGAAGGTCGTGTTGTGAAAAGTCCTCTGCTATACCCAACTCATAATAGACAGCATGATCAGTGGACTGTAAGGCACGTCTGCACATCTGGATGATGCGATAGCAGTTTGACAAATGAAGAAAGAACTTAAGAAACGATTTGATTGTCTGTTGAACGTACTGAGACCAGAAAAATGAGAGTTCCTGAAATTCATAAAGTGTCTTGGCCGTGTTTTTGCCTCGAAACGTCGTCATCCTGATCCTAAATCACTTTTAGCTCTTATGGACATACCATCTCAATTTATTTCCAGTAACTTCATTTATTCCTTAGATTAGTTATTTGCTACTGAAGTTTTCTACCTTTCCTGAATGAATGAATTTTTCTTATCAAATATCCACGAGTAGCTCGAATTCAATAATGGGACGGGATTAAGTTAACTTTGGCAATCTGCTTCAAAGTAAACAACGCAACGACTCCACAATTCAATAAATCTGCCAAGTTTGAAACACTAGAAAGTAAACTTTGAATATTTTTTTTTTCAGATAAAAATTCTCCACCTTATCCAGGATTTAGAATTTGAAATTAATTATTTTATTAGTAAATGTCCCATTCTTAGAAAAAATAAACTTGTTCTGAGAGATAGAATGTTCAAAGTAGAGTGGAGAATTGACAAGAATAACAGTATTGGATTAAAATTTTGTATTTACTTATGAACATATTTTGCTTACCTTAAAATATGCGCGTATGAACAAAATTATCCGTAAAAGAAAATATACAAGAAGAGCGTTTAGGTGCATATATCATCTTTAATTTTATTTATTAAATTTTGGCTTAAATGAAGTCTTCACCCTGTCAGAAAGCGCAGAACGTTCTTTATTTAAAGCTTTGGTTAATTTAGACGGTTTCAAACCTCCATTGTAACTCTAATGGAGATTTAAAAATAATGTTCGAGTAGTGGTCCTCATTGCCAATTTTATTACACTTTCCACTGCTTGCCATAGTTCCTACTTTACAACTGGTGCTGGCTGAATCCGTCCTTCACTTAAGTAATCAAGCATACCCAATACTTGCTGGCGTTTTCATATTTTTACGATAAACAACCAAATCGGTTATTTTTAGACGAGCCGAGTTATTTCTGTTACGCTGTTTGAAATATTTAGTTAATCTCCTATTCACATACGCTTTTTTGACTATTCCATATGCGGTATTAAGTTGGAAAAAGAACGGTCAGGCCAATTTTAGGGAATTTTCCTTGGGGAAATAGGTTCAAACATGTTTAGGGAAGTTTCTACTTTGCGAATTTCATGCGCCCTTCTTCTTCTCCTTACTACCTTGGAACTTTTAAATATTCTAAATAATAGCGCCCACTTAATTGCGGTATAGAGGAAAAAAATTTAGTGAGTTTAAATCTTGCTAAATGATCAGACGTTCTAAAATTAAATTGACGAAAAATTATCCACTTTAGCCCAAATATTTAGCAACCTAGTAATAAAAATTCAATTATTTTATTATTAATTTCTATTTATTCTGTTATTATTTCACATAGTCAATTTAGCTGAACAAAATGCTTTGTGGCATTTCGTTTAGTACTCAATTCCCCTCGGGGAAAAATCCATGATTATTGCGAGAAAATGCGAATTCCGCATAGTTGGTGTGATTCACTTGCCCATGGCGAGGCAAATATCCGGCGAAATCTAATCCATAACTGTCCAACATTTGTAAAGTTAATAAAGTTAGAAAGAGGGATTGTGTCCCAAGAGGACATGAGCCCAAATAAAATTTCACATTGAAATAGATGGATTTAACAAGATTACTGAATCATAGAACTCTAGCAATAGTAAACAAATGACAATTCCGTTAATTCAAACGTATCTTCATGGAACTATACCATTTGAGCATTAACGAAGCACGTATAGCCCATGAATGACATAAAGATATGCGTTAATAAGGGAGTGCATGCTAAATTACACAGCCAGCAAATCAACGATGTCGCTATTTTTCCCCCTTCGTGAGCAGAATGGTGGCAAAATATTAGTTTGAATAACATATTTTATCACCTCGTAAGACAGACATTTTGGAGTGACTTCAGTTGAAAAAAATCAAATACTATATTGAGGAAGGTTAATGTAAGTCTAGATATTATTTTCGCACCTTTAACTAGTACATTACTTACAATTGTTATTATTGGAAGTAGCGAATTTTTTAATAAAAAGGACATAATAACTCTAAAGCCTTCTGACACTTTTATCAAGAAAGCGAAGATACCTTTAAATTTCTTTTGAATGAATAGTTTTCCCCAACTTTCAAGATATCACATAACATTCATACGAGAGTAAAAGTCAACATTATTATGTGTAGAGGATTGCTACACGAATAAGCCTTGACTTGTCCTCAGTAGTCCCTGTGGCAAGATGCACTCAACGATATGGAATCAGACGTATGGCTTAGAACACTTTTGTTTGAGCTGTGTCGCTGACATGGAGCTTGGTCATTAAGCGCAACTTTGGCTACACTGAGCATACCGTGACAATTGACTGTTGGTTGACTTAAAGGTCTCTGAACTCACGACCACACACGCTCTCTTACGCGATCAGCAGAAAGGCCGCACGTCATCCTTTCCGGAATGTTCCAAAGCCCGTGAGATTCTTTGGTTTAAGCATGTGAGCGTTGTGTTCCTCGCATATATAAATGAAATCAATTCAGTGTGTCTAACTTTTAAGAGTTGACAACTGATTGTCATTTTTGCCAGATTGTCAATCTTTGAAACTGCTATAAATTTTAACGTCCAATGATTTTGGTCCGAGAAATGATCAGCAATATTCTTTCCATCAATATTTTTTACTTATTAGCTAATTATGCTGTTAAGTTCATTTTAATAATATATATCTCCAATGTCGCAACAATCTATAAATACTAGTGCGGAAATTTAAACAAAAAATAACTCCTTCCGTTGAATCCTTTCGAATTTGATTTTAAGGCAAATTTATGTCAAAAGGGATTCATTTTCTTTTTTTTCCAACATTACTGGAATCGTAATAATCTTCATGGTCGAATTTAATTATTTCTAGTAAGAAATGTTTTTCTTTTATATTCTACTATATGATCTCTGTTACATCAGCATTTTAAATAAATTAAGTCATCAATAAATCTTCATAATACCCGCTTCTTTTTTCCTTAATTCCTAATTTATCTAGTTGATTCATTCTATAGAGTTGTTCAAGAAAGAATTGAGGGTTACACTTCCTGGGAGGTAGTGATTTAAATGCCAATTTCTGACATTGAAACTGGTAATCAGAATCGGTAGGTAATTGGTTTCTCCTTCAGCATATGGAATTCCTATTTTTCAATCTTCAGTTGTCACAAGCTTACAACCACCGAAAGCTAGTTATATAAATGTACCTGCAAAGCAAAAATCAAAGTTGATTGTATAACACGGATCATATTTCATTTCATGTAAGTATCAAACGTTATTTTAAATATGTTTTACATATGAGGTCAATCCAAACTCTCTGTATTAGATAAGCACACAATTCTTCAAAATCACCTACTTTGATAATTATCCATGTCGCTGCCAGCTTCTGCAGAAGTGAGCATCTCTAGTTATCACCAAAATTACAACATATTGAGCTGTTCACAAATGATGGTTATTAGTTCCACTTCAAGCTATCTGTTTTTAATCATTAGGAGAAATCGGAAAGGAAATGTTTCTTGTAAGTCAGGGGAAGCTGGACGTATTGGCGGCTGATGAGACGACAATTCTTGCCACTTTGGGACCGGGAAGCTACTTTGGTGAGATTTCCATCCTCAACGTGGGCAACGTGGGTAATCGACGTACGGCGTCAGTACGATCCATCGGTTTCTCCGATCTCTTCTGTCTCTCAAAGGAAGACCTCTGGGATGTGCTCAATGACTATCCTTCCGCTAAACAGAAGTTAGAGAAGGTCGCCTTTGACCGACTCAGTGTGTGTCGTAGTCCTGGCCAGTCGAGTGAAAATTTTGGTAAGTTCTTTATCCTGCCTACTGTTTTTTAAGGCATTTCTGCTCTGTATTAATGCATGTCAGTTTAGTTTCCATTTCTACGATCGCCTAGCTATAGTCGATTCCGTTTCGGAGACAGAGGGAGTATCTAGGGAATAATTTAGTTACTCCAATAGACTTTATTGATTTAAAAAAGACTGTATGTATGAATACTTAGTGTCTTTGTATTTTCTATATTTGGAGGTCAAAATTTCGTCGGAATGATTACAGTCGTTGTCCATGACTAATTTTTACTTTGTCAGGAATGGCGTACGCCTGCATATTGGAAAGGATGATGGACGACCTAGAGAATATATATAGGAATCCTGCACCTTGAAATCTATCAAAACTTGGCGACTTTGAGCCTTGCTCTTCGGATTTCAACCACTGTAACTTCAATGCTTCTTCAAGAAATGAGATGAAATATCATTGGCATATAAAATTAAAATGTTCACTTTGAAGTTTATGTCTAAAATGGTTCCTAGGAAAAAAATATCTCCTTGTCCAGTTAATCTCCGTTCCTATAAGTTACGATTTGTAAATTATTTTATAGCTAAGAGGACTCTTTGAACAGCTTTCGGCTATAAATCATGGGATATTAGCCATTTGTTACCGCTTTCGATTGATAATTCAGTGTTATCAGTTTAAGACTACCATTATTCTGTTGGATGTTCATTTAACTTAATGTCTATGAATATCTGAATTAAATTTAAGTGAAATTTGGATTTTTAAATGTTAATGAAATATCATATGTGGCTTAGGCGAAATGAATTGCATGGAATTGCAAAGTCGTCCTCGAAGAAGCGCTTCCTCTGTGTCTTCTGTTTCTCGACGGTCACCTTTCATTCTACCCCTTCCTCTGCATCTGTCCCAGCAACCACTCCCACCTCCTAGCCGTTTGGAACTAAAGCGCCGCCGATCTGCCCTCTCGGCAAACTCCTCTTTCCCCTGTAGTGGCCATAATGTCGGCGATCGTCACACATCCCTCGAGCGTAGCTGCTCCATCAAAGCTGCTCCACTCCTTCACCGTCAATTTTCCCTCCAATGTAATTATGGAGAGACCCTCGAACCATTTGGACAGGCTCATCGAAAGGCCATCACAGCAGCCGTCATTCGACCACAGAATTCAACTGAAGAGGCACCATTTCAAATGTCCTTAGATCCTGTTAATAACACTATTCCGCAGATACGTTTTGAAAGAGCAGCCACTCCTTTAGAAGATCTGGGGTCAGAGAATGATTCAAAGCAAGTTCCAGTTCAATTTAGCATCCCTGAAGAAGACCAGAATGAAGAAAATCAGAATCAAGTTCTTTTACAACTTCCTGAAGTGAATAACCATCTATACATATCATCTCAATCGACTTCTCATTCTGGGTCGGGATATGGATCCTGTGTCACTTCACCCTATTTGCAATCCCCAATTCCGATGAACATGCTCCTCGATTTGCAGCAAAGAGTGTCGATGCTGGAATCGGAAAATCGAATTCTATCATTGTGCCTGCGTCAAGCGATGGGCCAAACAGATATGCCTGAACGGCCTCCACTTTAACATGATCAACGAGACAAAAATGAATAAAGTTCAGGAATATTCATTTGTTGTTTGAGAAATAAATTATTTAATGGGAATTATACACTATTCAACGTATTTCTGAGCAAAGAATAAAAATCAAGTAGAGAGTAAATTATTTGAGGAAATAAAAGTTGGTGGTTTGGCGTTGATGCATCATAGTCACTAATGTTCGCAAAAGTAAATGTTGCATATGGTTACGGATTTCAAATGACGTTTTGAGAACAAGTTAATGATGAAAATGATTCTCCCTCTTCATTGCCATTAGAAGCAGTTTAAAAGTCCACTATTTCGACTTTGCATACACTTTAGTTTGGTATTTCAGTTTCAATGGGATTATGAGATATGTCAGTTTTTATTTATTTTACGATCTTTTGGAATTTCCGTAAATCCCGTTTTACATTGATTGTTATTCGTGGCATTTGAATTAACTTTTCTGCATTCTCCTATTCAATTTATTATTGTATTTACCGTTCCAACAATATTTCATTCTACTTTCCTTTGGAACAACCGCGGATCCTTCCCTCCCCCCCCCCCCTCTTTTCGCCCGAAGAGTGACAATTATGACTTCAGTAGGGTGATTATATTTGGACCAATTCATGGCCAAAAATTTGTTGCCTTTAATTGCCTCAAGTCTGGGTAGAGAATGAAGGATACGTCTGAATTTGCGAAAATTCCACCTTAGTTATATTCATATGTAAATACATTGATCCTTCACCTTCATGTCTCTACGATGTAAACCTCCACCCTCCATATCGAAACGAGTTTTTTGATTCTCCATTTTGTCTAACTGTCCCCTTTCATTTAAAATTATATCTGAACTCAAATCCTAACTCATGTCCTTGCTCAAGTGGCTCGTATTTCACTCATCAACATACATGCGTGTCTATTTCCCCTAATCTTCTCCACTCCTCCCGCCCCCCCCCCACCCCCTCCCGTCTCCCACGTTTCGCGCTTTGTCTCTGAAATCTTCATCGTGGTTTACTCAATACTCTGCCATACACAACCCTTTATTATTCTATTTGGAATTATAGCTTGCTGTTGTTAGCTTTCACAGTCTGCTCTCGGTTAATTTGTTCCAACAATGTGGTAACTCCTATCTTGACGGCCCCTGATCCTGTTAGCCTTACATGAAGTAAATAGACATTAACCTATTTATTGAAAGACACACTTGGAAAACTAGATTTATTCCTGCGTGAAATGCAAAGTTTATCTTTCCTTCAGGCTTCCTTTACGCTACATATGATTTTATATTGAAGTAACCAAGATGTAGAGTTTCTTTAGCAATAAAGAACTACTTAATCATAAAATTACATTTCGGGAAAATTGATTTCGTTTTCATTTAATTTGATTTTTGACAAGTATTCTACTCTTTCATATCAAGTGCAGTCCTTTGCCCTTGTTTATTTAGAAAGCGGGCATATTAACCTTGTAAGTTGGCAAAATTTCACTTTTCCACTTTCATTTTACTGTGAATGAAAGCTTAGTGAAGCAACTTTATGTATGATTCCTTAAACATATTATCTTCTTCATTTATACGCATAATGTCACTATATGAGGTGTATAATATAGCGGAGAATATAAAGCCTGTAAGGACATTTCTTGATGTCAATTGTGAATTAACTGCTCAATTAGCCAATGAGAGTTACAATGACAAGATTGCAAATCTAAACATGGGCTCAAAGGTCTACCAACTGTATTCAAGTGCTCTGAAAATATTTTATACTGTTTCATATAAACTCTCGTAGGTGTTATACCATTTGTCTATTCTCTTCCCTGTAATAAGTAATCCTTTTAAGCAATTCATTAATTAATTTCATTTAATGTACGTTTAGTTCTTTTTTATTCAAAAAATATTTGAAAAAATTCAGACCATCGCTTAATTTTGTGTCACTCAGACATCCTACTTTAGCAACGGGTCGCTCAGTTTTAGAGAGTTTGTGACATCATTTGACACGATCGAACTTTCTTGCGAACGCATAATTTTTATTAAATTTCAACTCAGTCGCGTTCAGCTTTTATATTCTGATCTTTTTCTAAACATTTGTTACTCAATTATTTAATACGTTCTTATATTTATTTCATTTAATAAAAGATTGTATCAAGAGGCCAATCCTGACATAGAACATGTGATCTCTTTTACAATTCGAATGACAACACTCGAAAAAAACAACTTTCACTCCGTTATAAGTTCATAAGTTAAATTATAACATTGGAGAGGAAGGATTGTCAACTTGGTTTAGTTAAGAAGATGAATGGACTACTTTCAATGGACCTGAAGAAATAACAGACTTCTCCTGTCTGTTAGATAATCGTTTATTGAGTGCCTATGTCCGTTCCAAAAGAATTCTGTCCAGTCGTTGCAATTATCGGCCATCTAATCATTTCATACATATTTATTTGTTCCCAGTAGCCAAAAAATTGACCTTTCATATTTTCATCAAGAATATTAGAAATGGAAAGCAAACTAAGAGGAAGTATACAGACGGCAGAAATAAAGGTTTGTAACTTCTCTGGCAGGATCCCCTATGGAATGGTTCCCAAAATTAGTTAAGCCATCTCAACAATATCGAGGAAACAGATATGCGTTATTGTGGTTGTGCGTCACTGACGTGGAGCTTAGTCCTTAAAATACAATTTTGGCTACGCTGACCATGCCGTGACTATTGACTGCTGATTGGCTGAGAGGTCTCTACGCTCACGACCGCAAATGCTACCCAACGCGGTCAGCACTTGATGACTACAGGATCAGTAGCACGTTGGCCGTTCCGGAACGTTCTCCATGACGAAATGCCCAGATTTAATCAATAGCAATACTAAAACTAAATTGATTAAAAGATCGTATTTTAAACTGAAATAACCCTTCTTAATAAAAGTGGCTGACGAAATTGTCCTTTTCACCACCACCTAGACATTTCCAAATTGTGAGAAAGTTAGCGACAAAATAAATTCGTATTTTTTGAAATTTATGCAGTGTGAAATCTTTCGTTTACTACTTAATTTTGGTTTTAATGAAAGAGAAGTTATAAGTTTGAAGAGAATGTATATTTACAATTCTGTGATTTATGTTAAGGTAATTGGTGGTTTGATTCACAAATAACCAACGTGGTAATTGTGAAGAGGTAAGTTGTTATTGGATGTTCTTAGCTAATCCGCAATCTGGATGCCAGAATGAAACTTAACAAAGCCGAATGTGTGCCTATATTCAATTACATAATAATTAATAGAACTTCACTTTCGTTAACTCTGAGTTTCTCTCTTTTTATCAACTACGACAATTAAGAGCATACGTGTCAGGACCTAGCCTAACGTGTGACCACTTTCTCGACTGAGAATTTCCCACCAGGCTCCACTTTTATTTATTTATTTGTTCACATTTTACAAGAGGGGATTTTAGAATAGGTAGTAAAGTTGAGAGTCAAGGGCTCCTAAGTGTCCAACCTTTTCTGAGATCCTGAATTATCACATCAACATCTGTTTCAAGTTGAATTCCTTCTGGACTAATTTCTTTCACCCTTTTGCACATTGATGAAGAAAATCTGAATGACAAATTATCATATAATTTCGGAACGATCGTCTCTTCACGTGACACACATTTACTGGGCGAAGAAGTTTGGCAGCTGCTTGATCATCTTTGGGGCTTTGTGGCGATCGGCCCGTCATTGTCTTCTTATCTCACTTTCAATCCTAAAGAGTCAGTGACACCCCAAATTTATACGCATAATTTTCTCTGTTGCTTGATGTGTTTGATATGAGGAACAGAGTCCTCAGTAAGACTCTCCTTCATTCTCATCAAACTTTTCCTCGTTCTTAACGAATACCTACTTAGCTTCCTTTTAAAGATGTCTTCGCTACCTCCTTTTGTGTAAAGATTAAGGGCCACATATTTTCTGTACATGAGATCCTATTAACACTTATGCCAATATTACAAGCTAATGCAATTTCGATCTATTCATGGTGGTAAATTCTATCGATTAAGGCTCTATGAAGGCTATAGTAAATTCTTATTGAGTCAGTCCTTTTACTGTTCATTTACATTTATCTGTCGCTGGGCGACATTAATAGATTTAAGGCTAATGAGACCAATGCTCAATTAATGGTTCTATAGTTGTAAAGAAGGGAAAAAGTGTGTTAAGGTTCATTCAAAAAAATGCCCCCCTTCCCTGATAAAATCTATCACATAACTTTATGCCAAAGATAATCAGTTCATAAATAATGTACTTAGACTATGGTTTATATAATCTCGTGACTTGAAATTCTGAGAGCGCTCGTCCACATGACTACAAACTCAAGAACACGGAGGAGCAAAAGAGTGGAATCTTCCGCCAGTTAATTTTAACAAGTGGGTAATAACAGCACATTGATCCATTTTAATATTCAGGTAAGAGGAATATTTCGAACGAATAGACGGGTATTTGTAGAATTTAATCGGCAATAATTAGCTGTATGGGTGTTATAGTAGATAACTGTCAATGAGGATAACTTACTTTCAAGCGGAAATCGGAGTGACACAGAATATATTGTAAATATCAGTATGAGTGGATACTCGAGGGGTACATGGGATGAATTACAAACGTTAAAAACAGAACAAATTCACCTGTCATTTCATATTGATCAGAGGGAACGCGTGATCAGCCTTCAATTCAAATGAATGAAAGTCAATGAAAATTGCATGTTCTAAAAGTTAACTGAGATTTTGTGGTTTCTACCACGCACGGTCCTATATGATCAATGGACTTTGATAAATAGCTTTCAATCTGCAAATAACAAACTTCGTACCAATCGAAGTCGCAAAAATCAGATATAGATGATAACTTACCCCTATAGTATGTGTGCCAAAACATCCTTCTGAGTGATATGCCATCCATCAATAAGATTGAGCACACTCACAACACAGTATAAGAGGTTGATGGAGAGGAGTTTCCAAACTAAGTGAAGGCAAATGTGTGCTGCGCCCATTAGAAGACATTGATACGGGAGTGTGGTAGAGTAAGCGTTGGAGGCGAATGTTGACCAGAGCCTTAGTTAGCCGTCAGTTTTGTAACTGGCGTTACTGCCTAGGACCACGCGGAGGTGAGGGATAGATTTTATCTGGGCCCCACTGGGTGAGGGCTTCACACAATCTCACATGTTTGTCCACTAACTGCCGTCTACCTATCTACCTGCCAGCCCGCCCCTCTATCGTGTACATCGGCGTCTAGAACGCCATTGAGTCCTCATCCTCGTCTTCCTTGTCCTCGTTCTCATCGTCGTCGTGAGCACCTATACTGCTGACTCTCAAAACCCACGCTACCGCGCGTAGGTCCATCATCGACACGCCCTACCGAGTTCGAGTACTGCGATCCTCCTCCCTCCCCCCCCCCCCGCCCAGGATAAAAATGGGAGCCGAGCCCCGGACCCAACAGAGACACGTCGATATCTTTTCCTAGAAAAATAGGAATAGATATTTTTTTTCGGTGGTTACGGCGACTCTACCTTCTCCCTTCGAAGCCTGTGTTACTTCACCTGCTGATTCTGCTACCACTATTACTTCTGAGGACCAACGCTAACTCTGCCTTGGATGAACTGTTGTCCTTAGAGGCTTCCAATTCTGACGGCATCCAAACCCACCTAACGCTAGGGTGGAGTTAAGAAAGGGGAAGAAAGAAGGAAGAAGAGAGTAAGACTTCAAGAGAGAAAAGAGAAACCAGAAAAAGGAGAGAACTAAGAACAGATAAAACGATGACTTTCACTCACCAACCCTCTCTACAGGAACACACTACAGGCCCACACTATCACTACATTCTTGTGTGAAGCGGTTTCGTAGCTCACCAAGGGGGTTTTTATACCTGAGTGGAGATGTGTTCTGTTATTCATAAAAATTACATTCGAATAGGAAAATTAAACAAATACTATTGCATTGTCATTCAACGACTAATCACTCGCATACTGTTTCGTCAACACGATTGGTCGCTTATTTCAAACCGAATTGATGATTGCTCAGTTCAATTCCAATTTTTCATTAACAATCACTGCCAATCAATTTAAAAATTAGAAAAAAAACTAAAACCTTGAAAATTTGTATTTAAATCAACAGAGGCGATAAATCCCACAAAACTAGTAACGCCAATGAAATGTTATCCAAATCAATATTGGTATTTTTTATTAGTTAATAAGCCTGTTCTAATGTCCGAACGATTGCCATTTAATATCCTACATGACTCACTACTCTACATATTACTGAATTTGCACAAAATTGTGCACGGATTTACTTCCAATCAGCAGTAATTATATGGACTGCTGTGATATGGGTTTCTTAAGCCTTGCCATTTCGGCAATCTTCCCTTTGTTTCGCATCCGAACAACCTATCACTTTAGAGAATTTACTAATTCCAAGCTGTCGCCGCCACGTCCAGTTCTTTCTTCTACTCACTTACTGCTCGTCACTCCCATGTCAATGTCTGCCAATCGACGAAAGAAGAATACACTTTTGCCGTCAACTTCGGAACTGGTTTAGAAACTCTTGTGAAGCTAATGCTGCATTGGATATAAAATGCTTCCCATAAAATTTACGCCACACACAAATATTTTCAAACAAATATATTTTCCCAATGGATGCTTTTTGATGTTATCAAGAAGGTAGCCTCGTTAGGAGAAAGACTAATAACAAACCCAAGGTACTAATACTTCGGGTTGTGACTTATCTATAAAGGATGCAGGTGCGTAATTACTCCGGATGTGCTAGTATTACTAGAATAAAACCACGTTATCATTTAGTGATAATATGCGATGGCCAATGATGTTGGACCATAGGTACAGTTTCTGAGATCTAGAAAAATAAAGGGAGAATAAATATCGTTCAAATTTACAACACTGGTGCTGTAAAAATGTGATTGGCAATGGTGAATTGAATTAAAATGCAATGCTGATGAGAGGCCTTTCATCAGCCTGATTTGTATATGTCATCAAAACGAAATTCGTGCAGGTATACTAAAAATGCCCAACTTGATAACTGCTTTAAAGGACCCATGACAGAAAGGAAAGGGAATAATTTTCCGTCAAAGGCCAGGCCTGAAACTTGCCGACATAATTAAAGTTAATTCACACTACTAAACTTCATCCCAGTTAATTGGAGTAGATTGAGCAAACCATTGATGTTGGACTTGCATGCACAACGTGGAAAATGTGAATTATCGGATAAGAGACTAAATGACGAATTGTGGTTGCGTTCGTCGCTCCATGACCTACCATGGTGATTATGCGGAAGTGATACGTGGAAGACTGTAAAGGATTGCTACACGAATAAGCCTTGGTTTATCCTCAGTGGGTCCTATATGGCAAAGTGCCCCAGTATGGAATGGCTCCGAAATTAGCTAAGCTGTCTCACGATTTGGAGGAAACAGACGAAAGACGCGGAATACGTATATTTAGGTTGCATATTCTGTGATATATCCTCTGTACATTGGAGATTGGCGCAGAGCTTAGGTATTAAATACCGTTCTGGGTACGCTAGCTCTGCAATGACTCCTGATTATTGATTGGTGGAAAGGTCTCTGTGCTCGCGACCTTAAATGCCCACGAACTTAATTGGCATCACTGCCGCACTTTCCAGAATGTACGAGCGCTCATGAGATAACTTGTTTGGATCGTGTTAGCATTACATGCTATACAACACTGAATTGATATTACACTACCTATGCATTACAATGCATTACTCCGTCTTCCTAACAACTTCCTAGCCAAAGGCTATCAAAATGAGACTGGATGGCGGTGGGGAAGTTAAGGGAGTTAAGTAGATTGCTGTCTTTTGTGTGAACAGCACGCACTGCTGTGCTAAACATGCGATCATCGAATTAAAGCTCATTACCGTACATCCATTGACGTGAGTGCGCAATCATGCTGGTTAATTCCGGTTAGAAAGAGGATTGGTATAATGCGAGTTCCTCATAAAACGACTCTATGATTAATGAGACCCCAGCAAATCTGTACGTTTTATTAACTCCAATAGGGAGAGATAAAGCAATCTGAAGGCAAAAAGTAGAAACATCAAATTGGGGTGATTAGAACTCGGCGTTTGATCTTGGCCATGTTGAAGGGACCCCTCGAAATTAAAATAGAATTACTTGTACAATTTATGAGATCTTCATTTTGGGGTTGGATTCCCCAGTACAATTGTGATCCTCTTACTCTGAGCAGTACAATAACCTCTCTCTCTATGCTAAAAGGCCTACAACTTCACTTGCAAAACATTCATATATGTGCCTAAAAAAGCCATTTTTTCTCAATTCTCAATGTAGTTATTCGTTTAATTGAATTGTTAATATTTCTATTCAACCTAGAGTCGACTAGGTTATTGCATCCTGATGACTATTCTGATTCGAAAGCATGAATGCTTTTAATGAATATCAGAAGAGAAATGGTAGAGCAATTGTAAGGAAGTGGGTAGTTGAGAAATCCGAATATTGCTCATTATTATACAATTTTTGGATTTCTGTTGTGGAACTGTAAAATGGAAAACAGACCCAGACTAAGTTGGCTGGAGTTTTATTACGAATAGAAGATCATCAGTCCTCTGTATAATTTGTATCTGTGGCACAGTGGATTAATATACATTAACGTGGAGTGCAAATGAACTAGATTCGCATTTTAAACTGAGGAAAGCCTTTAATATGATTGTTGCCGGCCGTTTATTGTTGACGGTATCTTAAAGCTAGATTTCGCCATACAATGTAGTGGATTACGGTATTTTCATTTGAAATACTTTTTTAAACTTCATTAAATTAAATTTTAAGTTTGAACTATGTGAACATTCGTTCTCTCAGAGGTTCTTACTCAAAACCCATGTGAAGAGGACTCATTAAAGTTTGCAATTTAATTTAAATATTTGAAATTTCTACTCTTGCGAATGTAGTTAACAAGTATTAGTTTCCTTGTGAAAGTGGTTTGCGAAACTTTGCAAGTGACTTTAGCCCGATGGGCGCGAATTTTCCTGACGACTTAATTTTTTCAGCTCGTTCACCTTCTGACTGAATTACCATCTTTGCAGTCGATTAGATTTGCTGTGAAGCAGTGGTTTTGGTACTTTGGTAATCTCATATCTTCAAAGTTGTTCCACCAAAACGCTAGCATAGTCTACTTAGAAATATTTCATTTGGACGCCCAAATTAATCCATCGGTGCATCTGAACACATACTTCCCCATGAATATTTGAACAAGGCTAACATGGCTAAACTAGGCAATCTATTGTGGCCGTGCTACTGATCGTTCGGCCAACCAGCAACCAGATGTCGCTGCATTGTTGGCGTACCCTAGATTGGATCTTATTGACCAAGCTCTGTGCTACTGCCCCACAACCAGAATAAAGCCTAACATAACCTTATTATTACATCCATATGTAGGAAACAGGATTGTTGTTGTCCCTTCATTTATCTCACCGCACACCACATATTTGGTGGTCCCTCCCTCTCGACCAATCAATGACCAATGCCAATACGATCAACCAATAGTCAATTCCAGTACGCGATTACCCGGCCAATCAATAGCCCAAGTCATGAGGTCATCATACCATAAAGTTTGTATAATGACTAAGTTCCACGCCATATGCACGCATCACGCTTGCGCGCTATATTGAATAAACGTGTTCCACGGCACACGTCTGTTTCTTCTATAGCTTTACAGTAGCTTAGCTAATTCCGGGAGACTTACCAACTACGAGAAACTGCCATAGAGGTTTCTGAGAATAGTCAAGGCTTATTAAGGTAGTTATCCGCTAAAAAATCTGCGAGACATTTACTGCCGTGGATACGACTACTATTAACCGAATAAATTTACAGCCTTCAAATATTCCCAGAAACTCCACGTAAATTTTGCACTTTCCGACGGCATTATAAAATGCAGGCGTCTAAAGTGGACGACTATGTACAAAATTAGAGACACGCAATCGCCACAAACAAAGATTCAAACGTGCTTAAACAAAGATACACTATTTAAAACCAAAATACTTTATTTTATAATATTAAATGAAAGGCACAATGACTCTTCGTGGTGTGACTCGCTCAAATCGTAAACTAAAAGACTCGACACCACAGCCCTCTAAAACGCGCTATTAGGCCACAAAGGCCAATAGTTCCTCTATGACAAATATAAACAACATTCATCGGCATTTATTTTCTACTATTTATAAGCTCCATAAGCGTTTAACTTATTTGTAAATTAAATTATTATAAATTTTTACGACTACTCTGTTATATTTGAATGGCTGGGATCATGTTATTGCTTTGATTATATGTTAATTTGCCCATAGTTTTTTGCCCTACCATTTATAAATTACCATCTTTTATTTACGAATACCAATGCATTAATCACAGAAGTTGCCATATGTAGACCACCGACAGCAAATGTAATCGAGTTCTCATAATCTGTTTGAAATATGGTGCATCAATTTTGCAATACATAATTACAACATGAAACCCATTTGGGATTATTCATTTGTTTAAAAATACAAGCACATGTGAATCTCGTTTCTGCATGCTATTATCGAAGTATTTTTTAACTAATGCAATTACTCGTGATCTGCCAGTCGGATACAATTTTCTACAGGGCAAAACAAAGAAAATGTGGTGGTTTTCCATTAACTGCATCACTAAGGAGCTTATACAACTATTTTGCAGATTCATATGATGGAGAGCGTCTGGAACAAAACAATTGTGGTGCATCTCGATCTTATGCAGGTTCCAAAACCATGAGAATGGTTATGTGAAATAGCATTTAAGGATTTTAAATGCATAACGCTGTAATTAGTAGCACACAGATAAATTTCTTCACACGAGGGCTTATTAAATTAGCGTTGATATATCAAAAATTTGTATTTATATTCGTTATCTGTACTTATCATGGAGTGTACGGCTTTTCTCCATTGCCTTCCCAGAGAGGAATAAGAAGTAAGTAAGTAAGTCCCAAGAAAACTTGTTCGCATTTAAGAGAACAGAACAGACCAAGCATCACATAATACCTTTATGCAAACACTCGAGGTAACTGTCCAGAGATTTCTTCCTCAGAAAATTCTTATCGCGATGACTGTAACCATGAAGGCCTTCTCTTGAAAGCAGGCAACATTCAATTTCCTGATTTCCATACGAATCAAAATGCCACAAGCCTAATGAGGAAGTAATGACACTAGGTAAAACAATACCTCCCCCCTCTCCCCCACGGCATTAATGAGATTTATTTGAGTGGCCTGATCCCTACAATGAAATGTTAAGCATGATTCCACACAATTTGTCGTTCCGATGCCATGTTTCTATTAGCTCCAATTAAGATAGCCCTACATCGTTCGTTTGGTGGTAAATGAAGAAGATGAAGGATTGCACTCTCTACTGCGTGGAACGTCTTTATTTGGGCTGCGCGTCACTGATAAGGAGCTTAGTCACTAAATACAATGAAGAGTTTGTTAAACAATGCAGGCACTACGACCACACTTGTTCATTATGTAACAAGTAGCATGGCCGCACCTTCGAGTCTGCCTGGATGCGCTTGAGATTTCTTTATTCAGTCATGACAGTGTTATGCACTCCACACAACCATAAATCTAAAATAACAGACATATACTATGTATTGTCAAAAACAAAAGTGTGGAGTCCAAACAATTTGCAACCTGTTCAGGCAAACATTGTGTTTTTCACAGGTTACCCTATTTAATATACCCCTAGACATTCATTTAGCAATATGGGCGGACATTTGTATATTTAAAAGAAGTCCACATTTCAGGTGTGGTGGAGCAAAAGGTATACCTTCTTATTTCCATAAGCCTTTAAACAGCACCTCATCGAATGCTTCTTGCCAATAAATGCCAGGTAATAATTTACATTCTATTTGAGATCTTTTGTTCAGATAGGAAATTTGATTTATAGACGGGCCATTAGTGATAGCATGAATGCTGTGAATACCCATTGGTGAAACACTTCATAGATAAATACTAGATAATTTACCTTTTTACCTACACAGTTAACTTTCCTTGCATAGATGTCTAGAGCTAACTGGTGGGAAAGTCGATCAGTATGATTAAAAAGATCATGATGACTGTACGTATAAATTGGCGAATATTTCAGGTAAATTATCTGTGGCTCTTTCAGGTTGCAACTCTAACTTAAAGTGCTAAACTTTAATGAAAATTCGTATAGAAGCCTATACCGTATTTTCAAGCCTATGGAACTAAATTCAGATCAGAAGTTTCCTAAAAGCAATAACAGAAAATAAAAGACCTTGATTGCATTCTCTTACTCAAGATAGGTTGCCAGACGGATACCCTTATTAACTCCATAACATAACTATGTCCAATGTAAACAACACATTGCCTTTACGTTGGCGAATAAAAGTTCAAACATTCGTTTTGGTTAGTAACTTCCGCTATAAACTGCACTTACTTTGCTTTGCAACTAATTCCAAAATGACCACTATCCATTTGTCCAAAGCATAAGTATCAAAGCCGAAGAGACCCAATTGCAATTTCAGCAATGCAGACCACTTGAATTCTGGACTTAAATGAGCAACAGCTCTGTTCTGAACCATCTGCAGATACATGGGAAATATCATGCCAACACCAAAGTTCAAAGTATCTGCAGTCCATACGATAGTAAAATTGGATGGCAGCATATCCCTTAGTCTCTTCAAAGCTTTCTCCCATTTAGGAGTCCAGTTCCATTTAGTATTTTGCTTCAGAAACTCATTTGAAAGGGGTTGAACATTGTGTAATATTTGTAGAAGTGTATTTTCGTAGCCGATGAGACGCAGGGAGGAACTTGATGTGTTAGCTTTTGTATGCCGTGACTTCTCTGCAATAATCCGAATATTTTACGTATCTGGATGTCGACCACTCTAATCACAAGATACATCCCGTAAAGTGCGAAAATATGCATATCTCAGACCGAAGACGAAGGTCAAATTCTTCTACGCATTGAAATTGATAAGTCCATGAATTTCCCTCTGAGAGTGACCTACAGGAATTATGTCTCCGGAAGAAACAGACGTATTAAAGAAACACGTTTATTCTAGAAATGCATGGCTTGGAGTGTAAACAGGAAGGAAGCGTAGTCATTAAACATGGCAGATTTAATAAAATAAACGAGAGCTTTTGATTGGCTATTGGCAGTGGCAGGTTTTCGCACTCAAACCCTACGCGAAATTGCACGGCCGCAACTTCAAGCCATGCGATGACAAATGTGATCATCAATTGCAAAACACGGGCACAGGCTCACCGTTCCGGTTTGAAATATTTTTGATGCTTCGGAATATTGCGGAATTCGCCACACACGTCTGACATATTAAAATCCGTCTACAAAACAGAGAAATGCATTACCTATAATTTACCATTTTGAAATTAAACTCTAACTCCAACTAAAATGTTTCGTTTGACGAAAATTTGAATAGCTGTAAAAGAAAACTCATGTTCGGATTTTCTATCGAAGAATAACGCAAGGTATCTTTTTTGAAGAAGCTTTCAGAGGTAATATATAAAATTTGAGAAATATGTTTAAACTTACGATAGTATTGACCTAATCATCAGTTCAATTTTTTACCGGATACATTTAAAAAATCACGAAATTGTACCAAGGAAGAGAAATTGATTACAAAAGCGAGAAGCTGATTGAATTAATTAAACAAACTTAGGAATAAAAATTTAATAGAAAAGTGCTGTCATTGAGCCGAATTTATGCCATCGAGTTTGATTTATGTCTTAGGGATTACTTCTTAAACTACATTATGAATCCTACAATGAAATTTCACAATCGTATACCTTCGTGCACGTTTGCAAGATAATAATGCAACTTCTTGGGGTGCGCGATAGACTTACCTCCACGTGGTGCACTCTGGGTAAAAATTCTATAAACCGGCAGTTGACTTCAAACTAACATGACCTCACTGTATGTCATATTTGATCACTTTCACAGTCCTCGTGAAATATCCATTTCTCACTTGTACAACTCCGGTTGGTGTTTTTTTAAATCAACACTAAGATGTCTTTTGATGTTTCCAGTACCACTAAAACTATGATTTCTCCTAATTCTTCTCGACCCTATACTCAATCCTTTGTCAAAAAGGCTTACATAAAATGTAGTCCGGGCTGTACTTCCTTATCATCAAGGTATTATTCACTCTCGAACTCACTTTCCTTTGTGTTACATTGATTGCAGTCATGCAGGAAAGAGTCGATGAGTCCCTTATCTTAATCTGAAAATTTCATTTTCATAGTGGAATGGGGATATATTCATTAATAAATAATCGGTGTGACCAGAAATATCCCTCGTTCTTTTTTACTCTGTTTGAAGACATTTGTCGTAATCGAAGTATCTCATTCCTACTCTCCGTCTAATCTGCATGGTCTGGATGAGCACCTTATTGTCAATGTAGAAAGACAAATTCTTGTGTCACAAGGAGAGGAGACAGTGCAGGAGATTCATAACCGTTTACGCTTTAGGTACCGCTGTCAAAACCAGGATGGACCATTACTAAAAATCTTTGTTCTTCCTAACTGAAAATAAGATTCATCTGGACACATGTTCACCTCCCTCCGTCGAGGAATCCTCAAACCATGCACATAGCCTAATAGGTACAATTCGGTGAACTCAATAATGACACGAAACAATGCAAACTTTCTCGTTTTAATACAACTTATGCCGAACAATGATTAGCAGTTCTAGTGTATTTTAACTTTTATTGAAACTTTGCAATTAATTAATAACGAGGGAAATTTGTTAATTTTACTTTTTTGGGTAAAACATTCCATTTTATCTAACATCTTCCAACAGAATTTTTATTTATAACATTTTGATTTTGGATCCACCTGGACACTTTAATGCATTTCTCAAGATGTTCTGAACTACGGTTTTCTTATTTTTCAGTTGGTTCCATTATTTCCTTGCAGCGGAGGTACGAAAATATCCTGAATAAAAATTTAGAGGACCCTCTATCAATTTCGAAGAGAGTTTATTTTTCAAGGAAGCGAAATGTTTCCCACGATGCACCCAAGTTTGTCTGTTTATAGCGCAGTACCTAGCCGAGCTCTGATCCACGATAGTGTCTTTCGCGATAGTCTTTTTTGTCGTATGAAAACAATCTAAGGAAGACTGGGTTCTTTGAATTTAAGACATTATAGAACGTCCTAGATTCTCCCACATTCACCTTTTGTTATGACTGTAGTCACCCAATGCTAGATGCGGCATCACCCGAAACACTAAAGGGAGGTCTCAGAAAAATCACTTCTGTTGTACTCTTTCCATATGCCTTTTGAAACGTCAACTTCAGGGTGTCTACCTGACTATTTGACTACAGATGACGTTATGGAGAGTAAAAGTGGGTGACTCAGATGAAAAATTGAGAGAGGACCGAATAGAATTTGGTGGCACTATCAATTACCATGATTTCTGGTATCTCATGAGCTTGAATCGTCAACATGGTGATTGTGGCGGGCTTTAATGGAGTAATGCAATATACCGCCACAGGATTTGAGACCATTAACAGGCTAGGCAAAATCCAAATGTTGGCGAGATTTTGAAACTGCTATTTAAGGCCTGGGAATAGGTTGTGGATGTGAGGAAGCGTTCTTGATTGGTGTCCATAGCTTTTTTGAGATTAAGACATATATGTAGAACCTGTTTCTCATTGATCCGCTGATCCACCTATTTCCAGCTTGGCATGATCCTGAACTGAAAAATTTGAAGAGGCCATTCGACCTGAGGTTTTAATTAAGTTTATGAGGAAGGTTTTATTTATTGTAAGATATCTGCAATAAGTCATTCTATTATGTGAAATATATCGGCTTGAATTGCTATTGGCTATAATGTCTAAGTATTCTACTAGAAAAGTGTACTAAGTGGTATCACAAAACCGCTTCACTACTTTTAAGGTTTCCAAAGTGGTCTATTTTGTAAGTCCCACAGTAGAAAACGATATGTAATCGACAAGGCTTGAAAATTTAACCGCATCCAAATTATATATTAATGCTAAAACAAGCTTTATTGTGAGGAATAAAATGTTATAAAAGCCCTCTTTGTGTGCCATATGTCATAACATATCTCCTTCAATTTAACATATTAACTTACTTTACCAGTGCTTTATCATTCATGTAGGGGAAATTTACTATAACATCTTTACCAATAAATCGATCTATTAGGCCTATTTGTTTTTTAGTGATAATTCAGAGATGGGCTATTTGAGTTTAGCAACAAAGTGATATGATTCATTGCCAACTGCCATAGTCAAAAGAATTTTTCTTCTGCAAAATTAGAGTATAATCACATTTTATAACACAACATGGGCAGAGGATTGTTTTCGAAATTTCCAAAAATACTGACATAAATCGGTATAATGGATTTTTAGAACAAATTTTGAAGATCAATTTTATTGAAGAGATAAATTACAAATTTTGCAATAACCAGAAGTTTCTGGTCAAATAAAAGCCAATACTTGCAATTATCATCAGCTTTGTATTGAAGATTTCGTTTATTCACTACTATTAAAATTATTCTGAATCAAATACAAGCGCACCCAAATATAGTTCAGTGAATATCATTATTACACTAAGCCACCACGATTCAAAAAAACCTGTTTTATGAAAGACAAACTTTTATACCATTAGTCACTCGCCCGCGCGTTCTAAGTTTGTTGGAATGTCTTGCCAAACTTGTCAGGTGCGATTAAACGATGTAGATATAAAAAAACATCTTCATTCAGACTGGCATATATATAACCTTAGACGGAGTCTTGCCGCCTTGCCCCCATTGGCAGAAGAGGTCTTTCTACAGAAGGAAGAGTTGTTTCGTTTGTCAAATAATGGAAACACTTCGAAGTCGTCCATTAAGGTGAAATACAACATTATTAGGCAATTTTGTGCATTCATTGAAACATTTAATTGATAAATTTTTCTTGATTGCAGAATTTTTACTGTGAAATTTGCAAAAAAAATTTTAAATCTAATAATGCTTATGAGTGTCACATTGCGTCCCAGCAGCATTTGAAGAAAATGAAATTCATTGAATCGTAAGTAATCCAACATTAGTTATCTATCTAAAATGTATGCTTGTATCGAGTAAATGTACCATCTATTGTTTTGTAGGGAAAAGATACCCAGCCCCGTGGAGGTTATTGAGGAAATTTCACGGTCAGAGGACGCACCTGAAAGTGAACATGCTCCGGAGGAATTTTCGCCGAGCGAATTTGGAAAACCTTTACCTGTGGGTTCCTGTTTATTTTGCGAGACCACCTACCATGGCAACCCTGACGCTGTAGAGTGTGTTCTGTCACACATGATAAACGGACACAATTTTACTATTCCTTATCCTGAAAAATTGGCCAACGTTAGAGGTCTCTTAGAAAACTTGGGTCGCCTTGTTGGCGAAGAATTTATCTGCCTTGGTTGTGGCCGTCAGTTTCTTGGTCCTAGACAAAACAGGCACAAAAAGTCTCTCGCAGAACTTCGAAAGCAAGCTCTTAGTGCGGTCAGAAAGCATATGATGGACAAACAACACAATTTCCTTTACACTGGAGTTGAAGATCCCGTTATAGTATCCGCTGCAGTAGCCGAAGCTGGTGTCAATGAAAAAACAGTCGTACCGCCTATTGCTCGCGTTGGAGGTGAGTTATACAGCCATTATTACAGCGGCGATCGGGCAAACAAAACTCTTGTTTTGGTAAGTTCTATGCTCAAGAATTGTGCTTATTGTTATCTTAGTAGTTACCTAAAGCTTGTTTTCATCATTTTTAGCCGGATTCCGAAAGCAAGTTCACAGAGGAAGAAACCTACGAGGTTCATTTGCCATCTGGAGGGGTTATCGGTCACAGACGCTATTTCCAGACAGTTTTTCGTCAAAATCCTTACGCTCACTTGGAACTTCCGTCAACAAGTCGAGTCAGTCCGGCAACTCTTTCATGGAAAGCACGTCCTGGAATCAGGGCGGTGACGACTTTGAGTGAGAGTGAAATCGCCAGACTTTCCCTAAAGGAGGATAGAGATCGTCGGGCTGATCTAAAGAGAAGATCCCGACAAGAAATGAAGTTAGGTATTCGTGGAAATACTGTTCTCGCGAAACATTTCAGAGCCGCACAATAAGTCCCTTTTTGACGCTTCTAGTTTTGTACAGACTTTTCGTTTGGATTAATTATGTAGTTTGTTCAGAGGAGCACTTGTTTTACTGGCATATTTATTGTCGGTACATTCGTTTAGATGTCTTCTTTTATATTTACTTAAATAGCGGACTATTTACACCATTATATGAAACTTCCTACGTATTTTGTTTTGAAAGAAGTAATGTCTAAGCTAACTTTAAGGTGTAGTCACCTTGTTATAGAATGGCAATTTAATGCGGATTGAAAAGATGATTTAGGCTGCCGATTGGGTGCCTGATTGACTTTGCCTATTTGCTCAAGCCTACTGGGGTGTTTGCTATATGCCCTTCTCGATGTGTAAAAAGAACTCATGCTTTAGCTTTGTAGACATTCAAACTGACCACTACAGTGAAGTGTAGGAACCAATTTTCGCTAGTACAACATAACGACTTAAAAAACAAATAAAGCATTCATAAGTATAACTGACAAACTAGTGTGAGATATCTGTTGGTCTCTTTTAGCCTTAATTGTTAAATATGTCCATTGTAAGAAGACTCATGTCAGCAATTTTACTACATCAGATGTGTATCACTGGTTATAGTAGGTTAATTATGCTCAAGAAGTTCAAGTAGACGCAATTTTGTTCATCCATAAATCTAATAAAATTTAGTGTGCAGTTAGCAGCGTGAGTGGTGGAATTATTAGGTCTGTTAGTTAAATTGAGGCTTTATTACAACAAAACACATATATACGCTAAGTTTCAAATATTGTTCATCGTTAGCTACCACTTGGGCCCATCTCTCGGGCAGCAGGTGAATCCCGCGACGAAAAAATTTTCATCTTTCGATAAGATTCATGAGTCGATCCAATTTTTCGCTTCTTCATACGAGCTGAAGTGCTGGTGAACCAGGCCGTGTGCCATTGAGCGAGGTGAGTGAAGTGAAAATGAGACAGATCAACATCTGGAGAGTACGGTGGCGGATGAGGTAAAATTTGCCATTTCAACGTTTGGAGATATTTTTTCACCACCAACTTGGCAATGTGAGGAGGTCTAGCATTATTATGCTGTAAAATAACCACCTTATCGTGTCTCTCGTTGTACTCCGGACGTTTTTCTTTTAAAGCAAAGTACGGCTCAGGCGCATCAATTGCATTCTATAACGCTCATCTGTGATGGTTTCAGACGGTTTCAGAAGCTCACAATAAATGACGCCAAGCTGGTCACCCCACCAAACGCAAAGTATGACTTTTGAGCCATGGATCTTCATTTGGCTGAGGTGTTGACGTCGCAGTATGACCACCGGGCAATCCCCATGATATTTTGCGCTTGAGTTAGGATTAGGGTTATTGTAATGTACCCATTTTTCGTCCCCGGCAACAATACGATAGGGAAATGCCTTTCGCGTTTGCCCTTCCAGAAGCTGTTCACAAGCAAACAAACGTCGTCACTCGACATCTCTTGGTTTCAACTCGTGGGGTATCCAATGTCCTTCTTTCTCAATCATTCCCAACTGTTTCAGGCATTTTGAAATCGCTTGCTCCCTGATACCACCCACCCAGTGATTCTGATGATAATTCTTCTTGAGTTTGATGACACGAGTCTTCACTAAGAATCGCTAGCCTCCAATTCTACATCTTCAACAAATTCCCCACCCCTCACCACTATGCCGTCTCCGACAGCAAAATCACCACTCTTAAAACGTTGCAACCATTCCCGCCGACACCTCTCACTAATAGCCGTTTTACCATAAGTATCCGAGATAATCCGGTGAGTCTCAGCCAGTACGCAGATTTTTTCAGATTGAAATAAAAAGGCCATACTTCCCACAAATGACGAGAATTCGAATTAAATTCGGACATATTTAATAAAAAATTTTATTAATGTATAAACACCAATTAAGTTATATCAGAGTAGGGTTGTATTTACAAATGTTGAGCCATCTTGTGGAAAACGGCGGGAGCAAAGTTGTAAACCTAATATTTAAAACTGACTTTCATATGGTTATTTATAATTGTAAACATTTATTCACACTTGTAATTGCATCTTTACCGGCTACTTTACCGGCTACTCTAAAGTAGTGCTTTTTATTAAGAGATCCTCTGATTATACATAAGCTGTTCAAGCGAACTGAAAATTTGGAAAATATTTCAGTTAGGTTGTGCATTTTTATCCAAGCAATTTGTGTAAGACTTGCTGCTACATTTGGAAAAAATGGGTGAAATGTTTATACTTCTCTTTTCGTTATTGGTGTCTATTGAACGGCAGGAAGCATCCGAACAAAAAGAACAGCAAGATCATTTTAAGGTGCTTAGAGGAGAGTAAGGTTCACATGCCTTAATTCATTACTATAGCATGACTTGGTGTTTCAAGGTTCCTGAAACTCCGAATAGAATAGTTCATTTCCTTACTATATAGAGCTAGTTTAAGTCTGGTTAAGCTTAAATGCCGATCATACTGACAGCCAGTGAGTAACCAGTTAAGGTATTTTTTTCTCGCCTTTCTAGTGATTCTGGATACCAATAAGTGTCAATACCTAGAATGGTGAAGGTGGGAAAAGGTTAAGGGGCATAAAGTATTATCAACCCCCGAAGTGGGATGCTGACAAAAAGCTTATAATGGGTGTTCTTTCATTACAAGAACCCAAGTTGATTGCACAATTTTACCATGTAGAGAGGTGATGTAAAATAAGCTTACTTCACATCATCTACATTTAATAATTGTTTAAATCTCAAATACTTCTACTTTTTATTTTTAGCGAGGTTCAATTAAAACGGACTTGAATAGAGTGAATTTGATTTTGGTAATAATGCATTTCAAAAGACAGCTGTACTTGGATAACATGGAGCATCAAAGTAATTCACACGCAGCCAATCAAGTTGCCACAGAGAAAGATAAAGCAGTTAAAACTGAGCAAACTCGCTCTCTGTATGAGATCACGAGGATTATATTTAGGTGTCGGATCGATTGGAAGTCTGGCTATTGTAGTGAGATGGTAGAATCGCCGCTCTTTGTGTACTATAATGTTTCTCGATACATATTTCATGATCTTATTGAATATTTTGGTTCTTTGCTAGTATAGTGCCTCATATAAGAGATGCCCCTCAATGAATGCTTATTTAAAGCACATTGCCTACACAGTGTACAAATGAAGAATGGATGTACATAATTGCTTTGTTCTGATGAACACTTGATCGATTTCCGCCTAAAATACGACAATTATTGCAGCTTCAATCAAGTTGAAAAACATTTACGACATTTACCAATAAAGACCAATAAATACGTTTAGCAATGTATCCTGAAATGACCTAATGTGACCCGAGTTCAGATTTTAGGGAAAATCATTTACGAGGATTCACGCTATCTCTTCATAAAATTGTCAAACAAATGTACTCTGCCCTACCGATCGATAAGTTTGCAATTAAAGAGAAAGTGAAATAATGCCTTGAAGGACATGGAAAGTACGATATCATCATGGCAGATCACGACATGCTGATGTCAACTACCAGGTAATGATTTGTTCGTTGTCTGATCAATAATAATCCAGCCTCATTATGCATAATTAATTAAACATTCTTCATCAAACTACAATACAGTTGTCGAATTAAAACTAAAAACGTCTTGAAGTTGACATAATTCTGACTTTTCTCTCTTTCTGAGTCAAATTTATCCTAGCCGCGAAAAATAAGACTTACACTGTCCATGTAATAGCAGCTTGCTTATTATAGTTATGAGCCTTTTTTATTATCTGGGAATCTTTAACCTTCCAGTCAGTCTTCTATCTTGATTAGAAGAGCAGCAACAGTGAGGAACAAGATACGGTGTCACGAGGGCATAGGAAAATTGAGGATAGAGTATTTCATACCACTTGTCGAATTCTATCTGGGGGACTTTAATTACATAGGCTGGAGAACAGATTACGCTAGAACTTTTCGGCTTAGTAACAGCGTAATAATACGCGGTTCCCGAGGTCAATTAGGAAAGTTTTTACTAACGCTCATTTTGGGTACAGCGGTAACATAATGAAGTCTTTATAGCGAGGAATGAAGATTCTACTACTACCCTCCTTACTAGCCAGACCTAATCAGTCCGTTGGGTGTTCACGGATGGAAATCGAACCCGTGACTTCTGAAATGGTAGCCACCGACCCATGAGATAGGGAAATGATCGTTTATTTGCCCTTATTACTTAAGATGCTTCACACATATTGTAACATCTATTGTTTCGTTCATTCTCTTATTCTTGCAAATAACAAAGATTTCTTTTTTTCGTTATTTTTTTTCAGATCACTTGCAAAATGTACTATCTAAATTTAGGTACCTCTACTTTAGCACATTTTAATTGGTTCGGTTTCGTTATTCGGATTTGAGATTACTGAAGTAGAAAATCTGACATAATCAAACTGATCTCAAGAAGAAAGGCCTAGGAGACCTTAGCCCTCATATTAGTAGTCTGTGGATAATGATATCGAAATATTTGGAGCATTTTTTAAGAGATAGAGACGCAAACAAATTCTCTTGTAATCATAACATTAATTAATGATATATGATGAATAAGACGGGACGCTTGAGCAAGAAAAAATGGAGCGATTCAAGAATCAATTAACTCGTAAGTTAGGTGGATAGATTACCGAAGTATGTGACAAGCCTCCTAATTATAGCCACACTGCATGATGCAATAATAGTAACCCAAACATTTTCAACCCGATTCATTCATTCAAACAAATGCTCCATTGCTCTCCTTATCTTCTCGAAATTGAATTCAAAGGTTTAATAAGATAAAATGGAAATGAGACTTGAGTTGCACAATCAAACGTAATATTCGCGTATGTCAAGAACTACACAGAAATTGTTATATCGAAAATTCGTCATTGGATGCATCAGAATTTAACTAATAGGGTTGTGTATGGTAAGAAAAGTCGGATAATAAGGTTAATACATTTTCAATGAAGCTTAATTTGGTCCAGTTCATTTGGTGACAGATAATGAACCTGTCATTCAGAAATCTACTTACTACACTTAAGTAGATAGATGTACATCTGAGTTATTACCTTATGCCTCTGGATTTTAATTAAAAGTGGAAGTTAATCATCATCTTATCAAAAGAAATAAATAAACAAACACAACAGTGAAGGCTTAAGTGGAAATGGGTGTTGTCTCGTTTGGATGAAGTATTCATCTCCAGGCAGAAGCAGTCAAATCCAAAAAAGGTGCACTCGGCCTCAATGAAAGGATGAAGCTATTTTCGCTTCCTGTTATAAGCCTATTTTAAAACTGCCAAGTCTTTATTATTATTGATTAAGAGGAGCGCAGACTAGACTACTGAATTCCTTTATGGCAAATTGGATTACATGGTGAAATCGCAATGCCCCTGGAAGCCTATGATCTCTAATTTCGAGTAATTAGCAACAGATCAAAAAGTCGTAGAAATTCATCTAAGTCGAGGAATGCATTTTGATTCACTTAAAAATTACAACGATTAGAATAAGCTCACATAGCCCAATGCAAATAAAATAGAAAGGATGCATTATTTTTAAATTAGCGTTCAAACCGGAGTGCCTAAGAAATTCTCTGTGTCAAAGTTTATTTAATAGCCAACATTGATTATAATTATCTCAAATTTGAGACGCAAAAGAAGTAAAAGCGCTTCAAAAGTAACCAACCAGATCACAACAAAGCACAATAGTTCAAATACACAGATTACCCCATATATCAAGTGAAAGGTAAAAACCAAAATATCATGGTAACATTTTTACAAAACATGCCAATCCAAAAAGCTCATAATTGTCCAAAAGAAAGTGAAATTACATGGTAATAGATGTACAATTACATGGAGGAAGAATTATTGTTGTTGGATGCCTCTGAATTTCTGAGGGCTTGAATTTCATCACCATTGGCAACACGGTGGCATAGCAAAGAAGCAATGACCTCGTCTGGAGCAATTGTCTGTGATGAGATAAGAGGCAAAACTAGTCTGGAGTTGGGGAAATTGACAGGTAAGTGAAGTAAAGTTCCATCTGCCATTTGAATAGAAAGAGTCTGTTGTTGTGGCTGTTGCGAAAGATGAGATTCGGCTGTCACACTTGCAGCGACTTCGTGTTGATTATCAATTTCATCCTGTTGAAATCGAGAATGTTGTTCGGGAGAAGAATCCTGGGTCTGAATATGAGGTGATGGAGGAGAGGGAGCAGCAGCAGCAGCAGCAGAAATATCGGCATTACGGCTATTTTGTCCTCGTGGGCCTAAACAGGATTGGATCAGCTCCCTACCTTGGTCAGACTCAATGATGGGCTTCAGGCGATTAGTTGAAAATGTGTAAACATGATTCGTTTCAGAGGCGACGAGAAGTAGGACCTCAGCACCAGTTAACTCCGCTAACTCGAATGCCTTTTTCATCAGTCCAGTTTTCCGTTTGGAAAAAGTGGAACAACGCCTGACTCGATCACGCATGAAAGAAATTGGAATTTTCTGTTTGCCTCGCGTTAATTTTGGTCGCTTGTATAGTAGAGAGTCGCGGGTATTCGTTAAAGATATATCGCGCTGAGAGGGGGAAGGAGATTTGTTAAAAGAATCTTCATCTTCATCATCAGAAAATTGTTCACTTCCGGGGTTTTCCTCAAAAAATTTAATATCACTCATAACGAAATCCAGATCTAACTGTTTGAAAAAGACACTCTGATTTCGGAGACCAAAAAGTTAGCAACTAATTTTAAAAAACGTGTCAGCTATGTAATATGCAACAATTAAATATTCAAGCATAAAATCAAACAATGAGCAAACGATTTGTCTGTCTTCCTTCAGTTTACCAAACATAAGTTAAGTAAATACATAATGCAGCTCAGATACTTGTAATAAGTACCAAAAACGACGGTAAAGCAGAAGCCTATTCCAGTTGCTATTATTGAAAAATGCGCCAGCGCAAGAACCAATGATATTGAAGGCCGATGTATATGTGATTGAATATTATTCAAGGTACTTTATTTTTCTTAGTAAGATGCTTTTGGATATTACTCAAATTAGTAAGGTACTTTTAATGGATTTGTTTATAAGTGAACATCAATCTTGCACAACATTAAAATTTTGAATATTTGACGCTTCAAGATTTACATTCAAGAAAAAGAATACCTACACAATGGCTACACAAAATATAGCAACATAATATTAAATTATGGATTAAAAATCTTGAATGCATCAGCATTTGAAAATCCAGCTTTAAAATCTTCACTGAACCTAAGTAGCAGAAGAGATTGGTCAAGGCGAATTATTATTTGGATTGCTATATTTCGCCTATTTTGTAGGAAATTTTTTCAGTGGATGTGCCGACTTAGATACAAACGCTTCTTAGTTGAAAATTGTCTTTTCACGAGAAAAGAACTTTGTATGATTATCGAGTGTGGGTGATCCCATATGTAATAAATTCATATATTTGGATGAATAATACTAAATCGTATTTTCGCTTTCAGTTTTCTATTTAGCAAAATCTTCGAACCTAATCTGCTCAATACAATTTAAAGCCCGCCAGTACCTAGAGTAGTATTGTTTGGGCGTCTTCCATTTATAAATTTTGATGATCCAAAAGTTGTCCTTATTTTAAAATAGTCCCAACATTTCTACCTAATAGTATGCATGAAAATACCTAATTCTCACCAGCTTATTCAGTGAAAGTTAAAAACAGTGGAAGTTTAAGAAACTGAAAATTCTAATTAATTGGTTGGGTTTATATGAACTGTTTTCGTGATTAATTACAAAATATTCGACTGTTTAATATAAATAAAGACTCAAAATAAATATTTCGTATTTATTTTTACTAAATTTACATATATCATTCGTTCCACACTCAATGAAATAAATTTTGAATATTTAGTTCAAATTATTCACATAGCCTTAAATCCTTTATTTCTACCTTCAGCCGTGTTCGAATAAACGTGACGCCATATTGCTTGGATTGAGTTAGGTATTTTACTAGTTAATTATTAAAATGCTAGTTTTACGGACTCTTAAAACACGTGAAATTTTCTTCATATGCATTCTCAGTTTCATTTATTTTATACTTATTCTTATTTTTGAAGACTATGTAAATTCTTCTTGTCACTCTTCCATTTTTAGCTATATTTTGACGTTATGTCGCGTATACAAAAATCAAAGAGTAATCCTCTCACGTCACTTATGAATTCTAATCGCAAAACTCAGCCCAATTTGCGGAATGCTAGACCTTCCGGAAGCTCTGTTAGACGGATTAAGGTTGTCTTGAGTATGGATAAAACTCTGAATGATATTGCACACGTACTACGCACAAAATATAACTGCGATCTCGGAAATTGTCATTATTATCTCAATGATCATATTCTTCTGGAGGGGGATAAGCCAATCTCCGCTCATTGTACTATTGATACTGGATTAGTTGCTGTTATCATGGAGATTAAGTCAATGCCCACACATTACGAAAAACTTCGTTATTATCGCCTCAACATTGTCGATATTTTGGCGTCCAATCAAAACGATCCTAATATCCTTCCTAATCTTGATGGAATGGTCATAACTGATGTAGGTGCTCTTTTTGTTTCGGATTTCTTGTTTAAGCTGCCTGTTTAGTTAGATTTATCTTTTTTAATTTGCAGATAAATCAAACTGGCTGTGAGGTCCTTGACGGTACGCCGTTGGGCCCGTTTTTGGATACTTTAAATTCTGACGGATTATCAGCTGAACAGGAGAGCATGGTTGTTTCGCAACAAGCTGTTTTTGATGCGTTTTCTGCGGCTAGTCGTGGTATTGAGGAAATTGACGGCGACTCGTCCGCCACATCACCTCAGCAATTAAACCTTTACCCAGCCTCTCATGTTAATGCCTTACCTTTCAGTGTCTCGAACCCAGCCAGTATGTTCGTTGGACGTTTTGATTGCAGTGAAGTTAACTATGGGGGTAAGTGGATAATCGACGAAAATTATCGGCGTAGACTGGAGGAGAATAACATCCCAAGGAACCCAAGCAACTGGAATACTATCCATGTAATTATTGCCTCCTTTCCATTTTAATGAATCAGTAATTTTGATTATACATTCAAATAAGCGCTACGATTAACTTTCTAAGGTTGTGATGTGGATAAATTGGGCGCTTAAGGAGTTTGAATTGATGGGCAAGTCTCCGACAGATCCCCGTCATGTGCCTCCAAATGGGGGAGGGGATGGTGGCAAGTTGGCCAAAGCGTTCACAGGTCTCTCTGGAAGTCAGCTGACAGATCTCACAATACTTCAGTTAGCTGAAAAATTTAAGTCATCCGGTTCCACTGCCACCATAAATGTTAATTTTCTAACTCATTTTGAGCTTCTCAAAATCTGCCATGAAGTCTGTAAGTGTCTTTGTTTTGTGCCTTAGAATTTTTTGGGGTTTCAAAACATGAAATTTTCCGTCTCTCCATTCTTAGGCGTTCCATTCAAAACCCAAACTCAGTCATTTCCACCTCCATCGTCCAATTACAACCACCAACGGGTGAATCGGCCGATTAATCGGCCTAAAGGTCGAAATACGCGCACTGATTTCTCTTCCTTTGCTGGATACAATTCTACTGATATAGCCTCATCCAATTCCCGTTACTACGGTGTTACTGGCAAGTTGTGCACTTGCATATCTATAATTTAAAATTTTATCCTTTCAACTTTGTTTACTTTTACATCTTTTGCCTTTGTAGTGAACAATGTACTGGGAGCTAACGGTGGCGGGGGTGGCATATTTTCTCCATCTCTTCCATTGCGCTTGAATGATCGTAAAGACAATCATCCCTCTAATGCAAAAAGTGAATTCCTTCCCTCGAACCCCTCTCTTTATCGAAGCAGCAGCATGTTAGCAGCAGCAGCACCTCATCCTCCTTTACTTCGAATTGGAAATAGCTTCACCGGCAGTGGTAGTGGTAGTGATAAGCTCCCATTTCCCTCTACTACTGCACCTCTTGATGGTCCTGAGTGTCCTCCCTATTCCTTCTCAGCTGACAATAACAACGGTCGAATATTCAGCGGAGTAGCTCATGTAGCCCCTACTTCTGGACAATATCACGTTGTTCCAGCATTTTCTCCTCATATGCATGAACTTGGTGCCTTAGCTGTGAGTGTTTGCGGTAGATTTTATCTCTTTTCGTTTTCACGATAGTTGGATTCTAGCAAGTATGGTCTAAATAGGAACCTCTATTAAAAAATGTCGTATTTTAAGCAAGTTCAGTTTAAGGGGCATAGAGTCTATAAGATGTATGCAGTGTTAGTGGAATGAATCTAAATTTTCCGAATGATGGGAGGAAGAGGACATCATAATTCTCTGCCTGGAGAAAGGGGCATGAAGCTGAGCGTCTTTTGGTCAAGCAAGTGATGCATTTGACTTCCATATTCGTCTTTCCTCATTGCTGCGCATCCCTCATCTATTCTAACTGGGTGCTGACTACATACTTTGCGGATTTCTAACATATTTTGTGATTGAAATTATCTTTGTTCCTCCTAGATGGCTCATCCCTCACAAGTGGGTTTTTCTTCTGGTTCTGGTAATCAAGTGCAATTGTGGCAATTTCTCCTTGATCTCCTCACTGACTGGAGGCACCTAGATTCTATCCGTTGGGTAAACGGCGATGGCGAATTCGTGTTGTCTAAACCTGAAAGAGTTGCTACCCTCTGGGGTCAACGGAAGAATAAACCTACCATGAATTACGAGAAACTTTCGCGGGCTTTGCGTTACTATTACGATGGTGATATGATATCCAAAGTACAGAGCAAGCGATTCTGCTACAAATTCGTATGTGATCTTAAATTACTCCTTGGCTACTCCGCTTCAGAAATCCACGAGTTTGTGCTCCGTTGCGCAGAGAGACACGGCATGAGCATTCGAGGATTGGAGTTGGAGGAGAGTAGAAAGAGGCCTTTCTCCAATGGAGAAGCGTTTTTCAGCTTCCCATCTCCAAATGTAAGGAGAACCATATCACCCTTGATGTTGAATGGTGCGATCGGCGATTTTGAGTCAGATTCAACATCCGCTGATGTAGAAGTTTCTCCACATTTTCTACTAGCTGATGACGAAGAGAGTAGTACCCATCACACCTCTCACGACACCTTCGATCGTATAAACTTCCGGAATATTGCAGATGACTTCAACCATGATGTCATTGATCCTAGGTCACCGTCGTCGAGATACCTGTAATGTATGTTCTTCTGTAACTATTGTACATAATTGAACCATCATTCATTCTCCTTCCCGTTTTTACTCGAAAGTACATTTTATGTGATTATTGCTTTGTCTCTCACTTCTATGGGTGTGTAAAATCTAGGTTTTCCTATATAAAATGGTAACACTTATGTCTAATAATTCTCATCCTTTTTCAGCTTTTTCAAATGTTCATGTTGGCTAGATTATTCACTCATTTCGTTTTGGATATTCAGATCTAAATGAGAGTCCTTGTCGAACATTCCTAAGTTGATAAAGAATTAAAGTATCAGTATTTTTCTGTTTAGAGTGCTGTTGCGGGTGAGAAAAATTTTTGATATCATGCCTTATGGGATTAGAACCATGATGATTATTTTCCGGTCGCGGCTTAAAATAGAATTTTTAAATTTAGTCAACTGCTTCTGAGGAGAAAGGATAGGCCAGTATTTTCTAAATTAAAATCAGGCTTCTATTAATATGAACCAAAAGTTCGTGTCATCGGAAATGATCTATTGTCAAAGAAAAGATTACGTTTGATAGCTTATGCGAGAAAGTGATGTTTAATTCGGTTGATTGCTCTTAATATGTTGGCATATAAGTGAGGATTTGTAGTGAAGATGATTAGGGTTTGCTGCTGCTGTAGACATTTGATGATATTGATAATAAACGTCGTGTTTAGAGACTGTTAGATTACGCTTCCAATTTGATCATCGGTTTTGAGTGGATGCGGTAAGGTTTTGGTGCGAGGCTCCACATGTGAGAGCAGTGGTGACTAACAAATAGTTCAAGGTTTTTTTCTCAGGATCAAGAGGGGGGAGGAGAAAAGTCTTCTTGAGACAAATAATTTAAACCTAGATATCATCTGCCTTTATGCTACCTTGTTCAGTCGTTTGAGTCAAAAAGTGAAATGATTGCTTTCACATCTTGAAGCACATCTTGCTGTCCCTTGATTAAGTCAAACTTGGTTAAAATAGTAGCATTACTTGAGGATATAATAAACATAAATAATAAGTCTTTCAGACGACTGGTTATTATTTAGGTGGCAGGGAGTTCATGAATCCGCGGATTTACTTTTCCAGCAGTGTTGACTGCTAGGTGAAGGCCCAGTGAGTTTTATTTTACTTCAAGGTACTACACATTCTATGAATAAAATTTTTTTCCTGAATGGTTGCTTTGGGTACGATTTAGGCTAATTCCAAATGATCTATTACTAGATAGATCTCTTTCAATGGATAATTACACGTTAAAGAATTTTAAAGTTATATGCATTCTTTGGTTAGGTTAATTATTATAAATTTATTTATATCAAATGGCAGGCTTTGTGATGGTTATCATTAGCGCCTTAGTTGACTTCGGGCTTCACAGAGGGGAGGAACAACACAGTCAGGAAAAGTCGAGAGGGGGAACAGAAGAGTGATTCACAGATGTAAGACAGAGACAGACACAAAGGTAGAGAAAAAGGTGAGGCGAGTACTGGGGAAGTAGTCAAATATGATATACAGTGAGGTCATGGTAGTGTGAAGTGAACTGCTGGTTTATTGGCACTTTTTGCCGCATCAGTATGCGTTGCCCAGGTTGCACCGCGTGGAGGTAAGTCTAGGTTAATTATTGTAGAAAGCACGAAAAATATCGAAAGCATTATTTGCTTTTTCCAATTTCATATAAGTGGGTAATTGTACGCATGAAGGATAATTCGGTGACTATAGTCACTGAACTAAAAGCATAAGGAGTTGTAAAGTGGAGTAGGTCTATTGTAACTGAAATTAGGTTTGGTTTAGATAGTTTTAAGTTGTGCAAAACTGGGATAATTAAAAGAAGCTACTGTTTGGTCAACAGTATTGCGTTTTACTTAGCCTGATGGGGCAGAAGCAGCTGCAAGAAATATATTTTACAATTTTTATCTCAAGGCCAGTGAGTGTGTATTGGTTTGGATTGAACGATATAAATATTGTGTTTTCCCTATTATCACAATTTCTTTTAGAGATCAGCCTATTTATTATTGCTTTCCTTAGTAAAAATTAATTTCCCATTGAGCCTGTGCGTAGGTTCGTTCTTCAATTGTGTTACTCTTTGCAGTTGCCTTTCTTTAGCTAAATTGTCGCTTCAACTGTGGTCACCTAAAGAGTTGGGAATCGAAATGTATATTAAATGAGTAATTATCACCATATTAAAGGTTTCAGTAGGAGAGCATTTAATAAATACACTTGATCTTAAAAGGCTTCACCTAAGTTTAGTTGTCAGTAAGATTAATTTACATGGTACAGCAAAGATTAGTCTTCGCCTTCAAACTTCAGAATTCATTTAAGATGTTGATTTATTATCGAAAGCTCCTCTCTTCGCTTGAGGTCAAATAGTTTTTCGACTGTTTATTTAGGACGACTTCTAATTAGCTGAAAGCCGAAAAGTATACGGGTAAAAGCGTTTAATCCGAATCCAATTATCAGATGTTATAATTCTGCTCCGTTCCTTCTTCTTAGGTCATGTAGGACTTCTTTATTTTTTCCGATATGAAGATGCAGTGAAAAAAATGCGAATTATTTTCCAAAGCGGTAAACGATATCTTTATAGACTTAGAGACAGTTCTTTCTACTGATATATATGAGTAGAGGTAACATTCTAAAATATGAATAAGTTATTTCGGACATCAGGATTTTTCGAACATCAAATTTTGTTCAATATTCATTAAACCCTACTTCAAGAAAATATGCCCTTTATTAGAGATGGCAAATTCATCAGGTGGGCGATGAACTAGAATCGTGCCAACTTGCCAGATGAACTTAACGACTATCGAATTGAGGCTATGTTAGTTCAACTATGCGGACAGGGTTAACCTAGAGTTTAACGGGTAGATTGCATGTCAAACAGATGTGGTAGCCGAGTGGTCATATTGTGATGATTGCCAAGATCCAACACTTCTCATTTTATCATTTCAAAAATTAGAGTCGCTTTGTGTTGAAGAAACATGAATTTGAATGCTTACTTATTAGTAAATGATGTACAAAAGCATGGCAGATGTGGTACAAATAAGTACTTGTTAGATAAAAGGAATGAAAGGACGAGAAGTAATGAGTAGGAAATAGATAAAATCACTCTGCATGTTACAGGGTTAAGTAAATCTAGAAGAAAGTAAACAAATCGGGAACACAATGAAGAGCAATTTCACTTAATAGTACTTTTTTATTTTTTAATCAAATTTACAACATTCACTTACCAGTTGATCTAAATCTCTCATGTTACGATTTAAGTTTACCTTACGGTTTTAATCTCATTATGTTAGACCCCAGTTTTGACCTTGACCGACACTGATTTTCCCAATCACTGAATTAGCTTGACTTGACATTATCATCCACTGAGCTACGAAAACCTACTGGAGGGCCTACAATTTACTACCATAAATACCTTTTCTTTATTTCCACAATTTCAAGCCATAACACACCAGCCGGAAAGGCTAAATCAATCTTAGCATCGTAGGTCCACAGCAACACCTACAATAAAGGCTTTCATTCAGTTGTGCCTCCTCAGTCGCGTTAGTCTGAATAGCATAAATTTCAAATTCAATTTAGCTTATCATTAATAGCTAAATAATGGTCTGGTTTTCTTCCAGTTCACTTTAGAAAAGTGACTAAGTATGAAGATTAGTAACATATATGAATCTGTGTGCACCCTATTCGTAGAATTTGGAAGGACGTCGATGTTGATAGAAACATATTATTTAGAAAAAAGACTATTTATAAAGTGCTATTTGCACTAACTTTGTCCTCTCGCTTACCCTTAAGAAACAGGACTTTTGACGCATTATGCAATTTTTATTTATAAAAACGTCAACATGGATGAGGTAATATAAAACATTTTATACTTATTCTAGTCATTATTCTCTGAGGAACAAAGTAAGGGCTAGACAATCTCAAGAGACTTGGTCCACAGAGGACATTTTTCGTAGTACTGCACTCTTCAAGTAAGCCGGAAGTATAGGAACGGAGTTACTTGAAGAAAGTTCGAGCATCGGTTTATTGGTCCACTGATTTCCCTGAAAGAAAAAACTGATATTACAGATAACTCAAAAACTTTTAGAACCTGTAGTAATAATAGTTAATTGTAAGAATGCACATAAATTAGCCCGACACTGCATCATAGAACGCAAGGTGTGAGTGAAACTAATGTGGCAAATAGGACCAAATATTGTACCGACAAATAAAATACAAATCGTGTATGTATCACATTGTATGCCAGTGCTGCATTAGCTGATCCAAACGACTGACTGGGAAAAGACCACGAGGTTAATGATCTCTGGTTAGTTCTTATCTGGAAGGGTACCTTAGAATGAGAGTTTTGAAAAAGAGCGGTTCCAGGATACCTAATTCACATGCTTAAAATTCGTCCCAAAAGGTTAGGCATTTTCCGCACCAAACTATAAATCGGATAGTAGTCATAAAAAGCTTGACTGTAAAGTAGTACTATTGGTATTCCGATCAATGTCACAATTAGTTAAGCAGTCATTATAGTTTGAATACCAAAAAATTTTCCAGATAATTTAAAAGCATGGTACACTAATGCATACAAGTAAAGAGAGAATAGAGAACTAAGAACACATTTAGTAGTTTGTAATAGAGAGAAAATATCATGTGAACTGTAGTTCGTAGCTTTTAAACGAAAAAGAAATACCAATTAAAAGATTTCTCTGAATCCATATTAAATACATGAAATAAACAATTAAATAAATGTGTATTACTGATTTATAGTGACTCAGAAATATGTTTAGCAATTGATTTGGTTTAGGAGATAAAAAGTAGGTCGAGTTCACGTATATAGGGATTTAAATTGCTTTCATTATTACTTACGCTCTTACTAGTCTGCTCCCATTTCAAAATAGCATCATCTTCCTTGATTCGTTGGGAAAAGGATATAATTGAGATCCCCTGTCTATTCCTAAGATTTAATAAAGTGCCTTCTTTGGAGCATACTATGTTTAATAGGTTGCCATAACAAAAACTCCATTTGCTTACTTTATTTGTAGGAGGGCCCTAATTGGTGATTCAGTTACCTGGGATCTTGAAGTTAGAAGGAGATTCAAGGAACTAGTCAATGAGGTTCTCCTTTTTGTTTCTGTAGACGGTGGGGAATCAGTTATTGATTGCTTTGGTCAAACAAAAATGTTCTCATTACTTTGTGTTTTTAGGTTGTCCTCGTTCATATATATTTATCAAAATTACCGTTTGATCTGACAAGTTGAAAACGGTTGATCCGTTATCGGGGGCCTGCGAATTAGATCCTTTGGATTCTTCCTTTAGTTTTAAGTCAATATTGAACTCATCTAATTCTGAACTCCCCTTTGCTTTCCAGTCTTTTTCATGCAGGTTTGCCACAGATGGTCCTGGAGTAATATTATCGATTGGAGTTGGTTTTAAATTAGGTGATAATCTCCCATTCCTACCTGAATCAGAATAACCTAAGTAAATTAATAATAAATGTGCGAATTTATGGAGATACATAACATACTATGAGGCGAAATTCCATTTTTCCACTTGAGCGTTTTGTAAATGAATACAGTTCCAGAGGCGGTGCCAATGAAGAGATGTGAATCATTGGCTAGTATCGCTGTAATTCTATCAGGACTTTCAATTTCATCGGAATTCTAAATGTTATAAAAATAGTTCGCAACTAAATAATATGGAAAATTATTGGTCTCTGCTGGAATTTTAAAATGAAACAAATAACCAAAACTAGGCATTTGTAAGGAAAGTTGTTTAAATGGTGTTTGCATTGATGTACAACTTTCACCCTTTATTCTGAAGACGAAAATAGGGATATAAAGTTACGTAACGCTCGCGAAATGAGTTGTTCAGATTACTTCTTCATTTTAACCAAGATGACATCAAAAATTATTGAACTTGTTCCCCTTTTTATATAATTCTTATCAAGGTTCAAATCAAGTTGAAAAGACTTCCTCGTTCTAATCAATACAAAACTATAAAACCCCTATTTATCTAATAGTGCGCGATCAATTGTCAAGTCTTAAATGATAAAGATGGTTATAGTAGTTTTCCAAAGCGTTAGGTGTCCTCCCAAATCATTACCAAGTTGTACTTGAAGGGCATATTCTGAAGACTAAACCTTAAATACCTTTAATTGATTCATAACGAAAATCTATTGGCCTCAAGCAGGTAGTACTTATTTATTGTTTATGAATTTGCATTTGGCTACTAATCTCCTGGTTAATTGAGATGGTTTCAATAAAATAGAAGTTAACTAAACTGGTGAAGCGCTGTCTTACATGAAAGAGACTCTCTTAATTGAAAAAAAACAGGCTATTTGGCTTGTGGATAAAAGCATTTTATAAATTTAACCCACATCAACAGCTTTAGACTTGGCATATTTTTCAATATCACAATATGCAATTGGTTCAAAAGTTGTCGTTGACCACAGTTTGAGTGAGGTTTTACCAACCAAGGAGAGCCAAATACCGTAAGGACAAGGCGCCATGCAGGATATGTTGTCAAGAGGATTATCAGAGATGGTTATTTTGCACACATGGTCAAATGTCCTGTAGGCACAGAAATACCAATGTATGCCACACCGAAAATGAGAGGAGTAAGCTTTAAATGAAAGTAGTTAAGGCTCACAGTACGTTGAATATCTCTACAGAACAGCCGCAGGCGCACCATACATGTTCATCGATAACCACAATTGAGGAGACAGTCGTGAAACCGAGAATTTGGCTGAATAGATCCCGAGGAGCGGTATCACCAACTATATCCTTGAAAATAGATTCTGTCAGTTTGCTGTATGTTTCATCAAGTTAAGAGCAGACTCGAGATTCTCACCATAATTAGACTAAGAGTACCGTTTGCCATTCCAACAAAAACGCAATTGGCAGAATTGGTACACTGACCCACAGCGATGGCCGTAACTGCACTTGGCATCTTCAACTCCCAAGCTATTTCTCTAAATGGATGAGGAGAAGCATTGGTAAAAATGTTACGTTTGCGTTAACGACAACATTAGCTGTGATCCATCCATTATGACTTTGCTCATAAAAATATTCACAATAATTAACCTAAAGCTGCTCTTATGATTTGCTTATGTTCTTCCATCCGCTATGTTGATATAAAGTTTGACAGACCCGTCAAATGGAAGTAAAAATACCTTTTAAATAATTCAAGAAAACTAGTCTTATGACCATGTCCTTGCAAAGTTATAGCATGTGTGGGAATTGCTTGGTAGATTTCTCTGCCAAAAAATGCTATTTTGTGTGTGTTGCCATAATGCGAAGGAAAGTACATGGCTTGGATAACTCTAATGAAGCCCTTGATGAGACAGAGCTGTCAAGACTGAAGTAGTCTACACTATCTATATTCCAGTCATTGGAAAGTCAAGTCGGAATAATGTCGTTTTCAACTTTGAGCGAATATCCATATACTTTTCTAAAGAAATATTACATTAACGACTTTAAATGCCTGATTTCAGAAAGCATAATAAATTGCGTAAAATATTTTATACAATTATTATCTTTGGCCTGCAGTGGGGAGAATAATTTGAAGTATTCCATTTTGAAAAAGCAGCTGAAATTAGTTGAAAGTCAGTTAATTGAATAATCTAGGAGAGGGGGTCAAAAATTTACTGAGAGTGTATTTAATGAATCGAAATGTTCTACTCAATTCATATTTCACTTTTATTGCTGACGATATCCGTAGGTTCTCGATCGGCTATTTTTAGAAGTTTGCGCTGGTAGCTAGTTATCATATGTATGACCAGCTATTCTTCAGCTATACCTTTTATCATCAACCTCTCTTCACTACTGCGATAGAACTGAGAAGGAAGGTAGTTGCAACAACTAAGGTCGGCTTGATGAAAGAGCGCACTAGAAATGATAGATCGGTCGGTAGCGCTGGATGTGACTTTATGTGGAACGGGAGGCGCCATATGGTAGGTGAATTTACAGAGGGCATTCAAATTGTTTAGGATTTGTGCTAATTAAGCCGGGTCAGCCAACTGCAATTGCTAGATCATTTAGATCGCACTGCTTGAGTGAGTGAACAGCACTGCACTTACTATATTTGAGGATAGTTCAGACTGCTTAATCGCAAGTCAGGAATTACGAAGAGATGTAGGTAACGAAATGATTGATAAGGTTGACTAGCCCAGAGCGGTGAAAATTTGGATTTTTTTACCAGGAAAATGATTATTAAAATGCTAGTGCTATGATAAACATAGGCGAAAAAATCGTCTAAATGTTTTTGGAAATATAAGTGAAAAGTCTAATCTGATAAAAACTTTAATAATTGACTCACTAGAAGTTAATTATAACGATTGGTGGCACCTAACCTATTTAGTTTCCTCTTTCTGGTGACGAAAAAGTAACATGATTTTAACTCAGCGGTTTTGTACTGCTCAGTATCTATTATTTGGACAGCTATATGCTGGCCGAACAGTCACCCAATATTTAATGCAGTCCAAATCTATTATCGTCTAGTGCGGCAGGTGTATAAGCATCATAAATAGTAGAAAGGAGTAAAAATGTTCGCACATTTCCTTCAATTTGAACTGGATGATGAGCTAGAGAAAACCCATGCATCGTCTTCCTAAGCCTAGGAGAGATATCATATTGTAAAATACATAATTTTTATTCATACAAACCGATAAAATTATTTAAATTCCAACTTTGAACGTATATATAATAAACTTACCTTGTTCCAATATCAAAAGAATAGAGGTAACCTTCAGCAGAGCCGAGCAAAATATGTTGATCCTTGATCCATGTAGCACACAGAATAGGCGCTTCAAACTTAAAATAAAGAAGTTAACTAGCAAAAAACAAAGATTTTCATCGACGAGTCCAAAACATTGCAGTACCTTAGCACATATGGGGTAATAAACGTCTTCTTCTGTGTTACCAAGTTTGATTGAGAATTCGTTGTTATCAATGCAGCACATAATGAAAGAAGGAGAACCTAAAGGAAAGAGAGATGATATAGCCAATATAGACTAAAATAACATTCAAATGTTTGTCTCAGTATGATAGAGTTCATTCTTTTAGTTTAACTTACTTATTTGCTGTACATTGTAAGTGGCGATTTGAATTACCGATCATCCCATTTCGTCACAGCATATTTAACAAGAGCGTTCTCTAAGATTACTTGTTTGTAGATGATAATAGGGGTCTGTTCATTAAGCCTCTATAATTTCTGTTTTATTTGTACTCTGTCTATTAAATATGGTCAACTTGTAAATTCGCCTTAGAAACTAATTTGTACAGAATATTTGACTTCATATTATTCTACGCATTCAGACTTCAGCCGAATGATAATTTAGAATAAAATGTGCATAATTTAAATTCACGCTCGGTTTAAAAAAATTGATATGCAATTACTAATTATTGTGCGGTGAGATAAGATATCCCTTTAGCTATTATAACACTTGGGTCATAATAACAAAGTCGAAGACACCCCTAGACCGAATGATGCGATTTGTGTTAAAGAAGTTTTCAATAACTTCCACCATCAATTCATCCAGGATATCGTACAATTAAAAGATATTTAAAACGTAAATAGTTTTGATGTACCTGAGTGAAGTTCATTGACTTCATTCCTTTCTCTTCGGATCATACATTATTGAAAATTTGTACGTTCCACTCTAAAATATGCAGTTCCTCACTATTGAATTAATCGATCAATCCGATATTCAAATGATCTCTAACGAACCAAAACTATGTAAGAAAATATACTTTCTGAATAAGTGTACTGCCTTATGACCTCCAGTGATTCTCTGCTTCCTTCAGGAGGAATAGTTAATATTCCAATGAAATTTATAATGATCAGAATGACTGAGCATACAGACTGAAAACTAAGACTGAACATATCAAAGCTATTCTGAAATTGGACAAGAAACAATAAGAAAATGAATGTTTCAATAACAAGACTGATGACATTTCAATCGGCAAAAACAAATCTTGACCGTAACTATTTCGAATCTAATACTCCTATGCAATGAATTGAAAAGGATTTGGAAATGACTTCAACTTATTCAAAATAGGCATACATTTATTTCTTTTTCAAATAAGAGCACTTTACAGCAATTTGGCACTTACGGTCGCTCAATGCAGAAGCACAGGAAATACGCGGTCCATTCGATGTTCCAAAATCAGTAGGGTTCGTAATTAGCTGAATGAACAGCAGAAAGACATTTTTAAGTACGTGAATTGCTAGATTAAATAACAGAAGGTTCAGATGTTAATCCATTTGACTAAATTTTTAAATAACCTTTACAAATATTGACTATATTTAAGTAAAAATTCAGTGCAATAACTCTAAAATAAATCATATTATTTATACCTCTTTGAGATTGAGAGTCTGGACGCTAAAACCTTGCCGACGACGTTGTTCAAGATCTTGCCTATAAGTATCTCGTCTCGTCCGTATTTCCTTTCGTTTAATCATTTTAAAACCTCCGAACGCCGTCTGTATGTAAAGAAAAAAGGGGCAAAATAAGACTTAGATTTAATTAATATGCCCAGATCAGATTTGGTGCTCTTAAAGTTTATTCTGGCTCTGCGTTTTGACAAGATGTCTACTTATAGACACTACTTGTACTGAAGTGACATGGATTCAAAGCTACAGTAGAGTGGAAATAGTTTTGGGAAAGATTGGGACGACTCGTCCTGGAATTCGGGATAATTGCTTTTTGTCATCTTAGCCCGAAGAAAATGTGCTAATTATTTTGGAACTATTTCGTGACACCCTTACTGAATCCGACATCAAGATTAAGAATGACGTTCGGATACATGACACTCGAAGCACCCTTGACTGTTAAAAGACTGGGAAGTTGACAATGAAAGACCTCACATTTTAGAGGGAGATTATGAATCCTAAGTATAAGAGAGGTAGTTCAAAACACGTTTTTCAGATTTTGAACACCATATAGGTACTATACCTCCGTCGGAACAAGAAGAAGCCTAGCCTTTAGTTTTTAATATTGGAGAGGTGGTTAAACCATTGGTTTTAAAGCTTTTGCCAAAGCACTGCTTAACTCAGTTCACTATTCCAAGAATACAGTGCGCCTATCTGTTTTCAATGTAGACCGCCTCAAAATTTTTACTAAAATAAACTAATAATGAAATAAATTGACCTGGATGTAAAACATCAACATGAGGGCGTAAATAGTATAGACTTCATTGTTGGGACACAGATTCTGTGCTATTTATTTGTTAGTGGATCAGTGGTGTCTTAAATGGAAGTTTAATTTAGACGAATGGATACATACACTATTAGTATAAACCAACAAAATGATCAGCGTCCGTGTTTATACTATTGGACGAAAGCAACTCTAAACAACCAGAAGACTTACCTTCATCAGTGTCTCATGGTCGTACATATTGCTAACAGTCGTTTTCACACTTTTCCAGAAGGCTAATGTATCTACTTGCCGAATCAGCACATCCTCTTGACACATTAGTAGGGCGATGGCTACTCGGAAAATGACCTTTTCACCTTCCAGTAGAAACACGTCCCATATTCTAAGGAGAGTCTAAAAGAGTATATAACAAATGATTCAAGACTACGCACGGTTGAAATTTTATGAAAGGTAAACGACAGGAGTTGCAAACGAGGATCTTGGTTCACTCCGATGAATGAGTATTTATAACTTGACCACTGCCTTATGTTCTATATGTAAAGCGCGTTTATTATAAAATTCAAATTTGAAAGCTAATCTCAAGGATATTGAGCTTAAGTGCCGAAATAAGGTAAAGTGAAAGTGACTATTTAGTTCAGAAAATTGCTGCCATGTTAACCAGAGTCAACTGTGTTGCATAGGTAGATGTCATCTTTTCATCTTTTACCCTCAGCCAACGATAGCAAAAATGTTTCTTGTAGAGTGATTGATTTCTATCAAAGATAGCTTTGGATAACGATTATAAAGCGAAGGATGAATAACTTCAGTTCATTCTATAATATTTTAAAGGATAGGGTGGCGCATTAGCTAACTTCCATAAGTTGTACTGGGTAAATTTTTGGAAAATAATTTTCTCGGCTAAAGTTTTAGAAGGCTGACCGAAGTTCATTTACAGAAAACTGTTTCGAAATAATTCTGAATTTTTTAGATTAGGAGTGTATCAAAAAGTATACATTTCTACCAAACTTCGGTTTAACTGAATTTGAACGAATGAGTTTTGAGACTTGTACATTCTTCAAAGAATATAATTCAGCAATATTGGGAAACTACTCGAAAAAATAAGGCTTGTTTTTACGACTAATTCGAAATTCAATTTTATTTTCCGATTTTGAATGTCAGACTGTTGCAAGTTCCAAATGTTGCAACGGAACATGGCCACAAGTGGAATAAGAGCAACCACAGTGGAAGTGGTACAATTCCATACATTGGTGTATAAAAATGAGAAGAAAAGCGATGGCTTTTACCAATCCTCATGAAATTGCAAGCATTCTCGCTTCTGTATCTCAACCTTTTGTATTTTATTTCTGGGTTCGCTATCCACGAAGCCTTCGATCCATTTAAGTGAGTTAAGTTACCATCCTTTTCTCTAATATTTACATTTAAAATGTAAAATTTGCAGAATTTTACACTTTTAGTCTTTTTTAAAGTTATTTAAGTTCATATTAAGTCTAAGCGAAAATGAAAAGTAATTGCCATATGGCTTAAGACTCCCGCTTTGTTCTTGCTCCTAAACTTGCTAATTTTTGTGTAATAGAGAAGTAAATGATGACGAAGAAATAGATCGCGTTTTCAGAAATAAGTTCAATCGAACAACCGATCTCGAAACAACTGACAATTTCTCCAATAGTACGGATGGAACTACAACTGATCCCTCTACAATGAAATTTCAAGAACTAACAGATAATTGGAATGATTCTAGTAATGTAAATCAAGCAACAGTTTCAAAAACACTAGCTGAAAATGAAGGAGAATTTACGGCCTTAGTTGCAACTGAAATGAAAACAAATGCAATTTTGACTGAAAGTTCGACTTCAAAGAGTGATGAATTAAAAGAAGAGATTGACTATGCATCAACAGAGCCTATCTATGAAACATATTCAGAGAGTGAACGCGCAAACTCAGAAAACTCGGACCTAACTAAATCATACATTGCGACTCATTCTGATAACATGGATAGTACTCCAACAGACCCAGTTATTTCTGAAGGCGAATACACCAAAAATGATAGAATGATATATTCTGAATCCAAAACCATTTCACAATGGGCGGAAACAAATAAAGAGATGGATAATTCCGCATTAACAATCGAATATGATTCTTCTAAGAGTGTATCAGAGGATTCAACTTTAGAACAACACGAAGAGAATACTGAAGAATATACAGAGCGATGTGAAGATTTTGTAACAGATCAAGTACTTGACGAAGGTTCAGATAAGGAACAAGAAAAAGTAACTGAAGATGACAAAGTTATCATCTCAACAAATGACACTGAAACCGAAGCCTCTTTAGAAGGAACTACTGGCAGTCTCAGGAGGTTTACTTCCTTGACACAAAACATCAGACATCACTTCAGTATCGTACGAAGCAATATAATAAAGGTAAGAAAATTTATTTGAACGAAGTATTAACTTTATAGGCTGCGGAATCAATGGATAGTGTAATGGAAAGCTTGAGATTAGCATTGGAAAGCGCTGTTGAGAACCTATTCGACTCTTTTTCCAATTTGAATGAGAAAGATCTGCGAAATGAAGCTAAATCCGAAGGGTAAGAAAGATTCATTTCTAGTTAAAATTACTTAATAATAATCAACACTGATAAATATAAATATTTTTTTAGACAATTTATTTTGGAAAAGGCGTTGGAACAGAAATGATAGATAACCACAAAGGATATGTCATTAATTGACAACCATTTTTCAGTCAGAATGGCAATTTTGTTTTCATCAAATAAATTCTAAATAAATTCCAATTTTATCTTATTAAAAATCGGTTAAAAGGGAAAATAACTCACTTCTACTGGAACGCTGTTAATGAAAACTGCAATAAACCAGTTGAAAGTGATAGTAGATATATCCACTTCAAGATTCTTCATTGTCTTTGACAGCCGAAGACAGTACTTGTCAATGAGATTTCGCAAAATAATTTGATCTGCTTGGGCTGCTATTAAATCTTCGTTGAAGTAATTTGGAGGGAAGAAGTGTTCAACTATCAGCACTAGCAACCTAATTGGGTTCGAAATGAGTTGTTATTGACTAATTGCGAATCTGTTATTTATTTAATGAACTTGGTATCATAGTTATGCAAAATCGTGCACCGTTTGACGTAAAAGATCACATTTCGAAAGTCATTCGGAAGTTTGTTAATTACATAATTAATTTGTCTTAATTTTTTAATTAAATAAAAGAAGTCTTACCAAACCAAAGGAACAGAATTAATAATACTCTTAAGGAGTCTCTTTCACAGAAATCTTGTAAAATAAATGGACTGGGAGGAATGATACAATCAAAGAATACCTTTTGAATAGGAAATTAACATTTTATTATAGAGTATTTGATATTTTTATAAAAGTCAAGAATTATTGTACTTAAAACCATTTGATCACGTCATATTTTATTAAATCTATTGCAATGTGTAAAACTTTATCCAGGAATTTAAATTTTTGAAATTTCTACCCAAGAAGTGTGTAGTTTACATCGTCATCAAGGCTAACCAAAGGAACTTTGTGAGCGCTAGAATATTTTGGAAGGGGGCGGCTGGACTAACGATCACGTCGTGTACATGTGCCTTCTCGACCAATCAGCGAATAATATTTATTCTAAATTGCGCTACTGATCATGTTTGCAGTTGGCCTTAATTGGCAATAGGCGCTCTTCATTTTTTACGTTCCGTGCTCTTTCTACCATTGCTTAGCTTAGACAATCTTTGGAGCAGTTTAATACAATAGGATTTTGTCAGGGAGAATTGGTAAGGTTTAGCCAGGATTCACTTGAAGTTCCAACTTCAATCGAATTTCCTAAAACTTATCTTTTAATGGAGATCAGAGTTCAAGTTTGGTTGTGAACTGAGCTTCGAGGAAACAGGTTGTAAATCCGCTTCCAATATTCAAGGTCTATTCGGCTCAAATTAGATAGACAAATATGATTACCGTTTCATTAGTTGTCTATTGACATTTGGTCTTTCCCAATTAAAGTTTAAATATCCCCTGCACAACAGAACTTAATTCTATAAGTACTGCTAACCCATATGTGTATTTAGCACAAACTAAAAGTTCCAATTCGGGCTATTTAATTGTAGAGTGATTAATTGGTAGATGTTTGAGTGAATAATGCACATACGCTCACATCGATTCGGGTGTATTGATAATTATCAGATTCCAAAATTTTAACATCTTCAAATAAATACCCACTCAAAGTTATAAAATGGGGCGGGGGGGGGGGGGGGTTATCAATTACGATCACTATTAGTAATATGAATTCTACTAGCTGTCATAATACTCGCCGTCAGAATTCGGAGCAATCCAACCTTTAGAAGGCGCACGTCAGTTCTTCTTCTTAAACATATTTCAGAGCAATTACTAGTCAACAGAGTCAAATGATTCGAATTGTTGGTAATACTAAGTAAAACACACAAAATGGTTGTTTTTGCCAAACCGTCGTCAGCGTTGTAAGATTTCAATCGTTCAAATGTAATTAAACACCTATTAGACTTACCAAAATGTCGTTTCCTTGTCTAAAAACAAGGAAGCGTTACCGACAATGAAATTCATTCCCTGGCAATATCCGACGATTGGGTTATGAAGTGTAAAAGCTTGCAAAACTTCTTGTATTTTTTGAACCTATAAAGATGGAAAAAGTGTAATCCGAAATACTCACCTCTTATTGCCCAATTAGTCTATGGAGTGGACCCTTAGACCCTTGCCATGCTTATAAAAAAACAGTTACATTAATTAAACCAGTATCCTTAGGGAATTTTAAAGTAAAGGAATGAGAAAATAAAAGCTTTTGAAAAGAAAGCCTCTGATGCTGACAGGTTCCTCGCCCTAAGGCATGAAAGTTAAATACCCAAATGTGAGATAAGGAGTTCTCTTCGATAATGTGAAAATATACCACAAAGAAATGAAATCCTAATGTAGAAATTGTCTAGTGGAATCTCAAATTTCGGGTGTGGGAAAACTCCCTTTGATATGAGCATGCCAAGCTGCTCTTAAGTAGTAATATTTTCACCCAATATGTGCATTTAACCATTTCATTACCAAGTGGAGTAAGCCACTGGTATACGCATTTCTTTTTTTGTTTGGTTGTAGTCGAGCACAATTTTCTGTTGTTTACATTCGGGTGCTTCAATATTCTGTCAGCCAGAATGAATTTAATGAATGTCATATTTCTCACTAACTCTTACTCATTATTCATCCAAAGCAAGCTTCACTCAGCCAAATCCAAAACTAGTCTATGGAGAAATACTGAATAAATCGGAACTCAAGCAGAATCATCAAGGCAGATTTTTTCTGAGGCAGTTGTTTCTGTGAGTGGAAGTCTAGATTTCTGTTTAGGTGAACGAATTACGCCGACATGTAGGAGTCACAAACGCCTGATGATTTCATTTCGCTATTAGGACAATATGACATCTAAATTAGTTTGAGCTTAAGTGTTTCGACTACCAATTTGTCAAAAATCATTAGCAATGGTATTTTCGTTCGATTTCTGGCCTTAACAGAAGCATGTTGAGAGAATAATTTTCAGCTTACCCCAAATCCCTCCGGTCGATTGAAGGCAATGTGATTTGGGAACGTTCGTAAAACATCAAGGGTAATTTGATGTTTATAGCATGCCTTTACCTGTATAAAAAAATCATTTTAAACCTTTATCCCGATCAGTAAGGGGGTATAAAAGGATTACACAAAATAAAAAATAGTGGTTTATTGATCGTGAATTTGCTATTAAAGAAAAATAAGTACTTCATTTGTATCATTATTTCAAATTGATAAAACGAGGATGATGAAACTTCAAGATAATGTCAAGGAAAAGTAAATTACCTTACATTTAGGAATTAACTTCAGTAAACATTTTATTTAATGACAGGTTTATTATCATATGACAATCGATTGCAACTTGCCTGACCATCATTCACTCCGTTGACAAGACTTTGATAGTAATATGGTCCCTTTTCATGCCGATATTTTTCAATAGCCAAATCTATTAGCTTAGTCCAGACCTGTTCCCTCATTGCGCTTGGGATACCCTGACGACAAAGCTCTTTAAGGCGTTTCTGTAAATCGTTTAAAGCTAGTATTTTACAGAGCCTCATCTATAATAGATAAGAAAAGCAGCTTACCTTTGGAATCAGGTTGAAATTCGACTCAAGAAGCTCGTTCCACTGCATGGTTTTTCTCTCCTCTTCCGGTAAATGAACCAAATAGGCACTTAGAAGGCGGCTTGCTAAATACAGCATCATCGCTTCCTCGCCATCAAAGGATTGCTTAAATCCATAGATATCCGTATGTCCCGCACTTGACGTAATTCTAGGGAATGAGAGTTGTTAGCGTAGGGCTTTCTAATCGAAGGAAATACATTTAAATACTAACATAGTTGAACTAGGTAGTCTTGGGTCTTCTTTACGTGCAATTTGCAGAAGTTTGTCAAAGCGTTCCTTGTGCTGTAATGATGAAATATTCTTAAATTAGAGTTGATTTACTTAAAATATATAATAAACGTACATTTTACCTTAGAACCTATTTTGAAATCGAGATTTTGATTATTTTCCATCGAACCATATAACTTATAAACATAACAACTTCGAAGAAGAGAAGCATAGCCTATTCGTAGATCATAGAGCTCACCTTCCATGCTTTCATTCAATCTAAAATATGATGGTTTGGAGTGTCAGGATCTAAATGGAATCTTAGGAATATTATATCCACCGTTGCTAAGGTTAATAAACAAAAGCTTAACAGAAACCCATGTTCTTTAACGAGAGTTTATGCATATGATTCTTACACATGCATGAATATCAAAAAGGCTTTTCTTCTTTGCATTTATACATGGCCATGCTTATCATCAAACAGCCCCTTAATATCAGTATTGTAGTCTATCCATTTGAGTTACTGGCTGACCCTCATCTAAACCTCGTATCTGTTAATATTTTTGAGATAACCATAGGCAAAATTCTTTCCAATGACTACTACAGCATGCATTTGAGTTCACTCTCTCCTAATGAAGGCAGATATTTAGAAGATTTTGGTTGGTGAGAGCGATTTAGAATTGCCAAAACTTATGATATATAGCTTACCACTGTTAAAATTTCCAAGAGATAAACATTACTTATTCACCCTGAAGGCCTTGCGGTAAATCTTTCCACTATTTCAGATGTGTTTGGAGAAGTTTAACAAAAGTTAACTAATACTTTTTAAATGGACAACAAAACGATACTCATATTCTTAAAAACATCACAACAAAGTAATCCAATAATGACTGTGTACCTCTTATAACTACACATTTTTTTCAATAGCAGAAAATCTTAATGCCTCTGTTGGAGCTATACTCGATTATGGCTTTATTGCATGCACATTAACTTACAAAATGACTTCAACAAAATGATCGAACTTATTAATTTATTGAGGGAAGTTGAACAGTTTTTTTACAAATGATAGTTTCCTCTAGTATCTGCTGGATTGCTTAACCATGCATAATATGGAATACGCCAGGTCTGTATTGAACCGAAGTATACTAGTCGCAAGCACTAGGCTGGAGGGCAAAAATGCATGCTAAAATGAACTAACTAGGCTCCCATTGCAGAGCTGAACAGAATAGTACCACCAAGCATCGCCAACTTACAACCTCGAATATTTTTATGGTTGAATAGTCAAAGTATATAAAGCTATATCTGTGCATTTTACGTGTACTTTCTCAACATAATATGAACCAAATCAAATAAAAAATAATTTATAAAGAGAAATCTTTACTGATTGTGACATTTGCTTTAACTGATGGTTCAAATAAGCCTTTTATTAAAATAAGTATGATTGCAAAGAAGCATGACTACATCCTTGTAGAGAAGATGAAATAACCGCGGAGATTTGACCGATTTAGTTAAGTAATTATTTATGCTAGTACAATGAATTAATAGTGAAAAGCATTTTTTAAACTCTTCATCTAGGAACTACGCATTACGTAAATAATCAGCTTGAAATATGTGGTTCAACAGATACACTGTCCACTATAAATTATAATATCTTCTCCTTTCTTATGATACCAAGATCTCCATACAGTCCTTCGATATCGTTAGTCTTCATTAACTATCTAAACGTTACTCTGGTTGTACTGGTATTTTTGAATAACCATTTTTCTGATAGGATTTCAACTTAAAGTAGGGATGAATAAATCACCTCTGAAGAAGGCTTCATAACACATCGTTTTGAAATAGAACGGACAAAAGGTATCAAATAGTCCTCGGAGAGAAGTATATGAGGATATGCATAAGCTACACGAATACATCTAAAACTAAGAGTGCTGGTAAAAAAATAAACTTATTAAACAGCAAACTTTCATGCAGATAAGCTCACTTTTGCAGATGGTCCAATTTCTCTAAGGCTTTCTGAAGTTCCGCTTTCAAAAATTGATTTACCTCAGATTCGTCGTGGCTCCGATAGTCTGGTTCACTATGCCTAAGTGGAAAACATACTAATCAACTGAAAAATAACGGAAAATAATGAATAAATAATGAATCTTTGTTTATTTTACATAAATTTTCCAGGCGGTGGGGATCCAGAATTGGATATAAGCATTTTATCATCCTTGGAAACGCCTAAATCGCCTTCTTCGTACAATCTACTTAATTTGAGTGAGTAGAATAGCAAAAATCAGTACTTACGGAAAGAATTTTGCCCTTAAGCTTTGCGGCGAAGCCACAGAAGGAGAGCTAGTGGATCCAGTGTCATCCTCAATGGGTGATCGAGGCTTTAGAAGACCTATAAAATTTACCGAGAGGATTTTTATTCTTCTCACTTGTTGGAGCGCTATTCTCAATTTTATGCAAAAAATTAGAAATCAGCAGCCTACCGGTTTTGAAGGAAGTGAAAGAATAAGTTCTTGGCAGGTCGCGCAGTAAGTACTGAAAGATAAAGTTATGAATATTATACAATAAGCAAAATGATTCACAAAAATGCCCACCATGATTTCTGAAAGTTGTCGGATGCCGGCAAGTACAGCTCAAAATCACAGTCATGGTTTTGTCATTAAGATGAACAACCCTCACATGTGGCGTCTAAATTAACCCCTTGTCCTTGTCAATAGGTTAGCACATTTCACTTATGACATCATGACGTTTAATAAAAAAGGTCGGTTTGCCTTTTATTCATCAATCCGTCGACTTGTTCTAGCATAAATAGTCTTGGCGTAACTCATTTCCCTCTCTCGAGTTTGAGTCAAAGGTGGACAAAGTTGAATTATGGCGCCTGGAACATAACGACGAAAACGCGCATCCAGCGTCATATTTATTTCTAAGCAGTCTCTTCGTACAGAAGGTAGTTATCAGAATCACAGTAACAAACAGAAAAGAACTAAATCCGAACAAGGGGAAGGCCAAAGGCGAAGTAATTCAATTTACAAAAATAAAAATATTGATTTTCTCTTTTAACCAGTAAGGTTATAAATGCAAATGCCAATTGTAAAAATCGTACAGAGGTCATTAAATCTATTCCGATGATTGCAATTACCGTTAATTATAAAGACAAGTAGAACTGACAATTAGCATTTAAAAGAAATTCAAATTTCGGTATTAAAAATACCTCAATGCGGCTTGTCTCCCACAATAAACCTTCAGATTTTATCAAATTCTCTTCCTTGACTCTTATTTTAAAGACCCTTTTGTTAGGAAAAAGAGGATATTTTACATTATTAAATTTCCCTAAATTAACTCTAACATAAATTTTTTAGCACGGTTAAACTGCAATTAGGGTAATGCTTTCTTTCTTAAATTATCCATTGAATTATGATATACTTGTAAAAGTACAAGTATTTCGCAGTAAAAAGAGCATTGCATTATAAAAAAATACTTTTTAACCATAGATTTATAATTATAACAGGGAATAAAATAACCAAACAGTGGCAAATTCAATGAAACATATTTTTAATAATGCAACTTCAGATGGCTGCCAACATCTTCTTTATTAATAATTTATAAATAATAATGCTTTAATTAAACATTTCATTAATAAAAATATTAATAATAAAGTTGTTAATATTAATAATATTTAATAAATGTCATTTAGAAAAATTGCCTTAACAGATAACGGAAAGGAATTTTGGTTAATTTCGAATTTTTCCAGAATGATAAGAAATGACTAAGAAAACTTCGAATTAAAATTTGGGCCTACAAACTGAGTTATTGAAGCTATAAATCCCTAAATCGAATTGAAGCATTAATACAAGTAATTTATAAATATAAATATATTTTTTCGAAAATCTAAAATATGCGAAAAAAGGAAGAAATGAAATTATAGTAGCTTATTTATTTTACAATCAAATTTTAATTTAATTTACTATTAATTGCTACATTGTTTAATAAATTGTTCGCATACTCAGCCAACTTTGATGGTCTCTACTCAGTTGCGTGTAAGCGCATCACATAGTGGTTTAGGAAATAAACGATAGGAAAGCATTTATAATTACATTATCAGAAATATGCCGAGTTGAAAGCATGGAGCGCCAACCCTCAAGTTGTTCAAGCATCTCGACTGAAGTGCGCATTGATGCACCGCCATTTCGTGCGTCGCGACAGGTCTGTAGGAGTTTTCACGTAAATAAACCAGTTAATCAGTATATTGTAAAGGGAAATAATTTGAAATGTGAACACATACTGTAATAAATCTTCAAGATTGCAGCACAAGCTGTATTTTATTTTAACTGACCAATTTGTGATCATAATTTATTTTTTTCACCTCTAAGCGATTCTAATTTACTCCTTGCAAACCCATTGAAATATGTTAACATAACGATTAAGGCTAATGTAACTGAAAACAAACAGAAGAGAGCAATATTTTCAACAGCGATTGACGCACCAACTTTGGCCCTCTCCCAACATATTTAAATGCACACAACTACAAAATGTGATATAGATTTTACATTATTTCATAGTGGAACATAAATTTTCCAAACAATATATTTTTCTCCAGCACTTTCAATAACCACTTTTCTAATAGAAACGCTTATTCTCTAGATTGGTAATTTTAGTGAATTTAAACCATTTTTCCATTAGGAAGACGAGAGTAAATGATAATGAGACACTAAGCACGATGCTGCTGACGATTCGGAAGTTGACCAAGCTAGCAACTGCACCAGCTCATGTAAAAGCATGTGTCAGCTTGCAGACCAACACGGATGTAAGATATTATAAGGTACCCGATCTCATGCCGCTTCAGACTGAACGATTCCTTCACCTTTCCTTATAATACATATTCATGCACGCTTTCTTTCTGATCAATATCACTCTTACAAGCAACTTTTTATCCATATGAATGTGTTCCCACGACCTTCCCTTGCTGATGACATAGCTCTTTAATTAATGGCAAATTAAAGTTTTAATAAGGCGTCGCATATTTGAACAGGGTTCTTTGTTTCAAAACTCTGATAAACAGACCACCCAAAATGTAATCGCTTTCTGCACAAAGCAATTAGACTTGAGTTGTGGGCTTTACATAATTCCAGTCTTTGAGGAGAGAAGCTTATTGTCGTAGGCGTCTCAATTAGCACTAGGTGGCCCTATTCGTTTGCGCTGAAAGCTAGTGACCCTGTGAACACTTAATAACCTTCCATCGCCTCTTTGGTCAATTCTACATTTTCTTTTTACGTCACGCGATGATTTCTTTTCTCGTCCATAGAATTTTATCAAACCCTTCTTTTGATCACGAAGACTACAAAGGTTATATTGTGATAAATTCAAATCCGGAATGAGTTATTTATATTTATCATTGTTTTGTTTTAATTCTCTCATGCGAAGCTTAACCATTCTCATATCGTTCTAAGTGTTATATACGACAATGACATATGATTATTTGTGACTGCAATGTGTTAGCATCACAAAATAATCTACTCCATTTATCTATACAAAAGTATGCATTTTCATCCAGGTATAATGACTTAAGCTCCCTTTCATTCATCTATATAAATATTACAGTCTTTTATTCGATAATTCAATTCATGATTAATTATTTCGCTAAGATTCCATTCTATATGTTGCGCACTTAATGCAATTACAGTGTTCGCAATGGAATAGGCAGAAAAACTTCGAATACTAAATTCGTCTATGTGGGCAAATAAATACTAGTCACTCATGAAAGATATCCGAAATATTCAATGAGGTACTACATAAATTTTTAAACTAATGGAAACTATGTCATGCATTGAGAAATAGACAGCCTAATTACCTGAAGGCAGTTCAACCAAGCCAGCACCGCGTTGTCAGTCTCAGCCTGATATGTGTACTTTCGATTGCTCCTACAAGTCATAAAAGTTAATTGCAAATACTATTGAAATCGTATTGATACATTTTGGATTATCTTTTCGCGTTCACCTTTCCCGTAATCTACCTAATGGATATTTTTATAACAGTTATCTTAAAGTTTTCAAATCAAAACTCACTTGAATTTCTCAGAAAAACTTAAATTCTCTCAGGAAATGTTAGCATTTTACTCTTACTTCTTGTTCGAAATCAACAAATCTGCAGGGTGATAGGTGAGGAAAATTATTTTCGTTTATCAACAAAAGTCCCATTGACATATTGTTCAGATCTCTACACGGTGGACGGCAAGAAGATAATTGGAGTTGTGACTCAGCATGAAGACACAATACAGCATGGGACAAAATTAAATGCTTACAAATAAATCATTGCCGCTAACCCCAGAGTAATAAGCATTCTAAAATATATGTAATAATCCATACTTATTTGTTTTTGCTAAAAAACTTCAATTTTGTTTTAAGAACTTTCAATTGAAATACAACTATAAATATCCTTAAATTATACTTATTTTCTAATTAAATTTTCATGATTTAATTGTGATTTGTAGTACCCAACTTTAAATTTGCATTCACAAGCAGGTTGCCAACCCGTCTTTGGTTGGACCAAGATTGTGCCGAGGTTCATGCTCCCAATTACAGCTTGAGACGTCTGTCAATGTTCTAAGAGATATTTTGATGCGTCTAGACCCAGATATTTTTTGAATCAATAACTATAAATATCCTCTCATATTGGCTTACCAAAAGTTAAACAGAACCCGGCATTAACATTCAGTTGCTAAGCTTCAACTTCTACAGTTATTTCTCATTCATATTGCATTGGGCCCTAAAATAACCATACTATTACCATCTATTCTTCAGATTTCTAACTTAGCCTTTATTGCATTCCCATATCTCTAGTTTTATAGCACTCTCGACGTTTACAAATTATATCGCTATCTTTGATAAATATTCAACATTTTTTGCTCTTGGTGGCTGCGATTTTATCCACGTACGGCAATCACAGTTCCATTGAAGTGTAAGATCTTTGCCGTTTTGACAATTCCACCAAACTCTGCCTCATAAATATTCTTCATTTTTATTTTGCTCGTAGGCTGTTCATTTCATAAAATTTTAAATGGCATTTTTATTCATTTTTACCCCAATTTCCATTTAGAAAACATTTCACGTGATCAGTAATATTAACATAAAAAATCAATCGCATATGGAGCTATAGCATTAGAATAGTTCTGAATAAATAATGACTAGATTACGCCATTTTTAAGTATTTTGCATAATCATCAGGGCAAATTGGCATTCTCTTTCCATTAATGAATAATTGTCTCAATATAGAGATAAAGCTTTACCGTACCTCACCGCCAGGAACACAAAATCAGAATGGCTGAAGCCAAGAAGCTCATGAGCGTTCAAATATTATGAAATATTACTTACGCCATGCCAATCACGCTATGAGGTCACCTCACCGAAATTAGTTGACCTCACCATTTTCAGTAGCTTTCCCATGAAGTTAAAAGATCTTAATTTACCATGGGTAGTAAAAAAAATAATAATTGTGGTGAGAGAAGGTAAACTTAGTAGCCGTCTTGCTATCTTGAGCAGTAAATACAAACTATACGATTTTATTTTACGAATTTATCCAACCACCACTAATAATCTGTTTTCCAATTATTTATTCACTACTTATTTTGTTAATTTAATCGTTCAATAAGACGAAACCAATGTTAGAAGCAGTTCTACATCATAAAATTGTGAACATCACTCATGAAATCTGCTTTAAAATAAATAACTAATTTATGGCACCATCTGGAAGATAAGAAGGTGAGGAAAGAGCGAATTATACCTAGTTTTAGCCTATTTACCAATTCTTTCAAAAGTAATTATGTAATCCACGAAGAAATCACCATGCTCAACTATTAGATACAACAATAATATCATCAATAAATGAATCCAAAAAGTAGAACTTACAAAATACTGAACGCGTTAGGGATTTCCGGTTCAATGGAAAAAGAAGCATTTGCCAGTGGAACTGTGTAAGTTGGATCTCTCTTGGGGTTATTGGCTGAGTCCTCATCCTGAAAGACTAATAGCTGCAATCCTTCATTATCCAAAACAACCCACTCCTTTCGGCCTTTGCGACGCGTAAAAAGGGGGCCTGTTAAAGCACAAATCACAACAAATGCTGACAATGCGTTTAAAATACATTACAATTTTATAAATTTTTACTGCTAATTACACAGCTGAAAAATTTTACGAATTTAATTTCTGGGAGATCATCAGCATAAGAGAAGTATCAAACAAGTCCATTAATGCATGGAAATGGAAAGCGGCCAGCGAAGAATAGGCAATTTTGTCAGAAAGTCGCGAATATAGCTGCTTTTAAGTTCAAAAATGTTTATTTATCCCCATTTTCAGGAGGACAGAGACCACTTGGGATGTCCTAGTGTTCACTATCCGTAATTTGACTACCATATTCATACATGAGATTTTGTCAACTGTGTTGAGCCTTGGCTTTAATTTCTTGGTTAGTCATGGCACCTCATAATTTGCTTTTGTCCATTTTAATTTAAGGGCCTTACCATTTCCTTTCTAAACACTTTTGACTGATCTAAAATGAAAGAATTATTTTACCCTTTCCTGTTGATGAACTTTACTGGCGGCATTATCTAATTATGTTCATTTTAAGATAGAGTCTATAATCCAAAATTAGTTGAATCATCTTGAGCCCCGTGCTTTACTCCATTTAGCAGGTCATGTGATGGAGTCCTTCTGACCATCAAGGGTTTAATTGATTACAAATGTTATGGTCATCAGGAACCAAATCTAATAGGAATCAAATAATGGTAAAGAAGTGTTTATAGTTGAGACACTGGCTGAAGTCTTCACAGACTTAAAAAGGACGTACTCAAGTGGCTTAAACGATCTCGCATTCTAGATCAACGCTACTTACCTGGCTTACACTACGATTAGCTATTATAATGGTTAAACAGTTTTATAGGGTGTCAAAACATGATTGAAAGTAAAAGTACCCGTTTCTTTTGGTTTATATCCAAAAGCATATGTTTTCTCACTTTAGATATAAGTGGATCACAGAGCCTTTATGGAACGAATCGCAGTTAAAGATGGAATTTTATCTTATTAATACAAATTCAGATGAACACTGCCTTCATTTTTTTGTGGACAAGATCTATCAACACTATCAACAAAGATAAAAGAATACGAATTTTCCAATAAATTTTTTTGGTGTACCAATAGGAATAAACGCTTTTGCTTATGCACAACTACTTATTGAGACAGAGTTAAACAAAACTGACTTGATAAGAGAATAGAGGGGAGACCATAATCAATGGATGCTGAAGAAAGCCATGACAGTAAATCTTAGGCAGTGACTGGGTTAGTTAACGCAGATCAAATTGCGGTTTCTAATTTGAAGTTCTAACAACAAGTCCTGAGTATAATTGGCTTTATAAACCGAGTTAACATTCTCATTATCGACTCCACAAGAGTCATAAAAGTACACATAGGTATTCATAAAATAGTACTTTTGTTTATATATTGGTTTAAGTTTGACAAGTAAAAAATCACTAGAATAATTGGATTCCTCAAAACACGTTTCTATTCAGAGTTCATTTTCTTGAGCGAGTTAACATGGTATAACATAATCACCTCTCATAAATTGTGAAATTTAATCAATTTCCTAAAGTACTAAAATTTGTAATCATTCTAGCGTGGCGGGATTTTCAGGATCTTTTGCCAATAAAATAGACCTAAAAATTTAAAATATGCACTTTACTAAATTGTGCGAATCCGGCACAAATCACATCTTAAGTCATGATGAAATTCATCGGTGCTTTCAAAATACTTGGTCTTAAAAGCTGACGAAGTCAGTAAATTGTTTAATTGATTACAATGTGATACAATTCCCAGACTGTGTAGGAACTTATTTGCTTATACTCTGATTATAGACAAGAAAAATGTTAAATTTGAAATTAAAAAAAATATTTCTAAATAAATTTATGTTTATTATACGCTAGGTTAATTGTAACACGTTTACTTAAAGCCAAATTTGTGCAAATAGAAAACACGTTATGTACTGCACCGTGTTTGTGACTGAGGTGTAATTAAGTGATATTAATTATTGCATTAAAGTTTTAAATCATTACGACTGTTCTTGGCTGCTTAGAGAGAAGCTACCTAGATGTCGTGACCAATCACTATATTAAATCAACCGGCCAATAAATCTTTAAAAGCTCCGATATTTAAGCATAAAAGATTATGATTTAAACTATGAAACGTTAAAGATACTTAATGGGTAATATTCTTTAAGTGAAAAGTGGATGACCTATAAACCCTTTCCACCCATACATTCTCTTCTTCCGATTGACCATTTGCAGACAAATTTACTGAATCCCTTTATAAATGCTTTTTTATACTTAACAATGACAAATTTTGTCTGTTATGGGTGAACTGGAACAAAAATTTTGAAATAATGAAAGGGTAAATGGGCTTACTGGTAAGGCTGATCTTCCGATGTTCGGTATGCTTAGGTTCCAGATATCCGCAAATCTGTGAATGCATTTCGCTCGAGCAAATTGAATAAGCTCTCAAATTAATGAATTGTCAGGCTCAGTAAGATATCTCAATCAGCGCATGGTTCACATGCCTTTTTCTTTCGATTGGTTATCATAGGCTAATATATGACCTTGATATGAGAAGTGATTTTACAGTGGCTTTTGCGCATCTCTGGAAAATTTAACAGATGACAAAACATGTTCTAGAAATTAAATCAAAATAGAATGATTGGAAGATGTGATATTTAGCGTTTACTTTAGAAGTCAAGAACGAATTTAATTTTTTAAGTTTAATTAAAATCACAGCACGATGTGTTGTCGATATTGAAATCGCAGTTTAAAAATTCAACATTTTTCATTTCCTTTGGTTTTATTTGCATACTCTTCATGGATAGTCAATAAATGGAGAGTTTTCATAAGTTTTATTAACTTCCAAATCCCTTTGGAACAAAAAATAACTATCCAACTGATTTAGAACAGATCATAGGCAACAAATTTCTGCATTTTGGTTTATTTGGTAATCATGAGTACTTCGTGTTTTAAATTTATAGTTTGTATTGAAACGGAATTCAAATAAGCATTTTTGAAAATTAGTGTGTTTTAAAGGCTAGTTTTCAGTTTCTTTTAATCACATTCATATCCGTTTATTAATAGCCATTGGATACATTATGCTGTCGATTAAGCGGATGCCTAGACGTAGTTTGAAGAAAATGGGTTTGAGTCACGAAGTTTGGATCCTTTGCTTCTTATCTGTAAAACCGAGAAAAATTTATCTGACGATTGAACCTGATGTCAGCAATTAGAATGACCTTCTGATAAGTGGCACTCCAACAGGCAGTTATAAGAATCATAGAGATTTATAAGATTTAAAGCCGTCAACTTTTTAGACTTGTAGACCTCCCCCCTCCCCTCCCCCTCCCCCCCTACATAACAGTGATTTCTATATTTTTGAAATAAACGTGGCTTCATTTTAGACTCAACACTTTCAGTCAAATTCCTTTGAGATGGAGATTTTCACCTTTAGGTGGAGGAATTTATATTTTGTCTGTTTTACTAAAGACAGTGCATTCAAATTATGGTCTTGATTGGCCTCTTAATCAACTTTCAGTCGTCTTCTAGTTCACCTTGATTATAGTTAACTCAAGAGACTTTGCAAGTGAAAGAAAACTCGTAGGAATTTGCATAGCAGCCTAATTGAAGTCATCTGTCTTGCTGTAGGCGTATTTAGTACTAAGACCATTGGTTGATTTTATTATTGGAATGACGTCAAATGCGAAATAGCTTGAATATGTGTCTAGTTGAATAAAATAGGTTGAACTCTAAAGTTTGTAGTAATTGATACGGTTTTAGCTGAAATCAATTTTAGATGCCCTAAATCAGGTGGCCTTTCAGAATAACTTGGATTTTACTCGATTTGAAGTCTCATTGAACAAAGGCTAGTTTTTATCTTGAAAGAATGCATTTGAAATCGTGTTAATAAAATACTTACGTTTGTAAACTATCCTATGAATTTTTCTTGAAAAAAATTTTATGAGAAACCTTCAAACAAAATTTAACTAATCTCTATCACAAATAGGAATGGTTATTTCTTTATTTATAAGCAACTCGAAATTTGCAAGCAAACATTTTCGAGAAAGTCACTCGACTGAAATGGCAAAATTACATTTTGTGCGAAAAGTAAGTAGATTTACATTAAGCAATAAAAATTTAATTTGTAGGGTTTTAGAGTTGATCTAAACAGCCATCATACAGTTAAAGATCATTAACAAATTTAATAATTTTTCCTCTCTCATATAAACTAGTAAAACTTGGCAGCCATTAGTTCGAATTCAAATTTATTACAAACTTCGTATTTTAGGAGATAAATTGACTTCAATTAGTTATATCTAGTATTAACCTTAAGCGTTTTGCTAGCCTAATGAAATTATTATTGTGTTGAACTTCTAACATCAAATAATTTATTGCAAATTTTCCGATCGTAAAAGTGTTTTGCCTTTCTCTAGCGTCTCTACTCAGTTTGATATTACAACGAATATCTTCGATGGCTATTTTGGTCATGTCACTAATTGTTATTGCCAATGAGTGTACCATTTTTACAGGTTTAAATCGTGGGGGGGGGGGGAGGGGGGAGGGGGGAGGGGGGAGGGGCAAATAAATAAAGTAAAAGAAAACAATAGAGCATTAAACGAGGATGGGATTACTAATAAGTAGGCAGTGAACTCAAGACACCACAAGTCTTACTTTATACGAACTCTGGAGCCTTGATTGGTCTAAATCCTCTTAAGGTGAAGAGTTTGCTTTGTGATGCCGTAACGTTCAATGTTGATCCGTTAATTTGGCTTTGCGGTTAGTCATGATAAGTCCATTTATTTGCGTATTCTTAGAGTACAGAGTAGGTGAATGAAGTGGGCATAATTATTAACTCCAAGAGGAGATATTGCAGAAAGTTGATACATTGTCAACTTCAAATTACAGATCCGATCTGCAATAACTATTTTAAAATAAACTATGAGATTAAAACCTTACATGATACACCAAAATTAAATGAATATCCGTAATTGCTCACATTCTGGCTGGGTGAGTAGCCAGTGAGGATGAGGATACAAAATTAAACCCTACAATTAAAGTAAATTTTCACGAAACTATTCTAGGAACTAATAAACTGATGAACGATTAAGAATTGGTCATTATTGTTGGAGAGTTATAAATCCACAGTTAGAGTACAAGTTTGAATATACTAAATTACTTGTTCCAGTGACGGGTTGTTCATCGCGTTCAAATGGTAAAACTGAGGTAATAGTTTCAATTTTCATTGGCGCATGCCTTATTAGGGAAATGTCCAGCCTAACTAGTTAAGTCTGACCAATATAGTGGGTTGCAGAATCCGAGTCTCTCAGCAGGGGCACTCCATGATGCTCTCTTCTCAATATTGATATTGAAAAACAGTGTCCTAAATGGGCTTGAGTATTACCAATGATATTAGGAAAAAAATAATCGGATGACACTTTGATTTAGCTTCAACATGTTAACATTCTTTTCAAAGTATCCTTTAACTATTCATGGCTGTTAGTTTATCTGAATAAAGTAACGTAGTGTGATCGTTCACTCAGCTAAACCAACCGGTCATTAAGTTCTGAATATCGTGGACCTATTTGGAGATCTAGAGATCAAACTATGAAAAATCAAGCCTCGAAATAGTGAAATGTTACAAAGTGAATTTTATGAGCTCTTGAGCTCTTTCAGAATTTAAATAAATTGTACTTCTAGACAATTCAGACTCTACGATCTACTTTCATCCGAGATCCACGAATCTTCATCTTTTTACCAAATTATTTTGCTATTTTTCGCTTTTAAATATCACATCAAAACGTTTTATTCAATGTGCATCGGGGATAAAAATACTGGCCTTGCATGATTTTACAAAATCGTTTACCATCTTCCTGTATCGACGAAGTATCGCAAAGAAGGGATCTGACAATTCTCTCATATACCTCTACCAGTACTCTTCTTCGTGGAACATCTGCCTTATCGGATAGTCGATGTCTTCGCCTGATGGTTGGCCACTGTGTGATTATCAATGGGCAAGCACGCACACCTCTGTACCACTTGTGAATACTGTTGGAAAGCCTTATCGTTTCCGATCATCAAGCTTTAACTTACACTTCCTGACTAGGTAGCGCTTGTTTCATCCTCACGTCATGAAATCATTAGGCTGAAAAGACAACATTTCAAATACGTGAAAATCCATCTTACACAAGTATTTCAACACGTATTCTTTTAAGTGTCCATAGGCTTTAAAAAAAACGTTTAGACTACTACTTGAAGGTTTCATCAGATTTAATAGTTATTTTTAAGCACTTAGTCACGCAAGATATTTATTCTTGTTTTGCATTTAATAAGATTTTTTCCAACGAAACCATTTTAAAGTAAGACAGGTTGTGCAAAATTTAACTGAAAATGGATGTTTCAGGGCTAAATTCCTCTAGATAAGAATAATTTATATCCATACACTCGTACGCACTAGCAATTCGTCTATTTTAGATCATATTTTCAATGTTAGATTTGTAAAGCTATAACCCGTGGCTAAGGGTTCACACTAATATTTGCCTTTCAAAAAAATATGCATTTCAGGACATTTAAAATAACATTTAACTCTTCTTAACTTGAACAATCAAATTTATGCTCAATTTTTGTCTAGACCTTGGGGAATTTCGGCACACTTTTAAAGACCTTTCATGTGCCATAATAAGCCGAAATGCATATCTACTGCATCAGCCGCTTCAATTTAAGGCCATTTAGCGACTTTTAACGGTTACACAATTGATCAAGTCTTAGCTTTCGACTGAAATTAAAAAAACACATTTTCCGTTAGAGATCAGAAGTGATTATTAAAACAAATATAAATCAACAAGATCATTCTAGTATGCATTTTATGATAAAATCAAGCCTATTTGATAAAAATGAGAAATACACTTTCAATTTCTAAATTGAGACAGACACGGATGTGTATAACCGATAATATTACACAAAGTATAATTCACGAATTCAAAAATTGAAAAATGTAACTTAAAAGCGTAAAAACATGTCTGGTATCTGTTAAGTGCAAATCTTAATAACTTGACTATTTTCATTTACACGCCTCGTTTGTTAAAACGCAAACAAATTCAAGTAAGTCTGCTATAGAGTGTCTTGAATTAAAAAAGGTATTTTCAAAATGAAGCACTTATTTAGCATTTTCATTTTATGAGAATTGACATTTCTAGGTCATATTTGATAATTACCGATCAATAACTCTAGAGCATTACGCGGATTCCTATTTTAAGCGCCAGAAATTAAATTGGGACGTGACCAAGGTCAATATCACAAATCTGATGTCGTACTGTCTACAAAGTGCTTGGGAAAATACTAAGACATTGGGAGATTATATGTCCATCTTTATTTTAAATTTACATTATCTACATCCCACAGTTTTTTCAAAATATTTTAGGTAAAAATCTATCAGTGTCCGATCATTACTATACTCAAGACATATATAATAATCCTTCTGATCAATTTATACCACGTAGTACTCTAAACTACTCCAATCTATAGCGATCGATCCAGCCCCAACTGCAAAGTCTACTAGTGGAACCAATCACAACGCCAATCACAATTTTCAACAAGCATATTTTCTTTTGCGTGTGTAGCTCCTGTTCCTAACTTTTCTTAAATTACTATATCTGCTAAGTCTTATAGTTTCGTCGTGATCTCTGAAGGTCTTATTCCACTGCATTTTGTGAAGCCATAAAAATTACTGCTCTTTGTTTCTCTAAATCATTTTCTTTTCAGTAATGTTGAATCGGCAAGGATTCATAAACGGTTTCGGAAATACGGCTATGGGAATATGATTATAAGATTACCAACATTCAAGTGAAATGTCAATATTTAACCTTTATTCGAAATTTTAACTTTTAAGGAACATCGCATAGCGTTAAAGGAAAGATTTCTATATATTTCCCTTGTGTCTTCCTTATTAAATATTCATGCTCTGGATAAGATATTTCCTGTCATTATTCTTACAATTTATTTCGAAATTTAAAAGAGAAATTTATGGGTTTATCTAATTTAAACGAGAAAATATATGATATATTTTTTATTAATAGTTCTCTCCTTGTTTGGTTTTATACACTGAAGTAGAATAATCTGCGATATGTACATTGCCTTTAGGAAGAAATTGCAGATAATAGCGGCTTAAATAGGGTAGATATAAGGGTTCTTTGAAATGAATTGATGCTAAATCAGAATCGCTCATGAAGAGCTGAAGATTATTTGCAAGTCTTCCTGTTAGGAGGGGCGGTGGAGGAGGAGGGGAGGGGTTGACAAGTATTACTCAATGTGCATGGTGAGTTAAATAGACGTTACTTCTTTTTAGTTTCTTCTAAAATTATGGACAGAAAGACGCCTTCTAATCCGCTTACCCAAGCGCGTATTGTGATTATCATAGGTGTCTAATTAAGTGGATAATTACCTCCAGCTTATGAGATTGTTTTATTTAATATTTATTTTATTCGACAAAGTAGTATTTGAAGTAGGAGTTAAGAATCGCAGTCCAAGAGGCGCTCACTTGTCACTATTTTTACGCAGAAAACGACATAATATACAATCCCATATTCTTTATACACCTAATTACTATGTTATGCTGGTTATTTAAATGAATTCAATATAAGTGGACCTAAGATAGCGAAGGTTTGAGAAATGACGAAATTCTAAAGTTATTCACGCTTTTTCTAGTTTTGATAATGATAATGATAAGTGGTGTATTTGCAAACATCGCTTTTGGCTTATTTTGAAATAACAATTTCTTCGCTATTGTCAAATTGATCCTCACTTCTCACAAAATCTATGTGTCCGAAACGAACGACAGGAGGCTGTAATTTCAGGTTAAATGAAGCAAAATGAACAATATTCTTTTCAGGTATAAATGACCTTAGAATTGACATTTTAATATAAAGCTAAATTTCCACTTCTCTTAGGCCGTAGGAAGCCCGAATATTTTACGTATTGTCAAAGATGAAGTCTGATCGGTTATAATACGAATTTTGGATCTCTCAAAGTGCACACAGCAAACCACTGAGACGTCACAAGAGTCTAGTCACAAAGTTAGATTTCTCTCAGATCGTATTAAGTTATTACAAATGTACTTTAAAATTCCAGTACTTATGCACAGTGGAACTGCATAGCTTTCCGTTTTTCTATAAATGTGTAATTCACCTTTACAGACTTTAAAGCTAAGCTTTTTATTTAGTTCCTAGGTTTCTTGGTGGGTGGGTATTATGTTCTAATATACTTACTAACAATACACAGCGCCTACGTACACTAATCATATTGTTATTATATAGCAGATATGAAAATTTAGCCAGTCTGATTGAAGTACAATTGAAATTCAAACCTTTTAGTATTCCCTTTTGAAATAGCCATCCATTTTCATAAATTTTCTTTGTATAAAACAGCCTCATTTATATTGGTCCTTTCTCCAGGACGTAAGCATAATTTTACAAAGTAATTTTTTAGTTGTAATCATAATATTATTTCAGCTTTAGGTAATCAGTAAAACATGAAGTATCGTTAAAGAATATAATGGAGCGGTTCATTGTTAAAGTCACTTTTTTGTAAAATCCGTTTAAATGTAAATCCAAAGAATGATCATATTGAATCGATTCATTGACATCCTTGCAGGTTCAAGAGGAAGTAAGTGAGAAGATTAGAGAGCTTTTAGGAACATTGATGTTTTTTTAATCAGTTTAATTCTTAGATGATCTTCATTGTTTTGTCCACTTTCTAAATGCGTAAAGCTATATTTTTGCGATTTCGGTACTGATTCACCGCCTTGGGGTGATTCACCTTTCTATGCATTTAATTTCAAAATCAAGTATTGTAAATAATTAAATTACTTTAGTGTCTGAAATGATTTCCACGCATTGATGCGAACAGAAAACAGCTTTTCCAAGCCCATTAGAAGTATTGACAGCATTTAACCTCATGTTAATCCGAAGTAACCAATGTGGTTGGTCATCACGTCACTGGAAGTGCACCAATGAGCATTGACCTTGCAAATTTTGACTTGGCGGTCGTGCGAGTAGATCGCGTCGCAACCGGCGCACATCTAGAATGAAACCATTTCAATTTCTTCATAAAACGTGCAAATAACATGAATCGAAATAAAAGGAACTTATTCACATTATGACAGTAGAGAATGACGGCTGTCACCACAAGGAGATCAGGCTCTATATAATTAATAATAATAACTATTAGCGAATATAGATGCTATATTTGATACATTATTATCGATATTTGTTGAAGACTCGTCTGAAATTGCGACACTGCTGAGGATTTTAGCTCTTGGGTGATTTGGGTATAAAGCTAATTGCATTGAGCGGACTGTCTCTAATTTAATCGGCCACCTAAATTCAAACACTTTACCTCACGCCTTTTTAAGAATTAATAAGGCATTCATATTAGCTGCTTACTTACCTTACGTTTATTTAATTAATATCAGAGATTTTATACTCTTTCAATAAAAAGTAAGAATGCAGTAAATGTCCTGCCCTAAAAAAGTTTTATTTTTTCCATGCTGAATATGAAGTCTGAAAAGGACAGATGAAGCATTGACTAGCTAATCTGTGGGCCTGAATTACGCCTTGATATCTGCAGCTGACTCATCGAAATCAATGAGACCAGAACAGATGCTTCCAGTGTTGAAGACTAAGCCACTGACTGTCAACATCAGTTGGACTGAAGATAACATAAAGATGATTAATCTGTATTTTCCTAACCTATTCTGAAGTTATCTTGTGTTTCAACATATCCCAAGTGAGAAGATCGCGGCTACTTTGATCGCTGATTTAGATTTTGAGATAACTGAAAGGTGGTATCAAAAGCAGAGAGAAAATGGATGCTAAAGAACTTTTGGGGAGGTAGAAATCTATTCGTACTTCTGCGTGCAAAACGAATAGTACATTAAGGCGAAAGATTTGCTATTAGCCAAGTTGTTAGAAGCAAGAGCTAATGACTAACGTCAGAAAAACAAATTCTCAAAGTGCAGAACAAGGATATTTGATTGCTGACCAAGAGTCCATTGGGCAGCAGTACTTGATGCACGAATCTGACAGAAGTCTGGTGATGACTGAAAATGTATAGATTGCGAATGAGTTGAATGGCCGTTGACTGAAGATGTTCTATTCCCTTAACTCTTGGCCAGACTGGGCATCGTTAAATTTTTAAACAAAATTTGCAGTCTGTCAACATTGTTTTTAAATAGACTCCCAAGTTAGAAACCATAAACCGCATATCAAGGATATGCATTCAAAGACGGAAATGGATATGAACAGGTAAAGCGTTAAATTTCTCTGATCCGGAAGCTGAACTAGATATTGGAAAGAGTTGATGTAATAAAAAATATGGTATATTTTAGTACAAATTAATGGCACCAAGATAAATTGAATAAAATGTAGGATAATTCGCCACATGACTTTTATTCCAATGGCTTTAAAGGGCATTCGCCTCCACCTACTCCCCACTGAATAAATAATAAATTGAACATCCGCTCGGTAGAAAAAAATAAAAAATTGGAAAGTAGGCTGTGCGATCTTAAATTATTGATGAATTAAGCCTTCAGGATGGGAGAATGCGCAATGTGATTATTTGCATGAATATAATTATGTAGGTTGTAAACGCAAGTGAAAGAATTTGACTTTTATATGTTCAAATGCTATTTATAACCATTATCTTACAATCCCTCTAAATCATTTATAATAAAAATAGCATTGAAAGAGAATAAAATCCCAAAGGGCAAAAGGCATTACAATCTTTAGTCATGATTCAAATGAAGTGAATTCATGTAGAAGTTGGTAACTTCTAGCAACACCGGTCTATGGGTTTAACGATTTTTTTTAAAAAAAACGAGAGTTGATGAACTTCATGCTTAAATTATCTCCATGATATTCACAGAGTAGTTCGTCAAGCAATCTTATACACTTACGTTTTCTCGGAGATAAGTGCAAATGTGACACGGTTTCACATCAGTTTTCAATTATTAGAATAATTATTTAGATTCGAGTCATACCGCTGTTAGTTGCCGCAGTTGACTGGCACTAGAGTGGTGACATCCATTAAATTAGTTACTGCATAATTTGACTCTGATCTATCACGACTGAATTCGATTAGGAATGAAAACCCCTTGGGAGGTCTAGATAATTTGTTATGATTTTGGAAATGGTTTTAGCTTCACATTTGCTATAATTACCGAAAATTAGCTTTAATCATCATCTCAATGAAAGTGCTACCTTTCCTCATGATGAGAGCTGTGATTGTTTTTAAGGCATTGGTAATAGGTCTAAGCTAATAATTGCAACGCCATGGGAGTCTGCACTCCCAGGCACTTTATTGAAGTAATCCCAAATTTATTTCACTCAGGTGTTCAAAGTGGTCGTGTGAGGTCAGTTTATTCCAATTAAGTGGGTTGTGTGGATGTGTCCTGAAATGGGGTGGAAGGAAGGAGGAGGCTGGTTAGGTAAGAGTATTCTCCACACTTTTATGGCCTTCACGTCACATTTTGCGTGCATAATCCCTCTAAGGGAAGGGCTTAAAGTGGATCAATAAGTGTCTGCGCACACTAAAAAAGGGCGAAATTGTTAAAAGGTGGCTTGCGAACTCAAAACACGGCATTTATTAGCAGAACCTGTGTTTATATTAAAGAACAAGAATCAAATACAATTAACCAGTGATCCGTCTTTAAAACGCTTTAGGTAGGAAAGTAAAAACATCCGGAAAGACATCGTGTAGATGTACATTTATTGAACAAACTGTGATGTGGATTCAGGATGACAAGAAAGACGGATGAAATATGAAATGAGTGGAAAGCGTAGGAGCCGGCAACTAACAAGTTTGTGTCTGTGTGTTTCTGCGTGGCGATTTGTATGATCTCATAGGTGGAATGGTTTCGGAAATCGCCGCAGGGAAAATAAAGCCCAACGAGGGCTCACTCAAGCACCACTTTAGTAAGCTATTCTGCCGATTAAAATAAATGATATTTCCTACTTTAAATGGATTAATTGTCACCCACTTCCCCAAAAGTACTTCAAACAGAAAAACAGCACCAATATACAGAAAAATAGAATTCATCAGACAATTCCAAAATCATGACACTTCACGACGGTTGACCAAAAAATTTGTTTTCGGTCTCTACAATTTCAAACCGGCTTGATCCAAAGGAAAGACATCACTACCTTCTAGAATAAGCAAACCTCCAATGGTGTTTCTGCACAACCTCTTAACGTTTTAGAAAATATTGTAAGCAAACATTTTGCCAGGTCAATTATCTTACCTTAAGTTGCTGTCAAATAGGGGCCAGGAGCAGAAAACTTATGAGGACAGATGCCACTATCAATCTGAAGCTAAACCGACCTGGCAGGTATCCACCGTGTTATCCTCATACACGTATGGTTCTCATTCATTATTAATTACCTGCTCTTCATAACTCACTTGTGTGTTGCTTAACAGATATTTCAATATAACTAGTTCTTCACTAGACTTATATTCATATATAAGTGGGTTGAATTGTAAGAGTAATTTTTTAAAAAATAAATAGAGACAGAGAGTTTGCAAGAAGTTTCCCTCAGCTCTTGTGTCATTAGCCGCTTATTTGGGTTCCCAAATGGTATTCTCAGGGCCTTGAACGCTGATTGGCCCTTCTCCAATGTCGGAATGCGTACCCATAAAAAGCATCATATAATTAGGTGATTAATTAACTGGTAAGATTATATGCTCAGATGGTTCTGGCAAATCATACCAACTGAAAATATGATGCTCTTACTCAATACATCTCGAGGATGATCATAATACTTTAAATTCAAGATTATATATTTTAAAATGCGGGAAGTCCATCGTGAAGGACTGCCTTGACCATAATCTCGATAAGCCTTACTTTTACTCAGGGATACACATTTATAGTTTGTTTCGGACGGCCTACATCATCCTTTGACAGGGATAGAAAGTATAGGAAGGTGAGTTAGGGGGAATAAGAAAGACAGCAAATAGGCAATTTATCTTAACTTAATTTCAAATCTTTAATTAATGTAACAAGAGAGAAACTGGTCCTATGGTAAAATGTGTTAGCTTTAGCATAAACGGCACAAACTTTTAGAAAAGTATTATTATAGATTTAGGAAATTTTATCTGAAGATAACAGTGCACGTTTTTCCCAATTCCTTATTTCATGCACTCAGTCAAGGCAAGATCTTTGCAATACATGGCAAAAAACTAATTATTCTCTCGCAGTTAAAGACCTTGATTCATTAAAAAATAAACATTGCAACTCTTGTAAAGCATGCATTTTTTGAAAAAATCAAGAAAGATTTCAAGATGTGGAAAATCTTAAACTAATTTTTTGCGCAGGAATTTGCATTTTGTGAGCAAATTGAAAATTTTTACTCAGTGTCATAAAGTGCATTGTAAAATAATCACTCCGCCATTATTATTGCTGACGCAGTTTTCTACCAACGCTCCGTATAATCATATATACCGATATCACACAATGTCGTCTATGGTTCCATCTGTAGTTAAAGTTAAATTGGGTTCAACCTTCATATATTCCTAAATGAAGAAACTGAATGATATTCCGGCGATTTGACTTTGACGTTTATGAAGATAAAACCGTCTTAATAGTATTTTTCAATCGCTAATCACTTCCGATAAAACAATTCCAACATTAAGTTTAATTAATCAACTAAAGCAAGTCCAACTTCAAACTCAGTTTTTATATTCAGGGTTTAATTATACTTTGACGAAGGTGAACGTATTCTGTGACTCAAAATAAATTCGCCAACACCAGTGATTCACTTATATGCATTAACTCTTTGGATTTTATTGACCTGATTACACATCGAGTTGCGAAAAATGGCTTTAGTGTTTTATCACCTTTGAGCAGTACTCGGCTATTAACGTCTACGGCCCCTTATGCTTTTCCTTTGTATTTGTTTTAAACTAGCTGCACAAGACGAACAAGACGCCTTCAGTTACATATATTTATTGATTAGTCTGTCCATATAAAATCGCTATGAGTAATAAATAGTAGCTATCATTAAGAATGCGAAAACAAGTTGAACAAGTTCCATTTTGACATCAGGTTTTACAGAACAGGAGTATAAGAGTACCAAAGCGCGTTTTTAAAGAAATAATCAACTCTAGAGAGATATTATTAGAGCTAAAGGCAGAACTGTACTGTATATCAAACGATACTGTTATTTGTTTGCTCAGCAACGAATTTCAATGCTTGTATTATTACAAAAATAGATATTTATGAGAATAGCCTGAAAACTCAAATCAATTTAGAGTGAATAAATTATAATGTTTCAAAAAGTAGAACAAGCAGCTAAATATCTGATTTCGTTCCCTTGCTATTGTGTGGCTAAATCTAGTATCTTCTGCTCATCTTTACATCGTCAGCAGCACAAAACGAGAGATCTCTGTTTCATGCGTTCCAGAAGTACATGGAGACATACATGAGGTTCTGTTTTTCTAAATACAAAGATGACTAAATGACATGAAAATACCATCATTCTGTGGGAGGCATCTCCCTAAATAGGGTTTGACTACGTGTACATAGTGAACCAAATGGACTTTCAGAGTATATGGGACAAGTATAGTCTCCAAAATCATGTTCGAAGTAAGTGGATAGATTGATGAACAGGAACATCCATTTCCTCTGTTTTGAATATCTTTTGCAAAAAGTGAAAAATGACACAATTGCACCTAGAACATAAATTATGCATGCGAGACCTGCATCTCAAAAAATACCCAAAATTTGCACGAAGGTACATAGCTTTCATTATTTTACTTTCTGCTGTCAAAAATGAAATATTTTGGCCGTCAAAAGTGGTCTTTCAAGAAATTCATCTGACAGTGTTAGTTAAAAGTGTTATTCTGATAAATTTTGGAAGCCGAAAGGTAAGCAATTACATTGAATCTGATTTTTAGAGGTGTAAATAATCACTTATTTCAAATATCCTAAGTGTTTCATTTCAGTTGCATTTATTAGGTCTACAACTTTGCTCCCGCCGTTTTTTAGTTAAATTGAGGCTTTATTACAACAAAACACATATATACGCTAAGTTTCAAAGTATTGTCCATCGTTAGCCACCACTTGGGCCCATCTCTCGGGCAGCAGGTGAATCCCGCGGCGAAAAAAATTTTCATCTTTCGATAAGATCCATGAGTCGATCCCCTTCTTCGCTTCTTCATACGAGTTGAAGTGCTGGTGAACCAGGCCATGTGCCATTGAGCGAGGTGAGTGAAGTGAAAATGAGACGGATCAACATCTGGAGAGTACGGTGGCGGGTGAGGTAAAATTTGCCATTTCAACGTTTGGAGATATTTTTTCACCACCAACTTGGCAACGTGAGGAGGTCTAGCATTATCATGCTGTAAAATAACCACCTTATCGTGTCTCTCTTTGTACTGCGGACGTTTTTCTTTCAGACGGTTTCAGAAGCTCATAATAACTGACGCCAAGTTGGTCCCCCCACCAAACGCAAAATATGACTTTTGAGCCATGGATATTCATTTGGCCGAGGTGTTGACGTCGCAGTATGACCACCGGGCAATCTCCATGATATTTTTTGCTTGGGTTAGGATTAGGGTTATTGTAATGTACCCATTTTTCGTCCCCAGTAACAATACGATGGAGAAATGCCTTTCGCGTTTGCCCTTCCAGCAGCTGTTCACAAGCAAACAAACGTCGTCACTTGACATCTCTTGGTTTCAACTCGTGGGGTACCCAATGTCCTTCTTTCTCAATCATTCTCAACTGTTTCAGGCATTTTGAAATCGCTTGCTCCCTGATACCACCCACCCAATGATTCTGATGATAATTCTTCTTGAGTTTGATGACACGAGTCTTCACTAAGAATCGCTAGCCTCCAATTCTACATCTTCAACAAATTCCCCACCCCTCATCACTATGCCGTCTCCGACAGCAAAATCACCACTCTTAAAACGTTGCAACCATTCCCGCCGACACCTCTCACTAATAGCCGTTTTACCATAAGTATCCGAGATAATCCGGTGAGTCTCAGCCAGTCCGCAGATTTTTTCATATTGAAATAAAAAGGCCATACTTCCCACAAATGACGAGAATTCGCATTAAATTTGGACATATTTAATTAAAAATTTTATTAATGTATAAACACCAATTAAGTTATATCAGAGTAGGGCTGTATTTACAAATGTGAAAACAATGTGTTCGACATCTGTGAATAATATATTTCAAATACTACCGACTACTATCGCCATCTTGTCGAAAACGGCGGTAGCAAAATTCTAGACCTAATAGTAACGCAAAGGTTAATGAGATTGAGAAATTTTGCCTCCTCCATTCCCCAAGATGTGCCATAATTTGTTTGCAAGCAAAATTAAATTATAGCATGGATAAAAGCAGCTGTCTATTTTATAACTTTTAGTGCTTCGAACTAGACGGAGGTATTAAGAAGAACTTATAACAGAACTTGACAGAAGCTGTTGATGAGATTAAAAAATGCAGCCATGTCCAATATAATTAGCATGACTTAGTGACACTTGGCCAATACACTACACATCTGGCCAGGCCGAAATATTAAAATGCTAATAATTTTTAGAAAACCCCGGTGGTATTAAAGATGTGAGCCATTTGAGTAGAGAATCTAATTATTTTAAATCTCATTAGCAATCCATCTAGGACCGAACAAAGGATGAAAACAGTGGCAAGCTAAGATAGAAACAAGGATATAGCTCCGTGGTAGAGCATTCGACTGCAGATCGAGGGATCCCCGGTTCAATACCGGGTGCCCCTGCCTCTCATTGACTTACTTCCACGTGGTGCACCCTGGGCAACGTATACCGATACGGCAAAAAAAGTTAATAAACCAGCAGTTGACTTCAGCTGCCATGACCCGACTGTATGTCATATTTCACCACTTCTACAGTACTAACCTTACCTTTTTCTCTACCTTTGTGTCTGTCTCCTTTACATCTGTTAACCACTCTTCCGTTCTCCATCTTGAATTTTTGGAATTGTGATGTTCCTCCCCTCTGTGAAGCCAGAAGTCAATTAAAGGGCTAATGATAACTGTCGCAAAGCCTGCCATTTGACATAAATAAATAGGATAAAGACTGAGATGGGAAATTCGGATAAGTAACCTAGCTCTGAGGATAGGATGAAGATTAATGTACCTGACTTTGACTCCATGTACTCATCACTAAGCCTAGAGTTTTAGCGCGATTCTTTTAAGTAACCAACACCTTCAGCAATACCTGCTCTGAATTGATCAAATCAACTTCGATATATACCATTTGTTAGATGAAAATCTTTCAAGATGCTTGAAATGTGCTCAAGGACTTTACGCTTCCTTTAAAAATCTAAAACTCTATTCACTCTTGTATGTGAGGACAGTGAGAATGGATGACTGGGACGGAAGAGAGTAATGTGAATCGTGATGTTTCCCCCTGCCATTAAAAGAGAATTTTATAGTTATTGATTAGTAAACCCTGAGCACTGTCGAAAAAACCAGCCAGGAACTTGAGAATCGCAATTGTGAATACGAAGTTGTTGCGATCAGAATAACGGCCGATCTGATCTGATTGCGCTTACACAACAGATTTCCACGAAAATCTGCTGCAAAGTGTTGGTTCACTCTGACATCGAAATTCGAACTTCGCCACCATAGTCGGATATTTTACCTTTAACCGTGCAGCCTACACCCGATGAAGGTCTTCGCCATTACAGACGTTTACAAACATCGGTGAGGTCAACTTTTGCGGAAACTTTTGAGAAAAGTGAGTTATTCCACTGAAACCCAAAAAATCTTGTCCTTTTCCGATAATTACAATTTTTATCAAAATAGATCAAAAAGTACAACACAATGAATATTGAATGAAATGGACTATATGAAGTTCCTCCACATAATTTTAAAGAGAGGCTTTGGGTAAATTCACTTGCCTAAACGGAATGGATAGTCACTGCAGGTGTTAAGCACTAGTCAATAAACTAAGGTGGCTAGCAAGGGGCATTTGTAGAACGGAAGCAGAATTCGGCCCTTTGCCACATCTCAGGGGAAAGTCAAAATTGATTTTCAGCCAATTTTTACGAAAACACCAAACATCTGCCCCTCTCCAACTAGACCTTAATTTTATCGAATAGTAAGTTTGTATTGAGTGCGGTGGGGAAGAGTTAATTTAAAGGAATGAAAAAATTGTTGGGATCCATGTCAGGGAGAATGCAAGATCAGTTTTCTCTAGGTTCAGGGCCAGGTTCAGGGTCAAATTGAGACTCTAATGGACACCAATGGCGGATATTTTGGGTGTGATGCCCATATCTATTTCATTTTTTAAAATCCATTAAATTGTATCATTTTTAACGACTCGTAATCTTCATACTATACATGACAGTAGTAAAATCGTGCATTCTAATACGTCATTGAAACATTATTTGTTTTCAAGTCATGTACACGTCGATGCCTATAAGAATTTCAGACAATCTTCTCAACTTTTACATATTTGTCCTGCTGTTATTCGATTAATTTTGTTAAAATACTTGATGGTTTTGAATTGAACTATTCGTCCAGATGGTTGCTGAATTTTGCGAGGAAATTCCTGCTTTGTCGGGACGGGGGAACGGATATTATTATGTTGAAAAATCATCGTCTTTCCATTAAATAAAGGTTAACGTTTATCTTTTACCTTCTGATTTAGTTTTTGCCTTTGTTGACAACAGAGTTTGGCCGTATCTGTTTTATCCTGTTTTAGTCATTTTCAGAGGATCATTTCAAATAAATCTCACCAAATCCGTGTTAAAAGATTCGAAGGCCCAACTCTAACTCGATTTTGAGGAGAGTATAGGCTCAATTTGGATGCAGTCGTTGCTTTTTTTCATTTGCTTTATTATAAATAATCAATTTCTCAGCCTAAGCAACAATTTCGCACAAAAAACGAATTCTTTGTCTTAACACCTAGGAAATAGATGTGTTTCTTCTCCCATCTTTGTTATACTGAGAGAGTTGTTTGGAGTGGTATCTAAATTCTCATTCCATTCAGTTTATCAAAGATTTTCGAGCATGACTGTATACTTGGCCGTGGTCATGCGAGTTCCTACGACAAGCATGTAATAGTTAAATTAATACCTGATTCAACCAAGGATTAAATACTTTATCAACATTTGTAGGTTGTCCTGATTTTGCCACTTCATCTAAGTTCCTACTGCCCTATTTCGATCATTTAAATTCAAATTAACATTAGTGGACTGTACACAATTGACTATAAATTTCAGTACTGGAGTTCAGTCTCTGATCAAGGGAAAGGAGCCCGTAATGTCTGGCATGTTTCCTGATTTCTTTGGGGTTGGAAATTATTATCTTAAAAAATAAAATGAAATTTATTACTCGTAAATAACTTCGAACAATATTACCACTACAAAGCTGTCTCCAGCACAGTGCTTGGAGAGGAACTGAATTTAAACATCTGTTTTTAAAATGTGCGGTTTAGTAGCATTTGTCGAGAGAATTCTATCATCATTTGAAGCATTATAAATGCTTTTGTTTGAAAATACATGTGTTGTTTTAATAGAATTAAACTCAAGCAGATTTAAATAATAATAATTAGCAAACTATTCGTTGTAAATTTATTTCATATTATAAACACTATCTTTTTCATACTGAAAACTGTGTTGGTCAGTTTGCAGGTCAAATAATGGTTGATATTTATTAACAATCATTTCCTATCAAAGAGTCTGCACTTTTTAATTCTGATAGAGTTTCTGAACACGTGAAAAAATAAAATAATCCAGTATGGAATGAAGGGGAGATGTCTAATGAGAGCAAATAATTAGGATACCATAAGTCTTAATTAATAAAAGAATTCTTAATGCATCGACTTGACAACTTTCTCGTAAGTTATGGAATGTATTTCGTGTCATCGAAATGCCTTAGAGTCATGTATTGTGTTGCAGTGCCTGAGTTTCTGTGTAAATTTCTATCTATACCAATTAAACATTGTTGTCGGATAAATTGATTGAATAATTCAATTCTATCCTCCTACAACTCTGTTCTTTGATTAACTCTGTAACACTTTAGTCACAGCCCATCTCTTTAAGATGAATTTTATGCGTCTTATTCCCTCTAATGAATATAAATATTAAGTAATAGTGAAGTAAGGTCAATTATAACCACAAATCATCATTATGTTGTCAGTGTGATATCTCTCATTACTTACTAGGGCAATATTTTAATTGAACTTTTTCGGTTGGAAACACGAGAGGTCCTAGTATCTGAATTCAGTTGCTCACGTAGATCCTGAAACATGGAGCATGTTTTTCCCAATTTTCCTAACAATAACTCAATAATTAATTAATCATGCCATCAATAACTTTGACTATGAACTCTGTTGTAGATTACAACTGCGATTTTAATAAAGATCTTCTTAATAATTGATCGTTGGCGTGTCTTGGAAAAAAATTACAGTATTTATTTATTATTAACTTGGCAAACGAAGTATTTTTTAAGTTTTATCAACATCATCAATCTTGGTATTTAAAGGTTTTTTAGATCCTTTGATAAAAATAAAAATCATATATTCGCACGAGACGAGCAGAGAACCACAGTTCGCGTGAACACAATTTCCTTACTCTTTCCAAGAAAGTTCTATTTGTGTATCAGAAATAATAATTGTTACCCAATTTTGAATTTTTATTCGTATCATCACGGATGTCTAATCCATATCTCTCCAGTGAGATTATTTTATTAACATGTCACTTTAATTATAACTAACCTTAAATATAGTAAGTAAAGAAAATTTGCAATAAAATTGAAGGTGAAATTGCGATCTAAACGCAAGTGTATAGCGTTCACATCTGATTGATTTCTTAATTGAGGTGAGAGTTTAGCCATTTCTTCCGAGTGATTTATTTTCTAAAACTGAATTCACAGGACTTGACTTATTAATTGAGACAATCTTCAAAATTAATGATATATTGTTATGTACTATAACAGCACATGCATTAAATTCCATCAAATGTGGCTAAATTTAGGAAGCCCGTGATTGCTGTTCTGTTTTAATTGTCTAAATTTAGAGCAAAACGTCAAAATAAGGATAAAAATATAAAAATACGTTGTTCATATAACAGTGATTCATAAAGTGAATACCTATTATTAAAGCCAAATTTATCAATTTACCTAACAATCTCGTTCTTCAAAATTATTTTTATTTGTTCGATTGAAAATTATAGCTGCTTTGCTGAAATTTTGCATTATAAATTATTTTCTCAAAGAAAATGCCAACGCAGTCCGAATTAATAGTGCCAGTTGGACTTGTGGCCTGACCTAATCAAGTCAAGTGAAATTTACAAGTGATGAAAAAATGTGAAATTTTGACCAACTTCGGCAGCTATACATACCGCCAATATTTGGTAAGCTTTCAATATAATTTAATAGAACGACGTATTTTAAAACTGACATGACAGTATTTTACTTTTTTCTACTTCTGTGTTCGTTTTTTGTTGGTTCGAATTCAGAGGAGGCAAAATAGTTCGTTTTCGTAAAGTTACTTATTAATTTTTCAAGCTTTATCATCAGAAGAAACAAATGTAGATACTTTTCGAAAATAATTTCAGCGAGCAAATTATTAGAGGCAAAATGCGCAGAAGGTGAAATTTCAGTGGGGCAATAAAGAGGTTATTAACGCCTAGAGGTGAAATTGAAGTCACTATCTCAACTGTTTATTTCCTTCCCTCATAGATTCAGATTTTAACGGAAGAAATCAGCCCAGCCTGACCCAATTAAAACTTTCTCAAAGCCATCAAATGAAACCGGGGCACTGATTGGCTAAGGTCTTGGTAAGCCAATCACTAGTGCAGTTCATCGCAATTGCCTCGGCATAATTAAGTTTTATCCGTCTGAGAGGTCAAAGTGAGCAAAAGAAGGTAAATTTTCTTGTTAATTAAATTCTACCCAATCCTAAAACCACTTCCAACAAGAAACAGCATACAAACACTTGCGCACACAGCTGTGACCTTATTGGTTGTCACAATGACGTCATCCACGCCCAGTGTCCTCGTGCCTGCACCAAACCTCGGCACAGCTGAACCGCCATTGGCCATCATTTACAACCTTCGTTCTGGTAACATTAGTGTCAATCCCCTTCCTGCAAACTCGGATTTAGCACCCCAGGATCTCTCTGAATATCGATTGACTGTACCTGTTACAACAGTCCATCGAAAATCCGTTAGCTTATCAGACGACGAGATGTTTCGGAGTTGGTCATCGAAGCAAAGGCGGAATCACAGAGGAGATGAAACAGAGGCAGCATTATCTCAAGGAGACAGGGGAACAAAAACAAGAGGAATACAACGCCAGGGATTTGGCACAGAAGAATGGCGAATTCAGAATCCTACCATGATTGAACAAGTGCTTGAAATGGAGGAGAAGCTTAAAACCACTAATCCCTTCCCAAATCCCCTTCATATTCCAGCTGGAAGTGTACATTACTCACCACCTCGTATTGTAAAACCAAAGAAGGCTTCACAAAGTGCCAAGAAGAAGGCCTTTACTCCAAAGGCATTTACTCTAGGAGGGAGGCGCATTGAACCAGTTCATTCTGACGAGGAATGGTTCTTGGAAAGATTACTGAGGATTTTTGCTCTCATTGCATTTGTGTTGACGTTACCTTTCTCCCTTCTCTTCTGCTTCAAAGTAAGGTTATATTTAACTCTCTTTCTGGAATCTTAAAATTTGATCCACTATATTCTTTGAAGACCTTCAAATTAGGAAATTGATCAGTCGTGATTTTGTTCAAAAGCAATTTAGTAAGAAGTTTGTCTTTGCAATTAAGTTCGTATCCACAATACTAACCGAGCAGGAGTTGGAATGAGGAATCGCTCTTTTTATTCTCAGTAAATTCTTTCTCTTGCTCAATTGCTCTTGCGAAACTGGATTGAATCTAAAGAAATCAAAGCCTCCAGGAAATTTCAAAATTGACTTTATAATGAGGATATTTCGTTCTTCCACACAATAAGTAATAGTATAATACATAAGAAATAATTTGATAATTTTCTATTGGTTTTGTGATGTTTTTTTTCTTAAATTTTATGCCATTAGATAATTGATAAACAGACCATTTTTATTCAAGTATCAAAATTAAGTAATTAATTTTCTACTTATTCTTTACATTTATTGAAATGTACTTCCAAATTATAAATCAATTTTAGGATCATTTTAGCATTAGTGTAACTTTTCATTAACTAAATATGGGTTTGGTATTAAATTTGTACTGTATAAGTTATAATTCAAAATTTGCTCTCGTGTATTTTATGTTTTTTTCAACTATTTTCATCACTCCCCTAGTCCATTAGAATTATTATTATTTATTCAAATACTTTCTTAGTCATGGCATGATTTACCAAAATTGTCACATAGAGGAAATTTTTTCTAAAATATTTACTTCTAAAATAATTAACATACAAAAAAGGGGAAGATCACCAGCAGTATAAAATTTTTTAGAATTTTATATAAAGTATGTGAATATCAAGATTTACAAATTATTATCTGAAACCGATTTAATTACAGTATACCAGAGGCATGCCCAATAAAATATTGATTTTAAATCAATTTCAGAGTTGTTGGGTAGGGAGTTATTGAGTGCATCTTTAGAAGAAACCATTACAACATATTTCATTTGAATTAATGCATTTAAAATTTTTTTATTTATTTTATGTAAACAAGGAATTATGTAAAACGGCACATCCAAATGGGTTGTGTTTGACAAAAGCCTATATTCTGTTGGTTGATTTGCCTCTAATTTTCATTATATTTACTCATTAATATAACCATTTTATTCAATTTTTAAAGACTTAATAACGCTGCATAAAAATTTTGACGAATTTGAACATTTCTGAATTCTATGTTAATCTATTTGTTTGCATAGTTTGGATTTTGTTAGACCAATAATCATAATTTAGTTTATAATTAGTATTTTTGCTCGGCAATTCCAAAATAAACCAACTAAGATGCCAAAGTTGGTTGTGATTCGTGTGCGAACATATTTTCAGCTGCGCAAGTCTGTTTTCAATAAAAATGCGTATTTACTGTTTCAATTGAGACCAATGGAAAATTTGCCTAGTTTTTCTTTCGATTTAAGTGATTTTAGTTTAAGAACCATGTTTTGATTACATTCAAAAGACTAACTTATATTTCATTTGATATTTACTATTATATTTTTGATTGGTTTATGTATTAAACGTGATCTATGAATTAGATGTGGAGTAAGCCAGATGTCTACTTTACATCAGGACAAAGAGTATTCACCTATTCTTTTATAAACCACACACAACCCGTATAAGAGTGAAACGTTTTGCCGTTTTCCTAAATACATCAACGTAGACAAGTCATTCAGAGATTCCAATGCATCTATATTTTTTAAAATTTACCAGATAATTTAGCGTCATATAAAATTCATTTTGTGAGATTAAACATCTTTAAACCATTTGAACTTTATAGGTGAGAAATAATGCTGTTTTTTTTAAATCAAAGTTAAGATTAATCATATAGATAAAAATAGTGCTCACTATCATAACTCTCAATTTATAAAGAATTATGCTTTGAGAACTAAAATTTTTCTAATTTTTAAATACTAAATTCAATTAAACGAAATCTTCATGAATTAATTATTTTTTCTAATAATACACATTTTACTCGGATGCTTACGAATTATGGTAAACTCTAAAATACAATAAACATCAAAGTGCTTGGGAAACACATTAAATGATAGTCCTCCCGTTAGAGATGATGGAAATAGGGAGCTTTTTGCAGTTAAAATTTGTTTGACCGCGGAAGCAAAGTCATCTTTGCCGGTTTGGCTTTGCTCAACTTGTTTAGGGCAAATCCTGATTTATGAAAAATTTCTAATTTCGATTTAAGACAGAAATGCAGATTTACATTCTGTTGTTTAGTTTCTCCAAATGGAATTGATGTTTTAGATGATACACAAGTGTACAGTGCACACTACACTGTGGAAAATTAAATACTTGATTCATTTTTCTAAATAATAGTTTCAAAGAAACAAATCCAATATTTCCTTCCTTTAAAATAATTTCAATAAACCAAGCATGGTAGTGTTACGTTCGATAATCCAATTTAAACTCATCTTATTAAAATTCGTTTCCATCCAGAACATTTTGTTTCATGTGATTTTATTTTCTAAATCACAAGAGTTTGTATATATTGAACTTATTTGACATAGTTGTCTCCAACTACACTATTTCGGAATTCTTATAAATGTAATAAAATAGATTAACTTCAGCAAATTTCATAAAGATTTTAAAGAGGAATATTTTGTTCGTTCACTCTCTGAGCACCTAGTGGATAGGATTTCAGCATATCTATTCACTAGGGGAAGCTAATACATTGTAAGTATCCATTGAAATACACATTTTAAAATATTTGTTACTTTTACAATTAAATTGCCTTCCAGATTTTTGGAATCAAAATGGGATAATTGCCATTTTATAGCTATCGTAGTATTTTCTTGGGACAAGTTAGAGAGGAAATTGGCTCCTTAATAGTTAAAAGTCAATATGTTATTTTAGCTATAGCTTATTTAGATTATTGCGAAGGAAGAATCTGTAATTTTTCATACGTTCTTACTTAATGAATGAAATGAATCGATAAGATTATTTACAAATCGGGATTTCTAGTGTTTTTGAAAACATGACTACAAATTCACCTCTTACATAAATTTGAGGAAAATAAAACTTCTAATATTTTCTATCTTCCGTTCTTTGTTCCGATTTAATATGTCCATTACTCTTAAAATTAGGTAACCCATTCTAGTTTAAAGGGACGAGGCTAATTTCTCAAAAAGTGATAGTACTATTACTCACTGCAAAGCAATTTCTAAATCAAATTGAATCCAAAAAATATTCGGTGGTTTCACACATACATTTTCATTTCAAAAAGCGATGGTAAAATCAATTCAAATGTTTGCGCAAGCATTCATTATTTCATAAAATTGTCATAGATATGTATAAACGTTTTGAAATAGCAATATTGGATTCTTACTTAATGCAACTTACTGCTTTATTGTGCAGTTATTTGATTGTTTTATTAGTCCAGAAGTATTTCTCGCGTTTTCAATTTCATTTTTAGAGGTCAGATATTAGTAGGAACTTTGATAATTTAATTGCACATGTAGAAATGGTTTAGAGTTGTAGACCAGTTTTGTACGAAATTTTATTTTCAATAGTACAGATTATACCAAATTGGAACACAAATGAAACTTAACATTTTAACTTTAAAAGCCACCGAGTTTTAATAGGCAATCTCTGTAAATTTGTTTTTGTTTAAAAACACAAATTTTCTCTAATTTACGGTTTTTCATGTTTCAGTGTTACTCTGAAAGCATAATAAAATATTATTGATTAAGGCTTTAGAGAGTTCATTATTCCGTAATTTGAAGCAATATTAAATTATTTTCCTAAAAATTGGCTCTTACTTTTTTGAAAAATAAAAAAAGAAATTTTTTCTCTCATAACTTCATGTTATTACTTAGCGAAACATCTGGTTTCTAATTGGTTCTTTTCCTGTACCCCTAGTTAATCGGTAATTTTGAAACTTCGAGAAATTTCTCCTTTATTAATCTCTGTATACCAAGATAAACTAAAGGCATAGGTATTCAAATAGTTAATAGTCTTTTTGTTTACCTTATCAATGTGATTTTTTCCTTTACAATGTAGGTAAAACATATTCCTATAAAAAATACACTGTGCCGACCTTTTAATCCTAAGGCGCAATTATTTTTTTTAATTTCGAATAAGATAAATATGATTTGTTTTCAATATTGCTGTGCAAAAACTCATAATATTAAATGCGATCAAGATCCGGTGGAGAATCTAGAGATTTGATTGGAATTAGATTTTATTCAAACTGTAATTTATGAAATTCTTGATAATATTTTTTTCAATATGTTAATAAATCGTCCATTTAGAGGTACTGAATCTGGTTTTTTGCTATCAGATTTAGATAAAACCTAAATGTAGTCTATAGTTGATTAAATGAGATTTACTTAATGGCATTTTCACAGGTTGTGGCCCATTACGAGCGAGCTGTGGTTTTTCGACTTGGTCGGCTATTCGCTTCAGAAGCTCAAGGTCCAGGTCTTATTTTTCTTCTACCATGTCTGGATAATTGTCGAGTGGTTGATCTTCGAACCTTCACTTTCAATGTCCCCACACAGGAGGTTCTGACAAAAGATTCTCTAACAGTAGCTGTCAACGCTGTAGTCTATTATAGAATCCGTAATCCTGTTTGTGCTGTGGTGAATGTCGAAGATGCTAATCGATCCACACGTCTTCTAGGACAGACAACTCTACGGAATGTGCTCGGAACTGTCAATTTGGATGAGCTACTAACTGCCAGAGAAGACATTGCTATTCTCATGCAAGTGCGTGATATTTCGACTGCAAAATTTGTCCAATTTTCATAACATGACTTTATAGATCTATAAATGCTTTTGTAGGAGTTATCAATCATTTATTTTTACCACTGCTCCTTAAACCATGGCAATGAATGCCAGAGTGGGTGAACTTATTCGTGCGATTGGCTTGTATGTGGAGAATTGTTTTGCCATCAAAAAGTTCTTTTAATTTATTTTCATGCAGTTTATTTCTGTATAGATTTCTGAAGATTGAACAATAGTAGATGTTTCATTAAAGACTAAATACTAATCAATTTTGAATAGTTATGTTAAGTAATATGTATAATTTTCATTGATGTCTTTGACATAATAATTAGAATTTGTTACCGAAGAGTTTGCCTAATGATTTTCCATAATAATTTGTCTTAATCCGAAAATGTACTTCAGTGCAGAGTGGATAAAATAGAAATAAAACCATGAACCTTGTCACAGCCTCAAAATTTTATTGATTAAAATATCATGTAAATGGGCTAATATTTCTTTCTGCTAAGTCCATACTGTCCGTTCATAGCTACTTATTCTTGACTGGTTCTTGTGCACAAACCTGAAGTGCTGTTTCTGACGTCTTATCTTTACTGATCACCCATGTTAATTGACATTTATCATATCCAATACGATTCTATCTCACATTCACATTGTTATCTTGTCGAAGAGCCCGTTAGTGATTAAAAATGGACTGAACTCTATTTCCATCTCTCAATAACATCAAAGTAGTTTAATTGAACATTATTCTTATTTTGAAACAAAATTAAGGTTATCGAATAAATAATTATTTATAGTCATAAAGTACTAGGCTATAATACTTTATTTATAAAGATATTTAACACGGATGTTCTTTGCTGAGTGAATTTCATTCATTTTGACTTTCCTTGAATAAATTATGCTAATAAATGTTCAATACTTCTTGGGGAATACAGTTATTCAAGTTGAGTTTAGGTTAATTAATTTTCAAATTAATTAGAATCTTTGTCAAATTAAATGAAGCACAGTCAACAAAAACTTTCTCCATAGTAATGTAATTTATTGAGTTTTATTGACCGTCTCTTGCTATTTTAAATAACGTGAAAAGCCTTTAAGCTGAAGTGTTACTGAGCTCATTGTGAGCTTTGCCGCATTTTCTCAGTTGTATTTTTTTCATCAAACATGTTTGTGATGAGTTTTGCTACATTTTATACCAAAATGAGAAGAAGACGCCACTGTAAAACAGAAGTCAACTTGAGTGTGCTAAAATTAGAACAAATTGCAGCTTTCGTTTTTGTAAAAATGGACAATCAGTTGCAATTAGTATTATGGAACTGCATATTTGGATTGAAAGCCTCGAATTAGATAATCAGTCAAAAATACAGGTCCACTTCCATTGCCTAAGCAGAGGCCATATTTCTTTATGAGTACTGTATATTCTTCTTTACGAATTTATTGAGCAGAAATTTTGAAAATTTCTTTGTAAATTTCAAAGCTTTAAATTTCTATTATTTCTACAAATAAATGCGGATTTTATAAACCTTCTGCCCTATTTTAACTCTTAAAACATAAAATTAATTGATATCTTAATTAAATATTGTAAATAGATAGAATAGTACATATTTTCCTTTATTTTCGAAACCATTTAAAGTAATACACAATAAAATGTATTATGTCATTTGTATATAATTGTATCTTACAGCTTTTATTGCGTTACCCCTTGCTCTCATTTTAAGCATTAGGATATGCAAAGGATTGCTCAATATTTGATCCTCTATTTCACCCCAACTCTACAATACACATAAGCAATTCAACATTTTGATCAGTTTGCGGTACTATTTTGCCTACATTATATGTTTGCCTTGAATAATAAATCACGCCTCGTTCGAAAAACTTCAAAATATTTATTGCCCTACTACTTGGTCTTTCGGGGTATTCCTTCCTAATATCTAAATACCATTTCACCAAATTTTAAAATATGAAAGAATATGCATTCATAAATATTGAAAAGAAGGATGTTAATTTCTTCCAATGACTATATTCATTGCATATTTTTTGTTCAATTAAAGTAAAAGCAAGCTTAATGTTAATTAAAGATTTAACATTTTTCATGTTTCATTTTGTAATAAAATGAGAATAAAGTCTAAAATTTGCAATAGACATGAACCGAAATTTGGCCGCACTAAGAGAGAGCGATAAAAATGACTCCCTATTTCAATTTACTCTAATTTTATATATTATCCTTTGGACTGATTTTGATCATTTTAAGTTCATGAGACTGTAAGACGTTCCCATAAAGAGGAAATTTCCCATCAAAGTTTATTTCAATTAGTTTTACTTGGTATTTTAATTTTCAAGCCTATGTCTGAAATGGAGATGTCCTTTTGCTATTTTCACTATTAAACCGCAACGACTTCTAATTAGTAATGTTACTATAGCAGTTCCACTAAATTAGACTAGACATTCACATCTAGCACTATGGATTCTAAAAAAGCTAATGGAATACAATGACCCTATTAGAGCCAAATAACCACAGGCTTTGTAGGACTACGCATATAGTGGAAACAACTGATAGGATAAGATAGAAAGGGGAAGACATCAACACTAAGTGAAAACATTCGGGCTTGAAATAAGATATGAGAAGTTAATTAAAATATTTAAAGCCCTATGAGCACTTGACAGCTCAAGCGTGGGTATAGGCCTGTGAGTGTGCTATATAGAGCGAGATCGAGCCGCCACTATTTTGTTTTACACGTAATATTCACGCTGGAACAAGTTACAGTGTCATACAAAACATGTCTTACATTTATATTCAGTGGATGAATGAAGTTTTTGGTCAAAAATTTAAGCTATGTGATCCTTTTGTGTGTAATACCTATTCCGTTTTATGCGCATTAAGTACTATTTTGAAACGAGGAAAGAGATAATGCTGTCATTAATAAACTAATTTAATTATTCAAACAAATTTAATTAATGATGCTATGTCGATTTCCTCTATCTCCTTCATATTTTACTTAGAGTCCCAAATGGATTGGTACATAATTTCACCCATATCAAATATCTCTAACATTTATACTTCTACTACCCACGAATGTTTTTCCCACTAGAAATAGCCTTGCGATCCTTTAAGGCGCTAAGAGGATTTACGGTTTTATTTTTTTTTGCTTTGATGTCTCAGTATCTATAAGACGCTAAAAATAATTCCGAACTTAAGCGAATTCGTAGAAGCAAATATCAATATTTAGACTAAAAAGACAACTTTTATAGTAACAGTGAAATAAATGATTGATAAAAATGAAAAATTTTAATCATACGTAATCTTTATGTTAATTTGGTCTCATTGAAAAATTAGAACAATAAAATGTAATTGTATCTTTATTTGTTGAAAAAAGAAAAAGATGGAGCTCAAATTATGCGGTAGAAATTTAAACAAATGGAGCATAGTCTAGCATAACAGTAGTGAGGAAATTGTCTCTATTCCCGAGAAGCTTAATTAGTTGTCGAGATTTCATTTTGTGTGTATAAAATCTGAACTAAATTAAAGACAGGACATTAAAATCAATGGGCTATCTTTCACTTTCAATAGCTAATGCTTATACACTGAATACCTTCCCTATAATGAAAACGGGGACATATTTGATTAAACATTTAATCGTTGAACAATAAAGTAGCACTCCATTATCAATACAATAAATTTACAAATCTTACTGATTTTATTTTCATTTGGAAAGTAGCCACAGCTCTCATTTGAATAAGTACTTATTTTATTTGTATCTAGGAGTGTCTAGATTCTGTTACAGAGGCCTGGGGCGTAAAGGTGGAGAGGGTGGAGATCAAGGATGTTCGACTTCCCATCCAGCTTCAACGAGCAATGGCCGCTGAGGCCGAAGCAGCACGAGAAGCCACCGCCAAGGTAATTGCAGCAGAAGGTGAGATGCGTGCCTCATCAGCCCTCAAATTTGCTGCCCTTGAAATCAGTCAGCATCCAATAGCGGTTCAACTACGTTATCTTCAAACTCTCAACACAATTAGTTCTGGTAAAAAGTCCACAATCGTCTTCCCTATTCCTATTGAAATGCTCAAGTTCTTTATGGAGAGTGGTGTGTCTGTTCCGGAGGAGCTTTTGAAAGTCGCTGGTGTAGAAAAAAACCTTCACCTCCCACAGGTTCGAGATGACGAACTTTCTAGTCTCTCCAACGAGCAGGTCTAATACTATCCCTTCCCCATCCTTTATTAAGTAATATCCTCCCTGCCAGTATTTCAAACTGGCCCCTGTGCAAACGAGACAAAAGTATGTAACAGACTACAGATAAATATATTTCATCATGTATTTGAATTATTTGCTGTCTTTTTAGATGAGAAAAATAGTTGGTGATCCTCTTAAAATGTACTAAATTTAAATATAGAATCAAGCGTTTCAGTTTGTTTTTTGACATATAAATCAATGGATAAATATTTTTTGTTTTAAACAAGTAAATGATTTTCTTCGAAATGAAATTTAATTTCCTATAATACTATTAAAAATGTTTCATGAATAATTAGTTTATTACTAATTATAATCTCGATTCCACTTTTGTGATTAACTGAAGAATAGCCTTAGCTAGTATTTTACATTCGATATTTGAGAATAAGTTACAAAAAAAGGACTCAGCATGGATGGAGAAAGGATAAAATGAAGTAGTGAGCATTTGGTTTAATATTTAGAGGGCATAACGGTTTCGACTTGTTCTACAACTATAGATTCTAGGTTAAAGATAGCCAAAATTGTAGAATACTATATTCCTCACATAATAATTGTTTTTGGATCAAGCACCTAATTTTAAACGAAATAAGATCTTTCTTGCCCAATGAGAAGGTGTCAAAAACTTGATGTGAAAAATTTTAGGCAAATTTGGCTCATTTTCCGATCTTTGATCTTCGATATTCTTTGTTAATAGAAGTTAATATTCAATACCATTACAAACGCCAAGGAATTAAAAAACGTTAGATAGTAATTCTTACTAAAAAATGTATATGCATTGTATAGAATTTGATAATTTGCAGAAAAACGGACATAATTTCATTAGTTTTATTATTAATATTTGCGTTGAACTCAAATTTATTAACCGATTGCTTAAGCTAGGCTAAAGTGAAAGTCTTCTAACCTTAAATGAGAAAGTAAGATAAAAAGTCAGAATATTAAGATGTTTTACATTTATTTCTATTTGATGCGAAAATTTGTTTGTAATTTTAAATATGTACACGTGGTGTTTCATGAAGATGTCGAATAGACAGAATTGGAACACATTTAGGAACTTTCATTAGCTCTCCTATTTTTAGTATACTAACAGCTGGAGTTGAGTAAATAAAAGATTTCTCATTTGTAGTTGTTTACAAACTTAAAGGTTATTTAAAACCCCTGTTAGGGTCATGTAAATTTATAAATCAATTTATAAATGGAGGATAGTAAAATTTTATCGACATATTACATTAACACTCATCTTTAAAATAATATTTGACTGAGAAAATTGTAAACAATCACCACAAATAGGAAAAACTCACCATTTCTTAAATCTTAGCGGCTTCGATAATTTTTATTTAAAGGGGAAAAAATTTATTACAATATTTGACGACATAAAGGAATATCAACTGTTTTGCAATATGTTATTTTATTTTAGCATAAAATAAAAATACTATAATTTTCCAGCGAATAGACAGAAATCGCAGTCACATAGAAACATTAAAAGTTTAAGGTATGCGCAACTGGGTACTCAACTGACTTGAAGCATCCCATGCACCCAAATAAATGATGGAACAGGAATTTATTCCATAACTGAATAGATTGGTTGCGTCAACAGGGAAGAAAAAGTCTACAAGCACTCTTGAAAATTGATCTTAACTTAGATTTTGTTTCATTTTTTAAAGAAACAAAACACCTGAGGTGCCTACTTCCAAAGCACTGGAATATTAACATTTCAACAAGGCAGACTTCGAAATGGTAGCATTCTATGTCAAAAGGCTCATGTTCGAGTGATTTTTCTTCGAGTTTTGTTGGAATTTTGGAATATTTTCTTTAACGGTATAATGAAAGGTTTTTTTCAAACGTAGCAGATGACCTACGCATTAGCGTTTAAAGTCAACTAAATGTGAAAAGTTCGTTTAAATTGCATAATGTAGTTCATAGTTCATCAAGACTGACAGCTAAGTAATAGTTATCGACGTTATTTTGAAAAAATGTTTTACGATCAAAGTGACTCATTGGCGATTAGCAGAAAAGAAAGTTTCAAAATTAATCTTTTCATTACGCTTTACTAATATTATTAGCGGATAAGGAAAAAACTGTAACAATTTTAATTATTGGACAGCATTTACATAATCCGAAGGTCGATGAGACTTTAATGGGTGAGGGATGGAAGAGGATTTGAGAGTATTCTGTTATCGAAACTGCCTTACTTCATGTGAACTTGGCATTTTGCTTATTCACTTTTTACATCATCGATACAGTTCACTGCTTCGTGACTGCTGTTTAGAATTCCCGTTTCGTTTTAAGTCCATGTGTTTCTGAGTGACTTAATGTACATAGTTTTTAGAGTCGCAGGTGAGGTGGTGAATTCGGATGGCTATCATTATTTCAGCATCTTTTCTTCTATAGGTACAGTTTGCAGTTCGGTACTGGCAAATGTAGTTTCAGAGTAAAGTAAATCTGAATGATTCGGCTAAAATTAAGTTTATATAATAATAATTTTAATAATGATTTTGCTGAAAATTAAATTATAATGATAAGACACTCGTTTATTTCTGTAAGAAGATATTATTTTTTACTGATATTACCTTCTATTTATTGTGGACGTTAATAACAATAGTTTCTACGGTAGTTATAATTTTAGACTTTTCAAAAATGCGAATTAGTCTGCAAAGTTGACGTTTTTAATAAATACTTCTTGAATTGCTTTGCTATTTTAAAGACCATGATCCAATTGGGTGATAGGATATTCAATTTTTATCAACTAAAGTAAAACTACGCAACGGGTACTTCGTTATTTTTCTAACATGAAAATACATTGAAATTTTAAAATGCATACGTTAATACTGACTTAGTATCACCAACTATTTTCACCATTTATTTTGAGAAAATCCTTTAGGAAACCACTACTAATCACTCGAAAATCACCTGGTTAATAAATTTCTAAAATTGCAGATCGTGTTTTGTTCAAGAATTGAGGAAAGCAAATTTATTAGTTGAACTCTGCAATGTGACGTCTACTATAAAACGAGGGATATACGACGTGATTTTTCCAAAATTGAAATTTTTTGCAAACCGATTAATTTCCTGACCCTCTTTCTTTTTTCTACACTGCAGTCATCTCTTTGAAGTGGACCATTTTAACATTTTCCGAGTTCAAACGCTTGTTTTGCACTAAACAGATATATTTTGCATTGTGTTCTATTATGGTAATACTAGTAATATTTGTTTTATGTTGATTTAGAGTTTTTTTAAACAAAAGGTACAAATAATGCTCAAGTATGGCTAACACATTCTGCAATGGCTAAATCATAAAGAGTTCAAATGTTCATCTTAGAAACGCACGCTTTTGTCCCAGATTTATTTAAACTTGCACGCTGAGGGATTGTTTGATTAAATTGTAAATGCAGTGTATATGCGGTCATTCACATTCTTTAAGAAACTCAAACAAATTTAAAAATTATTTAATATTTCGCTTTGTTTCAACCGACTACTTTCTATGCCTATAAAAGTTTTCAAAAGTTTAAATATAGTTATTTGATAAAATACGGTAAATAAAGGAAAATCTGTTTGCCCTAATATATTTAAAGTTTATCATATTATACTGGTGGAAATCTTATTAATGCGAAGAAAGCCAATTGAGATAATCGATTTTCTAGTAAATCCCACTTATTTTGGTCGTACGGTTGTTTTAACTTCCATTTCTCTCTGTTTGTAAATGGCCTTATCTTAAAATATCTATTTTGCGAGTGTGAGCTATATAACTTGGTTTTAATAATATGCGAAGTTATTGATTTAATTCAAACTATGAATACCGTGAATTTAATCTTACTGACTTACAAAATTCGATAATTAGGACACTACAGAATAATTGTATTTCAAGTGAGAGTATGGAAAAGCCAATGCTATCATAAGTAAAGAAGGCGTTCCAACTTCAGCATCAAATTTTAACTCCCTTGAAATTTCTCTGCTGATGGAAGTCTTTTCTTGCTCTCTTCACTAGTGCAATTTTTTAAATTAGAACTTGTTAACATTTTTGATGCCTTAACCAAAGTTAAAATAGTTTTTGATATATGATATATTCTCTGATTCTGACAACTAACTTTTTCTATCTTTACAATAGACATGTTAGTTTATACTTTCCCCTCTCATCAAAAGTCAGAATTAGACAGCGTAATCATTTTGGTCATTATTTCAATTTATAAATTAATAACGCAAGAAATCGTCTGCATACTGGTGTACTTACCTAAATCTAAAGCCTATTAATCTCTCGCCTAGTTAGCTACTAAATAATGCAGTCAATTACGTATTTTTTCTCTTTTACGCTGAGCCTATTGTTTTATCAATTTCCACTCTTATTATACACTCCAGAAATAATTTGATCTAATTACAATATTGTGCTAGAGCAACAGCCAAATCATATATCATGAGCATTTGTATGCGGAGAATTGTAACAGCCGGTCGCATTAATGACAACCTGATGCTTTTATACTGACTCCTCTATTTGACTCCGGCTTGTTAGGTTCGGCCATTGTTTAATTTTATAAAATTAATAATTTAGCTTATAATATTGTTTCAAATTGGAAACTTGCAGCATTAATATTTATATATCCTATCTTAATTGGGGAGTGCAACTGCAATCGGTTAGAACGCCTTCCACTGAATGGTGATGCATAGGAGATTGAAAAGACATTGACGGTGAAATCGTGGTAACTTATGATCAATTTTTTAACCAATTTTGGAAATCAAATTGCACTATTTTGACTTGACGCACACTTTGCACCTCCAAATTTGTCTCTGAGTTGTTAGACAAATTCTTGTCCATGAAATTCAGTGCTGGTGAATCAATTAATTATGATTTTTGAACTTGTCAATTCGACTTGTTTTTTGTAGGCGCATATTTCATGACTCTCAATAATTCATTTACTACAACTCACATAAAGCATATGAATTAAACAATAGTATGCAATGATTTCAAGTTATAGAGAATTGAATGGGGGTTCTATGAAGATTGATGGGTTTTGACATCCTTTTTCAACTTTGATTTAGTTCCGAAGGTCACGGTCATTTAAGTACTTTTCTTCCTCCCTTTAAGCAGCCCTGAATTTGGAATTTGAAAGGTCAGTTCCAGTAGGACAACAGAATAAGAGCTGGCTCCATGGTCGATTTCTTCTTCACACACTCGTTTATCAAATTTGAAGATTTTAGGCGAATGTTATATAAACTCTTTCAAACCTTTTATTCGAAGAAAAACTAGTAAACACTTGGATAGCGCTCGTTATAAATTAATCCATTTAAATATATTGATCTGTTGAAGTAAGAACTGAAGTATTTTCAGAAGGATTAATGGTTTAGCAAAGACGTCACCCATTTTTAATACTAATAACTTGGGCACAGAAATGGGAAGGTTAAAGCTAATTACACGTTTTAGCAAGATCTGTGCTAGTAAACTCATCAAACTAATTAAATGGGAATTTTATTAAAATAAATACCCGTACAAGCACGATAGTTCATTATTAATGATAACTGAACATCAAGCCATCCTCATAATTTTTCAATTTGCTTAATAATGCAATTAAAAAAGTGGTTTGTATTATTCAAATAATATAAGAATTGCTATTTCGGACAAATCTAATATTTCGCTTTAATTTGTTGAAGAGTTAAAATGAACAGTGTTAATATTTTCTCTAGCGCGTTTCATTTCATAATATATATTTGAAAAATGCATTATTTTCATGAATATCGCAATTTAATATACTTTAAGTGCCATTATTTTATTTTATTTATACTACTCTGTGTTATTCTTACTCTAGTCGGTAAATGAGAACCTGTTCTGAGGAAATATAGGAAAATGTTTATATATCATAGCAATTTGAGTTAGAAGATTCAAGATTGTATAGATGGATTTTAGAAGTTCGACCTCTTGACATGGAATCCATGCTTTTTCATGTCTCCCTATCACTGATGCCAATAGAAAGTTCCTATTACCATTTTCCATTCCTTAAATCTGTAGAGTTTTCACAATCGAAGGATAAACCAAGCACATATAATCACTCCACTTCGAAATAAGTTTTATCTGAATTCACAATGCTTCGGCCTTCGTCCTGCTTCATTTTGAGCACAAATCCTTTACACTCCCACCAGCATGGTCTCATGCTTGCCTACTGAGATTCAAATACTTAACTTAATTAGGGGCTAAGGCTGCATACGTTCAAGTTTGAATTAAATTTCTAACAAAGCAGCAGCAAAAATTGGCTAGAGTCCAAAGGAGAAGCTGAAGGAAAAGGTTTAACATACAATTTCTTGACTTAATCTCAACGAAAATAAAGCTCGACTTATTTAGGAAAGAAGACTAAAAGTGGGACTACTATCTAAAAGAAGGCAAATATGCCTTACTCTTTTGACGTGCCTGGTCGACTCAAGTGTGGTATTTTAGGGAAAGAGCGCTGGCCAGGTGGCTTCGGTTGAATAATTTATTCAGGTCCGGAATGATTCCATATACCCAATTCCCTACTCTTACTTTGTTTCAAATATCCTTACTTGCTCAAAGCTTTAAAATTTCGTATAGTTTTTTAAAAACGAAAGTCATGATTACTTTATATTCTCACGGATTCCTGATTACTACTCAATTAATTCAAGCCTCGAAAAGTGGTTCCCATTTTTCTTTATTCAAGATCCGTAACCAACAAAAGTTTTCCTTTTGGTCAATAGAGCGAATTATTTCATTTCCTCAACCTAATCGATGTTTCTTAAGTTTTATAATTACAACTTTGTAATTAAGGCTACAGTTTTCTTATTTAGGAAGTGTTCAATATTGTGCAAATATAATTACGAGCCCGTAGACTGGTGTATTGAAAAAAATTCATGTATTCCATCCTCTGATCCTTTAGCTTATTAATTAGACCCTTTTTATCATTCTTTTATGCAGCAAAAAAATAGAACACGTAATTTTTAATGGTGATTCTCAACAACAGAGTCACGTTATATCTCTCCTGAGAGTTAACTGAAAAGAGTTAACATTACATTTTAAAATTAAAACTATTTCATATTTTAAGTTTTAGAATTCAAGATCAATTAAAAAGTAACATTTATTATTATACGCAAGTTTTACTTGAAGAGTCCTATGAAAGCACGTTAATATGGAGACGAATTAAAGACAGATAAGGTAAGAAAGGGTGCCGATAAAGAAGAGGTAAGGACTGAAGTCAGTGCAACAAGAATCTTGATTTATTTAATATCCGAAAGTAATAACTTTTCATATTCTGTTACAAAGTGTTGATAGTCTATAATACCAAGAATTAATAATCGAAAACGACATTTGCAGTAGCCTTCACGCAAAGCAAACTTTTTATAAACCTAACGGCCATATTATTTGAGTTTGATTCATGCATGCTCGTGTTCATTGGTTTAAATTTTAACACAAAGAATCAAATTCATAAACATGTACTTATTCATAATTCTGATTCTATACTTGCATTTACTCTGGGAAAAATTACTTAGGAAACATCTTGCGATCACTGGACTTGAGAATAATAAAATATGCTGTACTCACCTATTTCTATTAAGTAAGTATTAAGTAGCCGGAAAAATTGTCAATTTTATGCACAAAATTTATGCACAGAATATCATACTATATTCTCTCCTTCTGGTCTACCTCTCTCCGAATGGTTTCACATTTTCTGCTAGTGAAATAATTGCTCGAGATTAAAATTTACGCTTAACACATTCCTGTCTGATTCATTACTGAGCGGTGAGCCACATTTATCTTAAATAAACAAAGGGTGTCTTATCGAGTAGTGAAAAAATTAATTGCGAGTATTCCGATTTCACAATTTAATGAGCTATTTATCTCGGATAATAATTTTCAGTTTGAGGTTTAGAGTTTGGATAAATTTCAAGTTTTGGGTTGGATAGGAATTAAGCCTTAAGCCCCAGAATGCATATAGGTAACTTTATCCCCCACTCATAAGCTCTTGCACATATTCCCATTTTAACGTAATAGATTCAATGGCTAAATTATTCTCTTTAAATCTTCTCCCAGTTTATATCCATTTTCTTAGGTATACGAATTTTTGCCTTTAATTAGTTGACGTTCAACAAGGAAACTGAAAGGACATATGGTATTATCCGGTGCAAAACTTTTAAGGGATCTTAAAGTTTATGTCTAATACGACTATTCAGCTGGCCTAATATTGTTTAAAATGATAATCTTAACCATGTTTATAGAGCGTCAATGAGCATACCTAATTCAATATCCGCTAATATATTGATCAGAATACTAACGAATTTCAAAGAAAATTTATAATCATTGCCTCTAAAGTAACAAAAATAAGACCTTAAATCAAAAGGATAGCATCTAAGCACAAACGTCAGGCAGTAGGCTCAGGTAGTGGTTAGGTGTTAAGGAACATTGTTTGAAGGGATTGAAATCGGAAAGTATCAGGCTGAGTTGACCTGTAAGGCATTCATTAATCTTTCCTGTCCACAATTTCTAGAGGTAGCATCTGTATCCTTAAGATAATTTGAGACCAGTTAGGTGAACCTTGACCAAAATTTTCATTTATAAAATAATGTTATTTTTTTTTTTGTATTCAATTCATTTACTCATGTCCATTTCTGCTTCATCATTTAGAAATGTATATATTTGAATTAGGACATCTGCTTGATTTTCAACTGTTCAATAATTGGCAAATTTACTTATTTGATATTTTCTTAAAATGCGAGTATTGTTACGTTATTTTGGGAAAAAGCAACTTCTGTTAGTTGAATTTTTTATGCAGAGAGAGTATTCAGACTTTAAAATTTTTTAGAACGACCCTAAAATATATAATAAAGAAGTAATTGTGTTAGATTTGATAAGAAATTTTAAGATAGCTAACGATAGAAATGGACCTTGACGTCAAGATATCATTTTTCGAAGATTCGACTTGACTATGAATATAATATTTATAGAGAGGAACGAAAAATTGAATGCAAATATATTGCCTTATAAGGAAAATTTTAATAGAGGTCAAGTTGGAAGCGATGCCTCTAGTTTCATGGTTTTCATAACTAACAAATTTGTGAGAACTCTATTGGTAATGGGTTATGATTTTGAATTGATAAGGCGGCAAACTCAGTGATTATTTATTTGTTAAGCTAAGATTTTTGTATTTCCTTAACCTATGGTTTCAAGATTAATCAAATTATATGCCATTATTACCATTAATGATCATAAAATCAGTATAGTAATTATTTCCTATAATTATGCATTGCATTCGCATCTTTTGAAGAGAGGTTGGATAGTCAGACAAATCAATAATACATCAGTTATTGAAGAGCTGATCCACATTATCTCCTTCACTGACAAACATATTTCAGAAGTTCACTGGATAACAGTCATGTTGAAAGAGACGAAAGGCTTGAATTCTAGTTCACAAAAGTTATCTGTTCGGACACGGATTGCCTCATTCAATTGCATATGAAAAAATTACCCTAAATTACCCTTATACATTTGTCAGATGAAAGGTAGCAGCTGTTTAATCTCTGGTCTACATTTACTTCATTCTCATAACACATCCAATTAAGATAGATGGGTGTGATGCTAATTATTCATTGGACAGTTTTAACTAATTAAATCACACAAACCCGATTTCTTATGTCGATAATTGAATTAAATTTGATTTGTTGTTAAGATAAATCCCTTCATGAGTGGCCTTGGAGACTGCCATTTCCAAATCAAAAATTTAAGGTTCAAGTAAATTCTAAAAATTTGCTGAAATAAAATGCGAGCAAGATAGTTGGATGATGGTCGGGAAGGGAAGAAAGTAGTGTCCCCTTGTAGCATAAGAAAGCCACACCAGTAGATTTGCAATCTTGGTACTGGGACGTGCGAGCGCAAATTAATATTGATATATTTCCTGCCCTTTTTTAAGGCTGACACTCAGGCGTGAAGATAAGTACAGATGCGGATAAAAGGAATTAATTAAATAGTGGGTAGTTTGAATGTAATTCCAGAAAAGCAACCGGAAGTAATTTCTCGGACTCTACACGTGAATTCTTAACCAACCGAGAATATTTTATATATTTTAGATTACAAAAGACACAGTTATGCATTTATGTTTGCATGACGTGGTTTCAATAATGGAAATCGACAGTAAAATAGAAAAAGAAGCTATTTTTTATTAAAGCCTATCGTCGATTCAATGAAGTATTTGAATTCACCTAAATTCACCCCACTGGATCAAATATTAATCCCTTTAGATTCATAGAATCATTAACACATACACAAACAGTGTAAACTTTTATTATGATTATTCAATCTGAGTTGTAATACCACTTAAATCGTTCTCTCTTAATTATGGTTACTGACAATTGGTTTAACTTGGATTCATTAATCTTGTAACAACCAAAAGCAGGAATTAAAACAAAGGAGTACTAAAGGTGGCTTATGAAGAAAGCTACGTAACTAGTACGCAGGACGGTGAACGCCTGTATTTATGGGTTTAAATCGATGAACCCCTTCAAACAAATGTCACTTGATAATCAAAATTTGATAATTCTTCTAACTATAACAACCGAGATTGGAGAGATTTATCAGAATTAACTCGTTTAAAAAAATAATCATGACTTAGCATCTAATGACCGGCGACCTCTTGAGAGGAGATGCATTTTAATAATTTTAGGAGACGCGCGTGAAAGCTATATTTAATTCTTGTGATGTTGAAATAGCGATCGGCTTTCTTATTGAAAAACGTTAAAGGCAGCTGCCGATTCAAAGTCACCTCATTGGTGCTTTGAGATTATCAAAATGTCGATGGTCTCTTATAGTTTCTTGATCCCAGTGGTTTTATACCCGCCATTTTAAGATTTTAAGATAATTGATTTGAAAAATTTACTCGTACAAATATGCGAATCCTGCCCGCTCGCATTATAGTATAGTACTCAATTATTTTGGCCTTAATTTTTCATCTTTTTCACTTTATAGCATCAATAATATGGAATTAACTACCAAATATTTTATTAAAACGTCAAATATATTTGCCATTCTAACCCTCCCTTAAGTTGACAATATGTATATGCATATGGTTTTTGACATAGTGGAATCCGCACGAACTTATATAGGCATATAAAATGTTTCTTTTCTTCTAAAAAACTGTTAAAAGGACGATGGTGTTTGAAAACCATACAAGTCCAGGTTTGTTGAATTTATGATAACACCATGCGACAGTTAATTTGTATTCCTTTTTCTTAAACCTAGTGTAGAAATTTATTCTTGGAATGCTGAAGTTTGATAAATTTAACTACTTGGATTGTATTTGGCATGTTGGAAATCGAAAAAGACTGAAAAAGGTGTTAGTGAAGACGAAGCACGCACTTTGTGTTCAGAATAAAATGTCTTTCCTTCAAGCACAAATTCAGCTTTATGGATGGAACGCTGTAACCTGTGAAGAAACAGCGTAGCAGTCTTCCACTTCCAAAAATGCCCCTTCAAGTTGTGAGTCATTAGAACAGCTATTTAGACCGAACAAGTGTTATTTGATAAGTAATGAAATATCGAATAAATTTTAAGATGTTCCTTTGAAACATCAAAACAGGAGCAAGAAAGTCGAATCAGACTTAACTGGATTTGCTTAACTCACAATAGCATCAAAATAAGTGAAAAATACGAATCCAAATCCTTTTCTGACTGAATGGCTGGACACATGGAGAAAACCTGACAATATACTTTCTTACTTTTAGCACATATGCGGGAGGTGACCATATGGTCACATTGGTGCTCCATCTTTATAAATCAACAACACTCATTTACGATCTGTGGGCCCCTTGTTTTTCACTTTCTCGTTAATTTTGGAACCTTAGGTTGATCTGAATCAAGGTCGTTATTTTATGATGCTTTCCTATGAACATTTTCCCAGATTCTAGTCATTTACTATTGAAATTCGGTTTATCTCTTTTACATCTATTTGCTTTCAATTACGTTTTTCGCGGAATAAAAGCAAATAAGTTGGCAGGATGTCTAATGAGCCAAGACATCTGGCGAATAGCTTCAATGATTATAGCCATGTAATTCATTCATTTTGTAATTTCAAAAATCAAATTGTAAAAGTTAAATTAACAAACATTGAAGCTGACACATTTGGAAATGTAGTTATAGTGCTCCTTATCGAGATTAACTTGTTTGTCTTCCAAACTTGTAATTATGAATTTCATGACCACTGATACACCCTTAATAAATAAAATGACATACCACACTGGTTAAAAAGGTAAGGAAGGAATTTGTGTTTTCACTACGAAGGTTCCACTGCGCCATCCCTCCATCCGAGATGAGTATTGGACCTGCAAATTAAAGCAGAGCCGAGCTTCTTAAGTCACATTTAGAGAAGGCATTCTTAAGACGTACCTTTGGGAAACTTGTCTGCCATCATATCTCCCAAGCACAATGAATACCAATACGATAGATCACGCCCAGTAACGAATTCGCACTATCGAACATTGATCTTGTAACTACTGACTTGCCAGACACACAGGTACGCTACTGCGCCGCAAGTGCACAATGCATGTTTAAATGTCAGTAAACACTAAGATTAACTTTATGCTAAAATGCTTAATTCGGCGCTAATGATTCGCTAATCAGTACAAGTGGTGGTGACTTCTACAGGATCGTAATCTCTGAAAGGAAATAGATCGCAGGAGGAGCTTTATTTTTTCAATAGCTTTATTATCAAGCAGACGTTGGAAAGTTTATATCTAACTAATTGCCGAATGCAGATTTTATGGGTAGATTTCTAAATGCAAAATACTTCATTTCCATCAGATATGGCCGCGCTACTTTTTCTGCCTTTCCCATACACACGCTGTGCCCTTAAACCTCTCTCACAAACTTCATTAGTTTGGACTTGTCATTAGCTGCTAACCATGCCTTAGCGCTGCAATACACCGTGTGTGGTTAAAAATATGTTAAAATGATCAAAAATCTCCCCGAATTCCATAGTAATTCCACTATTTATGAACTGTGGAAAGATATAGCTACATTGATTCGGAATAGATAGTTGCAATAGAAATTTTAGGCGCTACCAGCGTAAATATGGTGATTTAAAAAGTCAAGGGGCTTTCAATAAACCAAAACATTTGCTAATTAAAATTGGGGTGAACAGGAAGGGACTGACTGCGGTGGCAGGCCTCCATTCTCAGACACGGAGAATTAGAATCCATAAATCGATAAATAACTTACTGAATTAGATCCAAGTTCTCTAAAAGTATTCGATTGAGCTTCATGCCAAATCAAATTCTCTGACCTTATGTGACTGCAGGTGAATAGATGAAAACATCGATTAGGGAGTAATTTAGGAGTGATTTTTCTTTTTCTGCATAGGGTCAAAGAGTATTTTCTCTAATCTTACCTACCCCATTATTTATGAACTCTGAAATTTTATCTTCTAAGACGTTTGACATGCAAACTGTGATAGATGGGCGATCGTGTATAAAGAACTCAGAATCCCCCAGAGAGAACAAATATTAACTTTGTGTGTCATCGTAGTTGTTGTGTTCAGGTACAGTTGCTGGAGAAGACCACAAAGATAAGAGAATTCTTGCATTCTGTTTCAAAATATTTCCAACAAAAATCCATTCTATCGCCTTGCTTTTGCATGCAAAAGTTGAAAATTGCATCTAAAATAAATTAGTAGGCAGCTAGATTGGAAAAAATTTCCATAAGGCTCTGAATGACGCCAGCGTAAATTCAGCCATGAAACGGGAGCCAAATCCTGATATTAAGGCATTTAATATGAAGTGGTGGATTATATCAGATATATATAAAATGGACTAAAATTGCGTTAGACGGATTGATGTCCTAAATTAATTTTCTACCTCTATTTGATATTCTTACCGCATTGCAAATAGTACAGACACCTTGAATCTTGAATTCAAATATTTTGCCGGGATGAAATATTGTAAATCTTTGCTTGATGTGGGCAATATATAAAGTTCAATTAACAGATGAAAAATGCTGTGATTGCACTCATCATTTGTGATTATTCACTTTCTTGCATTTAATTTGATTTTGAGGACCTTTCCGCCTAGGCGGTGCAGACTTGCAACGATAATAAATGAAGAGACGAAAAGTTTTAAAATTGTTTCGAGGGCCTAAGGTGACTAATTTACACATCTAAGTTCAAACTAACTAGTAAGAACTAATTTCATTTGCAACTACTAGTGGTTTTAAGTTCTTAATTAAATAACCTCCTCCACTGCGTGCATGTCAACACAACCAGCTTGTTTAAGCGGCCGAAATGCAGTCACTTTGAAGTCGCAATTTATTTCTTCTTGCATATAATTATTTTCGAATTCTGAACTTTATTTCATTGTCGACTTTAACAAGGCTAAGCGTCCTTGACTCTTTGTGATTAGTTTTAATGGTTTGCTGTCCCAGAGAATACGATTCCCATTTATGCCGTCCTCTCAAAGATTAAAAACATTTCACATTCTCAGTTTAATATATTGAATAACATAAAGTTTGCTATGTGTTGGGCAAGAGAAACCGAGGAGCAATGGAAAGTGGAAGTAATGCAAAGATCACGTCTTATGGGATAGGGTCATAGAATTAAGACATTTTGCTATTTGCTCTCAGGGTTTTTGATTTCTACTTAGTATTTCTAAATTCCACACTAGATTATTTGTCCCTAGTTTGCTAAGAAAATAAATTGTTACTGCACTAGTTTGGATGCATTTTTTTCGAATGGTTCAAATACAAACCAAATGGTAGCAACCAGCGTGGTTTTAGCGCACAAAAACTAATTAGAATCCACTCAAATTGAATTCGAAAAGTGTTTACTTGCATGGGCGTTATGTGTAGGAACTACTATACTTCTTCTCAATATAATTTATTGTAAACTTAAATTCTCTCCCACGAGTTGAAACACGATTTACAAATGACGGTGTATTCAATTTTTATAAGTCTTCTTATTTATATGCATAGCAGGCATAATTGTGTTAGGAAAAGTCCATACATAATTATAAGCCTATTGTTTGGAAGGAATTGATCCACGTAATCCACGTGAATTTTTGCATCTTAGAAGAAGAATATTCACAGTTGCATTTTGTATTAATCTGCGTGTTTGAGAAACAGCAATCCTGTCTATAGTCCACAGAACCTTATTATCTCTTCTGAACGCTCACAAAACTTGGTGGCAATCGAACAGCATCTCTGTCAAACCAAAGACTACCATAGAGCCTAGACTAAGTTGCCTTTTTTAACCCTCTTTCCAGTTGTCCTTGGTATATAATCACTGAAAAGCAAATATGATTTGAAATAAAAAGAGAGATTAGTGTTTCTACAATGTTCTAGTATTCGGCTACTAACCAATAATTCTGGAATGTCTGTAACACGTCATTATAGGCCACTAAATTGACGTCTCTATTATACTCCAAAGTCATGTGACTTGAGAGCAACCGTATACTTACATTCAATTAAGCTATAATAGAGTTTTGTTTGAGAGATCGTATCGCGCTGACTTAATTCATGAAAACGAAAATTTCAAGGACATACTCTGTGTGCCAGATTTGGGACAATGATATAAAAGTTATAGAGAATGACATATATACAGCGACATTCACCAACGCTGCGTTATTACTATTCAAGTGTAAGTCTTTGACACAGGCAACTATATATATATATATATATACACTCGATGCTACTTTCACTAACTTTTAAAACAATTCCTTTCATTGTAATAAAAAGTATTTTCTTTGAACAATATGTTGCCCCTAGTGTTATTTAAAGCTTTTACTATTTTCAGCAGTTCTAAATAAGCAATAAAGTACCATTTTCAGTACCTTTGGTTCGAATCACACAAACGCCACTTAAATAGCCAATTAAACTGCTCTTTTAATTTCCATTTAATTGCCATCAATTAAAGGCCAATTTAAGTGACGATTTTAGAAGATGAATATAGTGAACGTGGTTAACAGTGCAGAATGCGTGAGAAGATCCATTTCTGAGAAGATGAAATGGTGGTACGACCGCCTTAGAGCGCAGAAAGGTGGAGGGGGTAGCGAGGAGATCGAGCTAAAAGTAGTTTTAGTTGTTTCACCTAACTGCCACCACCTACCGCCTTTTGGAGAGCACGCATGGATCATCAATAGAAATTGTCATTGAAACTCTGCCACGTCTAAGTGAACCATCCCGTCGATTATTACAACTATCGCAATCAATTTACTTTATATGAAATAGATGCGCTAAATTGAGCTTTGATCTTTACGAGGGATGCCAGTTATGTAAGAATAAGAACGAGGTACTCAACTTCATCACTTTGAGGGACTTTTCTGACATTTCAGTCTTTAAAACGATTTGAGTCGATGAACAGCGATTATCTCTAAAGATTTTAGTCCTTTGCATACCTTGTGCAAAATCTTGGCATTTTCTCAAAATACCTACCGATACTTCTCCAATTTTAAATCTCTTTTTTCACTAAATAAGCTAATTCTTTCTCTGAAAATCGGTTTGTTTTTATGAAAAGTTCTTTTTTTTAATTTTAGTTTGTATTGTTACAGTCTACGACACCGCCACCCGACTTTTTGATTCCCTCGTCGCATTTATGTATGAAAAGTGCAAAATTATATTATTATTTTCGTAATTATTCAATTTATTGGTCTTCGGGCTTACCACGAAGCAACTTGGGAGGGAGAGAGTTCAAACACCTCTAGCGGTTGTTGTGAGATTAAGATGAAAATATTACCCCACAGACAACTAAAGTAGTATCATAGATGATGTCGTAAAAGTGAAAAATAGAATAATTGAGGCTTTTAAAAACTTCCATAGAGTCTTAACCAGTGCACAATGTTCGCTTGCTCTCAAAATTGCGTTGCATGAAAAATATTTAATAGTAAAAGAGCAACCATGGGATGTTTACGTGCACATTTGTTGGATCACAAAGTTATCAAATTGTTGCTTAATAATGTACATCCAGTAATATGAGCTTTCAACTACATTTTCAAACTGTAGTCCACAAGTGGCTAGTAAAGTGAGAGTAGCTCCAGCTCCAGGCTGCGTCCCCTCCGTAAAAGTTGGGTATTGTCAGCACTTTCAAAAGTAGGATAAATTTCATCTATAGCTTTAGAATTTCATATTTTTATAATGGGATGGATAACTTTATCCCTTAAACCCTTAAATGAAAACGATTATCTTCACTTTCAAGGCAGAATTTAGTAATCATTATGTCAAAAGTATATGCTCTTACCGAGTATCAGTCGTCACCACAATGTAGTATCATATTGATAGAGTGCAGGTAAGTATTTTGTACTTACTCTGACCCTATCCATCTAGTCCGAATGCTGTTATATCATTCTGTAGACATCTGCGCGCACTTACTCTTTCGTTAACGCCATTAGCATTGCATTGATCCATCTTTCCAGCCAAATTGGCACACGTCGGTTGATTGTCAAAGGGTATAAAGTTCATGAAATTACATAAATTAAGGGAAAGATAAATTTACAAAATAGACTTTAAATTTGCTGAATTAAATTTTGTCATTTTCTAAGCAAGTAAATGCTCAGTAAGTAGCTTTGTGAGTACTTTCAAAATCCGTTCGCACTGTTTAATATATATTCCATTTCAAATGTAAAATCATTTACGGTGACTAAGCTAAGCGCCGCTACGTGGGAAGTTGGGTAGCATAATTATTCATTCATTAGTTATGTCGGGTTCACCTGGCGGCAAAAAAAATACATAATGTTAAACTTTAGACATGTTCGATAGCGACCATAGGTAAGTTTTCTTATCAGCACAGAAAGTTTATTTATTATTTTAAAATATCATGTAACATTATTGAACGGTGACTCCGAAAATTAGATTTTGTCCAAGAATACCAAAATATTCCTTCAAATAGCGATGGAACTTCTATACTGAGCTTCCTACAAGATTTGTTCAAAATTTGGTCAGAGAAGTATGGAATGCACATTTTGAATGGAACTTGCCTGAATTGTTCAAATAAGCAATCTGTATTATTCAGTACTCAGCATGTAGCCTCATAATAAATTTATTTTGAAACATGGTAAGTTGAGTAGGGTTGACTTCTCTCCATCGTCAACTATGTCTCGTTTGTCTATCAAAACTGTCATAAAGGAGCACAATCTCAATCTGTTGCTCTCCCAGTATGTTACATAAACGGCATTTGAGAAGGTGAAGTTAGGCAAACTTGCAACCGGTTTATATGAAGCACTGATATTTTTCATTCAATAATCACAGTAAATGGCAGATAGAGGTTATTAACAATTTCGGTTAATATTTACTTGAAAGACTCTAAAAACAATAAACCATGGTCGTCTTTCCAAACACAAATCAGTGAGGATAACTATTTGCCTCTGACGATAGTCATGTATCCTTTTAATATCTCAAGTCGAAACTGTGATCTCTACTGTAAGGAGGAAAAAAGGGGTCAGCGGTAAATTGTCTGGGAACCATTTGTTAATTAAGTCAACCATCTGCTGATATATTTATGGATTAGTCTAGTTCTAGTCTAGACCTGTCTTCCGACAATGTGCTTACTATATTGCTGCGGATTTTAATTCGTAAATCGTATTGAAGTAAATATTGTCATTATTAAGCAACCAAAACCCATTGAATGGAATTTTGGGAACGCCTTACTTTGCTCCACGTCTCAATAAATATTAATTGCTAGCGTGGTCTGTGAGGTGGAATTCACCCTTCATTTGCCCGTTTTCGGTTAAACATGAAGACAAATTAATCATACTGTAGTGACTAACATCACAATACTGCCAACTGGTCATTAATTATAACTAAAAGCTTTAAGGCCAGGCATTTTTAAACTCTAAATATTTTGGTGCTGCATTTTAAAAGGAATATTTTAAAAAGAACCAGACTAGTAAGTTCGAAATAATGCGCAGTACAACTCTCCTGGTACCTTGATTTCATTTTCCAATGCTCTTTTATTTCACCTTAACTTCTTTCATTTTAAAGGCATTGTCTTTATTATAGTAAATAATTTATTTCGCTCTGTCGCTGCTAAAAATACCAGGCCCATATAAAATGGCAGATAAGTATAAATTAGATGAAAACTTGTCCAAAGAGGCTTCCTAGACCACGTCAAAACTGGAATGGGTGAATGTGTATTATAAACACACCTAGAAAGTAATCATGCAAATTGTCTGAGACATGCCTTTGGAAATAGGAATGGGGTGTTGGTGGAGAGGAGGGGAGGGGGGGGGCGTGGGTAAGAAAATGTATTTATTTTTGTATTTAATTTATTTCCCTCGGCGCGGCTAAAAATATTGAAAACCCTTTCGTAAAGAGGAATATTAAAATACCTAAATTGGTAAAGTGTTTCCAAAGATGAATTTTCTCCAAAATTATACTTTTATTTTATCATCTTTTCCTTCATTCGGCATAGAGTGAGCACGAAATCTAATTACCTGGAGGTTACGGACTGAACATTTTCGTGCCCTGGGTCTGACCAGTTACGCTAAAGCCACTATTCAATTTTACCTACTGGGTGATCAATTCTGGACTTATATTTCTGGATTTGAACATCAAGATGCAAATAAAGGCTTAATTTAATGTGTATGGGAGAAGCGAATGCATTTGAGCGAGTCCACCAAGTCTCATAGACGGTCTGAAACTGCTTACTAGTGAATTCCAAGAAAAAGGTAGTGTAATGTTACTGTAGAGGAAAGAAATTAACTCAAACATGATTACAATCGTGAGATAAACGTGATTGCTATTCGAAGGGTATTAGTCAGCTGCTTTGAATTCTAAAAGCAGATATTTATAGTATACTAGCACAGATTTTGAGAATGAAAAACTGGTCGTTCAGAAATACAAATATTCAAAGAAGAATATATCATTAATTATTATTGATAATATTTAAATAGGTAGATATCTTCTTCATTTTTTTGAAATGTCAAAACAGGACTAATTGTGCCTTCATTTTATTATTTAAAGATAGGAGCTGTTATTAAATATACCAGGTCTTACGTTCAAATAAAATAATTCGTAATTTAATAATTTGCAATTGATGTGCACACAAATTAAGTGGAGGAGAAAAAGGTGGTCATCGGATGCACACACTCTCCGAGTTTTACGAATGCATTTAAGAGAAAACATTGCGAAAAGACTGGGCAAGCTTTAAGCTGAAAAAGCAGTTGACCTGCGTATTTTGCAGATTTGATAAAGTAAAATGCACCTAGTTTGCTGATTTTGTAGGGGATATCACATACATAAGCTTTGACTAAACTCAGACGATCCTTCCTGACAAAGTCCTCTCTTGAAAACCTGTTTTTGATATCACCTAAGCTCTTGTAAACATATCGAGGAAGTAGCACGATTAAAGCGTAAAGCGCCAATTTCAAAGTATTCCCAAACATCTTCAAAATTTCCCTTATGATTGAATGTTGTAAAGTTTCTTTGCTTTGTCTTTGGGAGTAAATAAAAAGTATAAATTGGCATCTTGGCTAATCCCGATAGATTAGGATGCAATGTATGGAACCTGGTTGAAAGTTTAGTGGAATAAATTCATTCGTTGGAATATATTATATAGATATTTATTTTACCAATAATGATTAACTGCTGAAAGATATGTTAAAATGCAATAAAATTGCTTTCACCTAAAGCATTACAATTTCCAGTAACTTTTATCTTAGGGTGGGCAACAAATATGAGCATTTGTAATTGAAACGAAAAGAGATTTATTGCAAAGATAATAAAAATCCCGTTAAATATATCCATACTTGAAATTAGAATGGTAACCATTTTCTATGAATGGCCATTATTTTTGTCCTCACAAATGTATGCTATAATTATTTTAAATAATATGTTAACTATTTTTGAGATATGGCGGAATGGTTAGGTTGTCTGAATTTTTAATTTTTTTTATTTTTATGCATGTTTTCAATTATTGTTATTCTCATCCAAGTGAAACCCTAGATGGGCCAATTTAACTGCTTTCGGATCTGGTCAATTTAACCATAAGGTCTTAAAATATCTATCCACACAACAAAGGGGTCTGTCAATTAAAATATCAACCTCGCGACCAGGTGATCTGTTTGTAGTAACTTCCAGTTTCACATATAATTCTTCGCCTTGTTAAAACTTTAGATTATGGTCAGCGTTCTAGTAAGTGGCAGGTGTATATTTTTTGTAAGATTTAGCAACGAATTTAGACCTCTTTCATAGCAAACATCTGTGTCACCATTATCTTGAGTTGCTTACGCCAATATATCGGATTAGATATTGAGATTTTTCCATATTTTGTAAGTTAAAACCACTGAATTACCTTTCTTATGGCGACATGAAGGGATATTTAGAGTAAGTTTGTAGTTTTGAGGCGATTTTTGTGATAGCATCCTTTCTAGAGGTACTTTGGCATTTACATTTCTCTTGCCGTTCGAGCTTAACCTCATTCGCCGAGCACTTTTCTGAATGGCTTTTATTATAATTCGCTGTGCATAAAGAGATGCAAGCAATAGGTAGATAAGAATGTGGTTAGCTTTATTAACTGCATTTACTTTAAGCAAACCACATTGGGTTAGCATATTTGAGAATACTCACAACTTACAATTGTTGACCCAAAAGTACATGATAATGTTTATGGGCTATGAAAGTGTATATCAAGTGGAAAATTTCAGCCAGTAGAATGCTATTGGTAACTGAATTAAGGAAATTATTAAACAGTCCTGCATATTATGCATGAGCATTATTGGCAATAAAGTGCTACACGAATAAGTCCTGACTAAACCTCGGAAATCTCTATGTAAAAATCTTCTAATGAGCGATGGGCGCCTCAAAAATGTCGAGAAAATAAAGGACACGGTGGAACTATCGTTTACTGCCTTTATGTGGCACTGATACTGTGCTTAACAATTAAAATATAATAAAGGGTTTTGTAAAAAATGCACCGATTATTGATTGGTGGTTGGCTGAGAAGTCTCTGCACTCATGACCACACATGTTCCCCATATGACAAGTAGCACACCGGACTTTCGAACCTGTCTAAGTGAGCATGAGATTTTTTGTTCGCCCATGTTAACGTCGTGCCCTCTAAAAAAGTGCAATGTGAGATTTTGAGCAGAATACTCCAGCGGTTTTATTTATTTTTGAAAGTCCACCTGTTGGTGTTAAATATTTAAGGTGGAATTTATCAAGAGTAAATCAGTATTAAGTGCTAGCTCCGACAAAATCTTTTAAACTCAACATTTTGGTTTTCGAATACAATAATGGATTATATTAATTTTTTAAAAATAATTTAACTATACTTCTTTTAGATCTTAGAAGCAATGAGTATCACCTTATGGAAATTGCTAAATGCTTATTAACACAATATTTCTCTTCGACTAAAGAGAAGTAATAGAACAAAACTTGAATTACAAGTTTTGTTTATTTAGTATATAATACTTGGCAAAATTTTCAAATTTTATTCAAATTCCAAAATTATTCATATCTCCTGATCCAATAAATAACCGCATGCTTGCCGCTAATAAAAGGATACGCAAAGTGTTAGCATGCAACATTCGACCTTACTACCAACATACATATAAATGACATTTTAAGTTTAGTTATTGAAAAAATTGAAAAAACCGCGAAATTGATAACAGAAAGTTATAAGTCTAAGGTGCATGGAATTGTTCATAAAAGACCCACACAATGAGCAAATTGTTTCAAGTGCTTTTAACTTAGTGAGATAAAACATTCTACTAAAAAATGGAAAATTCATGTTTAAAATTATTTTAGACTGAAATAATAGTATTCATAAATTTTGACCTAAAGTCACTCAAATGAACCAAGTGGCGTATTCTGTTTTTCAATAGAACATAATTTGAAACGATTTTGAAATCCCATGGTGATAATCCACTACTGCTCCATCTTCGTGAGGTGCTAAATGCTTCGTGTTGTCACTAGATTATACCCTTAAGGTGCTCCGATAAGGTGAGTTTGATACTCTCAGAATCTGGGGCGCACACTGAATTATAAACAGCAGAGCGAAGACAAGTTTCAGAGATACAGCAACTTTTACTCGTGGGATACATCCAACCAATTACGTTCAAAGATGGAACTGAAGTAATGGCTGCCTGATTCCTAAAATTAGAAGAACTTTGTTCCAAAAATATCTGATAAACGTTTTTTTCTAAATTTAGATTCTGCTTAGATTTGACGCATTTTCGTCGTATAGAATTTCCAGATTTTGCCGCTGTACATTTCTAAGTAGTTTTGTAGCTCCTATTGACCAAAGAATACGTTAAAGTTCGTGATGGCCGATCTACCAATGCCTTCTCATCTTATTCGTCTTTCACTAATAGTTCATGATTTTCAATCACTCTTCACCATTAAAAGGTAAATAAAATAGTTGCAAATCTCAGATCTGTAAATCTAAACATCCAGTGTGCAACGCAATTTTATTGTTGAAAATAAAAATTCCATTTTATTTAGTTTTTGCCATCAGATCAATACAAAATGGCCCCGTGAAACTCTAAACGTCGACCACTACAAATTTTTGTAATTGTAAATCAATATCTGTAAATCCTATACAAACGTATATGACTTACCGAATGGAATTCTACCAAACTTTCAATGCCTTGTGAATGGTTTTAAGAACTAACTCTCCAAATTTCAAAATCCAATACTAAGTCCACAATAAATATACTGATCGAGGCTAAATATTTCTATTTCAAATAATACCTATAAAAAGTTTTTGATTTAATGGACTTGACACCTACCTGTTTGTTTCACGAAAATTAATTATTAAATGCTTAAGTAAAATAGGGTTCATGGTCGATTTACCTTTATTATTTTTCCTGAGACATTTATAATTGAAATTTGACAAATAACAGCAAGAATATTAAATTAATACAGAAGATAGTATGTTCGAATAGATGGATTTTGTGTTATCCCTATTTTGTTCATTTTTATTTAAATGTGGCTGTATATTGAGATTTGCTGATTCTATTGAGTTGATCATTGATAATCATAGCAAAGCAAATAACATCTTTCAGTATACCAACTGCAACTTAGATGTGAAGAGAAGAATATAAAAGGTGTTTAAGAAAGAAAATGTGCATTTCGAGTCTATCTAAAGGGGTCTTAATGGGTAATACATGCATATAGTGCATTTTTGCCATGGAAAAAGTGAAGACCTGCAGTTATAATCTTTCCTTCTTTGCTCGTTTATGTAAGAATCACATCAGTTCAAATCAACCAACACTTTGGAACGTTGGTGCAAAGAGACTTACTACCTTATGTCGGTCAGAGGTCTTGTCTGTTTACAACAGAAAGCCGCACTACCACCATATTTTCAAAATGGGAAGAATTCAGACGTTGAAATATGCGTTTAAGTAAATGCAGGTGAAAGGGTACACCTATGGCAATTTTTCTCTGACTACCTTAAAGCTCTCAAAAATGTCATGCACTGAAAAAAATGATTCTAAGTTTTAGGTTTCAAGACTGAAATTCACCGAATTTACTTGCTGCTACCATTAGTGAACTTACGTGTTCTTTATACAAGTGGTATCTTGGAATGATCTTTAGTTTAATTTTGTACACAATTATTTGAATTGAGGTGGCTGAACAATTCTTGTATTTACCTATATTTTCTTAATTTAGTGCTTTTGGTAAATCGATTCGAAGTATTTTAATGTTAATTTTTGTCACTGACCCCGTAGATACAGTCACAGAGCTGTTTCTTGTTATAAGCTAACACTTTAATTAAAAGCAAATCACATCAATTCAGTTTTTTTTAGACTAGCCAATACTAGCGAAATATTCGTTTTAATGCCTATTTTTATTCTTTATGCCTTAAATATCATGATTTTTATACATTATTGAACATGTAAAATATGTTAAAAAGGAGAGACAAAATGTCATCTAGTAAGCTAGACATGTTGAATGCTGAATTTGTACTTTTGTCCCTGATTTGAGTTAGGGTTTTATTCCTCGTCTCATTTTAAAGCAATTTTTGCCATTTCTTAAAAAGTCAAAATTGGATCTGTTTTTTAAATATAATAACGTATAATAAATTAATCTCTTTGGAGGAAAAGTTTGAGGTAAAGCAAATTTTCTGAAAGTCTAAGCGGTCCTGTTTCTAAATCGGTATCTCTAGATTCATTCAAGCTGACGTTGGCAGAAATAAGAATGAAGAATAAATTACTGTATTTTATATTAGACTTCTAATAGAAAGCATGATGTTGCCCAGTTATAAGACTAAACAAATAATATATCATTTATACATCCCTCATTTTGAATTATGGCAGTTCTAATCATATAGTTTTGGGGCGAAGAGAATAATGGTCTTGAGAACTCATCTCTATTCTCTTAACCATAATCCTGCATGTTGACAAGCATAGATACTAAAAATTCGTGTTTCGGGTGATTTTTGGCCCCTTTAATATGTGTTTGAAAACGTATTTATATCTCTCTCTGTGGAGGTTTTCGAAAACCTTGCTTAAAAACAAATATTATAGCTTTGGGTGTTAACATTAATATTATTTTCGCTTTAAGGTTTCAAAATAAAATATTCTGACTATTTACAAGTGTCCTATTTACTAAATACTCGAACCCGATACTAGTACATGGATTTAAAGAAATACGTTGCATCAATAAAAGTTGCAGTTGAGGTGAAATATGAAAAATCTGCATTCAATATTTGAAGCACATTAAATGGAGTTTTGTTTCTTTGTAAAAATAGCGTGGTGATAATTAAAGCTATATGCTTTTTGAAAAATTAACGCCTTTTCCTAAGCCATAATCAGATGAATAATTGAGCAGATGGAGCATTCAAAGATTGTGAGTTGATTGTAAATCTATCTAGCAAAACATTTGTGGCAAATACGCTTCGAAATTGATCTACCCCAATATATACATATATATATATATATATATAATTTCATTTGTTTATTGATTTCAATCATTTAAAGTACTATTAATTTGAAAGCATGCATTTGTTAAGCAATCTGAACTAAAATTTTGTGGGAGCCCAATAATCTATCTAAGAGGATAATATTCCACCTTGATACAATCTTATAAAAAATAACTCTAAGTAAACTTACACGTAAAACGGCTGAGAAGAATCGTCATAGTTAATCTCACTAATTATTGACAGCTCCACTAGTCTAAAAACTCCTCAAATGTCTAGAATAATTTGGCTAACTTCACTTCAAGTTAGTTTGCGATTTTAGGTACTCTTTTAGGTTTTATTTTGGGTAATTAGAGTTATTAATTTAGTTATTCTGAGATGGAGGTTTAGTCGTCTCAGACTTTGGAGTTATCAGTCTAATATTATGGCTATTTGAGTAATCATTATGCAGAGTTGTTTTATGTCATTAACGTTAAATAACTTGGAAGGCACGATTAGGTAAATACACCAGGCTGGCTTATTAATAGAAATGTTGAAATTGAACATTTAGGCGAGGAATTAGATTTGTCAGGAACTAGGATAAAAGTATTGCTTCATCGAATTTCCTTCCAGCCGAGTGGCCCAAAACACTTAAAATAATTCAGTTTCATTATTTACCTTAAAGTTGTTACAACTTTAACTTTTGTTAATTAGAACAATTAAATATTTCCGTGCTTCTGCACAGTATAAAAATATATTGTTAACATTCATTACCCTTGAGGCTGGTTTTCATCCTCTATTTTAGTAATTCAAGCCATTTACTGGGTATTTCAAACGGATTACCTGAGCTTTGGTAGCAGGACGAGTTAGTAATGAACTTAGAGATCAGGGGCTACACCCCCACAGTGCACATACAGTGTATAAGTCGAACTAAAAATAAGTTTCTGCCCTGAGAGACATCAGGGCAACATCAACAAAGTATCTAACTTCAGATTCTACACTATTCAAATCGATGTAGAAAAGTAAATAAAAGTGTCGTCTGTCTCAGGTGTCGCTCCATCAGTTATTTACCAGTTGTCATTTGTTTAAGCAAACATAGCTGATGCCAAATTCTCCTACCACCTGGTTTAATCCTCCCTTATTAATATTCTGCATTCTGCTTTCTGCGTGCAACTGCTATGATTGGCTGCATGTTTCGTCCTGGCGAAAGTTTTAACTCATGTTACCATTACCTTATTTATTCGACTGGTAATATCTACATTCAACTTTACTTCAATTCGATCGCGTAGCATTTCTCTGAATAAACCAGGCTTATTGATATATGGCACTCATTTTATTTATTCGACGAAAATAGTTCTTCTTTTTGAATGCAACTGAATATGTTGCCTATTATTTCTTACTATGCCCTACATTGGCCTTGAGCATTTCACAATATGGTTCTTTGTTTCAATTTAAATAATTGTACTTCGTTTTATCTATTTTGTTACATCTCCCATGAGCGTGTCCTAGATGACTACCCTGTGAAAATGCAGTACTAGAATAACCCACAGCAGGCCGAATTAACTGCACTTACATAAATCTAATCTTCCTTTTGGCTCTTTTACCTCGGGGGTATATTTATTTAAAAAGTGTAATTATGTGTCAGTTACAAGGGAGAATATGTTAGGAGAATAATGTTAGAACTTTAATAAGGCAATTATTTGAAGAGCACACCCTTCTTGAAATTGAAGGGCGAGTCTTTGTGGAAAAGAAAAAATGGATTTAGTATTTTTCTTAAGACCACTGTTCTTGAGGCATAAAGATGAACCATGAGTTTATTTATCCTATGTCTGAATGCTTCAAGTCTTATAAGGGTGCCGAACGCTTATAATACTAAATATAAAAGTTTCATTTGATTTGTTTGTGCCAAATTCAATACAGGACTCTTTAATAATCCTTGGGAAGGCATAAAATAAAGGTTGACCAATGAATCAGCAAAAGTTCAAATTTCATGGACTATATCTTCTAACTTATCTTCAAATTATTTCCTAATTTTGATGCATCCCCTTGTCTAAATGGTATAATGCCCTCTGCCCTTATAAGTAAATCTTGTATTATTTCCGCAGCATGCAGCTCTCAGATACAGTCATCAACAGTAATTTAAACTTTTTGGTGAAGTGATTCAATGCGACTAGCCATAATAATCGAATGCTTAAAATGTTCTCCATTATCAATCAAAAAATGGGTAATTTCCTCTATATTTACTTTCGTTTTGTTATATTTTTTCCATACTTCTTTAAACACGTTTTTTAATAATCACTATTTAATGTACTTATTAAGTCCCACTTTCTGCCTTCTCATTTTGAAGAGCTAAGAGACTGAATTATAATGAAATCCTCATGGCGAACCTTAAACGGAAGAAGCTAAACATTTTATTTGCGTTCCGTCAAAATTTTAGCGTTTCTAACTGCTAACTGTATGTCGGCGGTCTATAATTTTGGGTCGGCTAATCTCCAACTCAGCTCCTTAAATAACCATGCTCAATGCAACTGGTAAGTACAAATGGGATTGAGTTAATTTCAGTCTATCTGTCATAACCTAAGCATACAATAGGGGAGTCTATCCCGGATAAGTGACACCTATTATCCTTTTATATAGTTGTACGCAAATAAATCAACTTTACCTTTTCAAAATCAGTGCAGGAGGGAGGTAATCTTTTTCCATAGATGCCCAATTTTGACCACCAAAAATGGGTATTTTCTATAATTTTTATAAGAACGAGTGGTTACGATCAACATCAATGGGTGGTTATTTCGATAGCTCTCATTTATCTTTGAACTAGAAAATTCTATTCATGACGTTTAAAATGTTCTATTTCTGTGTTTAAAATAGCTTCTTGCAAGTTTGAGAGGCACTACTTAGTCGAGCTCTCCCACAATGGGTCAACGAGCCATTTTATTTACAGCGTCACTACCGGCAAAATGAAACTACCGAATACAAGTGTACAATGGTAGTGTCCGTACGAAATCGTCAAAGTGACACTGAAATTATTACAATTTGAAGTTATACTTATTAGCTGTGTGTTCTATACGACAGTTTATTCCAATAAATTTGAATGAACCATCGGTTTTAAATATCAAAAGTTAAAATTCCCTTTCAGTTATTTATTACCATCGGTTATACTTCGGTGATTGCCAAACCATATGAATTAACTGTATTTAAATTTTGCAATGAGCTAAAAATAAGAGCATACAATTAGATGAAGGTCAACTGACTGGAGCATTCTCACAACCTCTATCTCCAAATCCTCCTGAAATCCGATAAATAAAGACACTTAAATTGTTAAATAATTTAAAAAAGCAAGTAAATATATAGGGATGCATGATATTAAAGAGAATTTATTGGATTTAAAAAATGGGATATTTTCATTAATCTTATTTTCTGAAGGGTCCTCATGTGAGTGTCTTGAAACTAAACTCTGGCTTAGTCATCAGAGTTATTATCAGTCACCAGTGAATAAAAGGCATAAATTGAAGCAATGAGCAACCTGATCTCATTCCTCTCGAAGATTGGGGAAATATGCTCTTAATATTCAATTGACCTCTTTGCATTATGGAACTAATTTGTCCATTTTGATGTCATTTAAACGACTGTTTTATTTTATTAGAAATGCGTTAATGCATTATTAGTAACATCGTGATGCATAAAATTTTATCAAGGCGGAAGTGTGCTTAGACAATTTCCGTCTGGGCAAGAAAGTTAGGTTGGGATATTTTCAAGATTTGCCCACAATGTTCCTTCAATGAATGGAGATAGTCCCAAACACATTTTCATCAAAACACACATTCCAAGTTCAGTAGAAATATAGTAACCTAATCCTCTCCAAATCGAACTAAGTAAAAGGATGATGAAGAGGGGTGGACGCCTTGTTAGCTTTATGGCTTTTTCAAACAAATTTCTAACCAAAAATCCCTAAAATATTTCATTTTCACTGTTATTTCATTGCTAAAATCTTTAATTTCAAGAAGATAATGTTAAACGTCGGTCTGAATGTAATGAATTCTAGCGTGAAATTTAAGGTTCACCTGAGCTTACTGAAAAGTGAAAGGTTATTGAGGTATTGGATTTCTTAAATGTATCAATAATTCTTTAAAATTGCTTCAAAGATTGCTGATAACTACAGGCCTTTTGACTACTCAAATTCCCTAAATACTTGCACTTGTTACAATTGTCAGTCGATCTAAGCCCAGGTAATAAGAACTCGTTAAGATTGAAGCAGCCACTACTCTTGGACTCGGTTGCTGTTTCCTCTACTCTTGTGCTTTACCAAACTTTTCACTGCCATGAATAGTTGCAATGATTAAAATAATAATAAAGGAACTTTGGTATTTTGTTATCGCGCGCATTTAATAAATCTTTCATTCAAAATATATCTCCGTACTTAATATCATTAAAAATATAGCGTAAACAGGTAGAAACCCCTTGAATTAAAACCACGAAACTTAAATTTATATTATTTCGCTACTCTGCAAAATCCTTTCAGTTGACCGTATTTGATTAAATCAGCTTTCCAGTCATCTCATTTCTATTAGCTCTTTGAGAAGGAGCTGAAATTTCCTCCTCGGCAATTAAGATCATTTCATTGATTGAGCAATAAAGCACATCTCTATAGAGATGTGAGGGAGGAATTAGGTGATTGGACAGGCAACGGAACCTGTAGTCAATGGAGTAGGGTGGAATAAAACTGTTTTACCAGGCAGAGGAGATTGGTCTATTGCAGTGAGAATGTGAGTGGTCTTCGGCGCCAGAAGAGGCGGGGACAAAGTGACTTCAGATTTTTAATGTTGGGGTAGCCATATTGGAAGTCGAAACTGTTTGAAATTTCCAATTATATTAAGATATTTTACATAATCCAAAGTTGTATGGTAAATATACTTTATAATTCAATTTAGTTTTAATTGCATTTTAATTACTGTATTATTTGCGTATTTGCGTCTGTATTTGGGTTCCTAAATTGTAATTCATTTTCCTAAAGATCGAGCTGTTGATTAAATATCCGTTTTAATACGAATACATTATGTCCAAATCATATGACAAATCATAAATCATCCAGTCCATTAAATCAAGGACAACCAGTGGACTATGCAGCTATTTTTTCCTTCAATATGCTTCGTGATTCATATGCGATATTTCATTCATTTAATTTTTGGTAGTCAAAAATGAATAACATGTTATCCTGTTTGGTGGAATGTTCCATTGTCAAACAGATTTAGGCCCTTCTTCAAAATTTTTAAATGAAACTTACTAACTACCTACTAACGAAAAGCTAAAAACTGTTTTGGTGAAATAACTTAAAATTTCATTTAAAAAGATAGGCAAAAGATATATTTTGTGACTGATTCATAAAATAATCATGTATAAGGACATGGGACTATCGATAACCCATTTAAAATAGCAGATGCTTTTTCATAAGAAATTTTTCATTGTTTGTGTAATTTTTTCATAATTATTCATTTGCTTACGTTTATATTAGTCACCTGTTGTTTTTACTTAAAGTTTTGTTATTTTCACCCTTTCTCACCAATGACATCGTGGCTTCTCGGCAAAATAAACACTCTCAACAGATTTTAGATCTATGTCAAATTTCCTTAGGTGGAAGAAGTTGACAGGATAATGCATGGAAAAGTAGCAGGAAAAGTTAGCCAACTTATTACATTCTGCCTTTTTATTTGCCTGTTATCTGCCTTAAAGAGTTAGATGAGAATTGGCGATTTTGTATTCTTCCCATGGAACTTTTAGATGAAAAGTTTTAGATTATTTAACTCAATGGTTTAAGCAAAATGAAGATATATCTTGAATATATCCCGGAGATATGTAATGCTGTGTTCGTTTTAGTATTTTTATTAACTTTCGTAATTTAATGAATGCATGTGGATTGCAATATCTGATAGACATGTTTGATGCCCAAAATTTTGTAAAGTTTCAAGAGCCGAAAAAATGAGGCCATATTTCCTTTTTTAATAAATGTGCACCTTCTATGAACTGAGAGTTCAATTAACTTTCCTTCATTAATTTCTTCTATTTTCCATTTTGTTACTATTTGAAAAGGTTTCTCGACCAAATGAGCTTTGTAGACATTTTATTGAAATATTTACTTACTTTAAATGCACTAAGCCATTATTAAAATAATTCTTTTACCAAGTTAGTAAAATTATTGTAAAATATGTTTTTGAACATATTTATATTCGATTATTTATCTTCAATATTATTCAATAATTTTATAAAACCTCATTGAGAGATTATATAAAAAATGCTTGATCATTTAATCATGTTATAATTTAAAAGCAATAAGTTTCAGCTCAAATATCTCATTCGCTCTAATGAAGGTAAATGTAATTCAGATCAACGATATCACCTTTTTCGGCTAGCATCCTTCACTCTCTAACAATTCTGCGTTCATTCTGTATGCATTGAATTACCTTATTCGAGTTCGGCTCCGTGTTAATATCACCATACTTTGGCCAAATGGTGGTTGACAAATAGGCAGGCCTGTTATGTGGGTTTCGCCATTGTAGGTTAGGGTCTAATCCCTGTAGGCCTTCGAATAAGCAGTGGGAACTACGAAGGGGCAACTCTTTTACATCTTGGAATTTCAATTCTCTTCAAGATATAAATAAATCTCACTGTTACTTTTTTCTCAGTTCGATAGGTACCTTCCATAACTACTGAAAAACAAAATTCCCTGTTTTCTATTTTTTACAAATTATTGATGCCAATAACATTTCTCGGATATCCATTCAAGTTGCATATGCTTACTTCGAGCAATAAAATATCATGTTGGGGTTATTAACTATAAAATCCTTTAATGGTGCTTTTTGGATCTTCGTCAACCAGAGATAAAAATGTGCACTATTGACATATAGCATAATGGCATGGAACTGCATGTTATTGCCCTCCACGTAGCGCTTAAAAGCATCCGCGTTTGTGCATCGTACCTTGATACCTTTAGCCTCAATCTCAAGCCATTTGTACTATTTCCTCGATTAGTTTATTTATTTCGGATATTCAATTCTGTGAATCTGATATTAGCACATGAGGTGGCAAATTAAAAAAAATATATTTTCTTCTTGATTGGAGACCAAACGCCCATTGTAATCGTTTCAATTATTTGATGCGAATTATGTGCTAGAAAATTGTTCGTGTTTTATACGGTATTGTGTTTGGACTGAAAACGTAATTTAAATTGAATTCTACTTCAATAAGTTATGCACTTATTCCGCACCTTCTTAAATCCCACCCAGTCTGTAGTTTGTATGCCGTGACCATGATATTTCTACCAGTGATTGCCCTCATTATTAATCTTGTCATGATACAAATTAAAACAGCAATAACTTGACAGAAGAGCATGGATATTAAAAGACTTTGAAAGTCTGCGATGGTTCCTGTTTTTCAATTGCTTATTAATGTAAATTACAAGTTAGTACATTATAAGAAAATAAAAACGTAGGAGTTTAGATGTTATTTACTTAATCGAATTAGTCAAGAAAAAAAGGATGGTTTTGAATATTTCTTTATCGAAAAGTTTGAGAAAATTAATATAACTTTTCGCTCAAATGGAAACGTTTTTTTTTAATTAATGAATGTCAAACTTATCGATTAAAGGAAGAAGCGGCACAAAAATTCCTATCCCAATAATGTTTATTGGTTATTTAATAAAATAATAGTAGCTAGACGTTATGTTTGTGTTCTCAGTTGAAAAATTTTACATATTCTGGAGTGCTTAGAAAATATGACCGGCTCTTTGATCATCCTGGTAATACCGAGTTGTACTGTGCCAATATCGCCTGTCAAATTATTTAGGTAAATGCCAAGGCTTTATCAGGCTTTAAAAGCCCTTCCCCTTCCCCTCATCAAAATGCATTTAATAACTTTGCATTTAGTACATGGTTTATGTGGTCACGCATCCCAGGGAAATTGCCATTTTTATTCTCTTCTGATGCAAAGTTTTAAAGAACCGATTCCTACAGTTTCACCTAGCAACAGGATCAGCACTATTTCGGGTACTCACCTACTTCTTAAAAGATCATAATCTAAACAAATCCTCCAAGTCTTCACGTTTCAAATATCCCTGACACTTGTAACTAAACGCATATTGGTTGGAATAAAGTACTAGTTTTAATTATAAAATGGTCAAATAAAAAGGATCTAAAAGGTAGAGAACACCTATTAATGAACAGGTGTACAGTAGAAAGCCGCTCTTTTATCACTGACTATGAAATCAAAGCAAATTGTGTGCTAAAATTAAATCAGTTCGCAAGTTCATTGATAATAATAAGTCCATTTCAGCTCTATATTTGAGGAACCTACATAATTTCACAAAACAATTTTTTACGTCCACAGTATTAATGCAGGCGTTCGAAGTAAATATTATTGGTGATTGGGACAATCAGCTGCGCAGTTTAACGGTAGCCAAAAGATGGTTCACTGAAATTCTGATATAGTAGTTACGCATAATAAGGAAGAGCTTGAGAAACTTGTAAAAAAGAACACTAGAAAGGCAGATAGATAATGCTAAAAATGGTTCAAAAATGCCAAACCCAGAGTAAAAGAACTTATCAAACGTTCTCGCAGACAGTGTGAGATACTCGGTTCCTTGTGGATAAATCTTAATCAATAAATACTGTTTCGTATTCTGGCCTGAACTTCTTCAAAAGGAATGGCATTTTAAATGCATTAATCACGGACTTAGAGGTTTCAGATTTGTAAATAATGTCCATTAGGACGGCTATAAATGCCAAATTAAACGTATTGTATAGAAAAAGCATAGTACATAAGACGAACAAGTAAATCAAGTCTGAAATAAAGGCAATACAATGCCCTTAGCCAGAAGTTTAAATCAAGCCTTCAAAGTGTTCAAATGAGATTATTGAAAAATGATGATTACATTTGTAATTGGGTGTTAACAGTAAATATACGTGTTCACACACAATGTCAAAAAATGTTTCTACTTCAAGCTCAATAAATTCCACCAACTAATGTAGAACTTGAAATAGTGTATATGGGTAGTTCAGAAATAATTCTTCATCATGTGCAATTCAAGAGACAAGCGAGAAAATGTTAATTCAACTAATGCTGCAAACAACCTTATGTTAATTTCAAATCAACACACGAGTCAAGTGAAAACGCATCAAACTCGCACGTTAAAACTCCTCTTTTAGTCTCCGCGTGATCTTAGCTTCTCACTATCTCTCTCTCCCTCTCTTCACTCTCCTCCCGCACATCCAGTAGATACCTGAACTCCATGTGATCTAACTCTTTTTCCGGAGAGTATTAGTTCACAGTCAACTTATATCATTTCAATCCACGGTCGATGTCGATGGTGATCTCATGGGAAAATGTTTGACTTTTAAATTATTTATTGAATAGAATGGCATCTGTTTCAGGAATGGTCATCGCAGTTAGTGGGTTTATGTTTCCTCTTTCATGAGTTGTTTCTTAAAGTATTCCGTTAATGGAGCATTGTCTAAGATTGACAAACTTTTGTGATTGAAAATAACTATCTTAAACTTTTCCTTTGGACTTGGGAGAGTATGAATTTCACATTCGTCCAATTCGATTCGCGTGGAAAGGAAATTGTGGGAGCTTGGCGTGACCAAATACGAGGCATTCTGTATGTACCTAAAAGTAAACACCGTGAGGCGGAAAAGGCATTTTAACGTCGATAGTGGCTTTATGGAAAGAATCGTAAGTGTAACTAAATGTGTACTTCTTTTGACATTTGCAAGTGTCCTTATTTAAATTAAAATTGGATAAATGTGTGCCAATCATATTTAAAACGTTCTAGGCACTTCACTGTAGGTTAGTGCTTCTTTAGATATATTTCTCAAGAGATACAAAGAGCATTTAGAGACGATTGGTAGATCAGTAAATTTATTGTAAGTGGAAGTTCTGATAACCTCACATTCTAGTTTCCTAAAAGAAGTGGGTTGAGATAAGGTGCTTTAAATGTCTATTAATAGATGCTTGTGAGGCGCCAGATGGAAACCGACAACTTGGTGATGATATATTGGTGGTGAAGTCATACACGCCGGTGTCAAAAAGTCGGAGAAGGTATGATAGTTCTGTAAGAAGCGTGGTAGCTTTTGTAATGGGATCGTATAAGCAAACGGAAATAAACGAATTCGTCGAAGATTACGTCATTTGGTGCAAATTACTAATATTGTCAATTGTGAGTTGGCACTAACTTTTTATTCTCCATTTATGACATGCCATATACTTTGCAGTGATCTGTGTGCCTTAAGTTATAACTTTCAAAAAATTTTCAGGTTGTGAATTTGAACTCGAACTCATTGGCCTGATTTTCATAATTCAAGAGTTGAAGCAAATATAACCTATTAGCATTTGGTCATTTTGTCCTACATAACATTTCCGCAAAAATTATAGAAATACATTACATATTCAGTTTCATATTATTATTTCAATAGTTAAATTGCAGCAACAACTTTTCTGTGCATTTTACTGGTTAATAAACCCATTGACTTGTAATTTCCTGAAGGTTAATAACCCCTATCCGTATATACAACCAAAATGAAATTACATATTCATTAAATGCACTTAAATATTAATAACTTGAGCGGCAAACAATGCCTTGACTTTGTTGACAATACATTAAATGGACTAATACGGTAATTGTAACAGAAATCAAATAAATTGAATTGCTTCCGCACAGCTAGTAGCGGATTAGCCACCTAACTAAGCCTAACTGTATTCCAGAAGCCTCTGTGGCGAATTCCCCTAGATGGTAAGACTCCCAGGACTAACTAAGCCACTGCAAAGCTTTATAAGAAACAGACGTATCCAGGGAACACGTTTATTCTGGAAATACATGGTGTGGAGTGTGAACAAGGAGGAAGCTTAGTCATCCAAAATGGCGGATCAAGTAAAATAAGCGGAGGCATTTGAATGGCTATTGGTTGTGTCCTCTCCGCACTCAATTCGCACGCGAAGTTGAACGGCCACACCTTCAAGTCACGCTGTGCACTCATGCGATAACGTCATGGCTGCTATTTTATCAAAATTAGTAATTTATATGTATGCATTCCCATTCTACTAAATGAGTAACTGACTGGATATTTTCGAATGGCAATAAATTTCACGAAAACTTTTCCATTATAGAGGAACCCCAAGGAAAATATTAAAAACGGGTAATTGTTGTCGAATACTCGTAATTAAGCACTCATTTATTTTAACTATTTTATTGAGCTCGCAGACCTGTTTTCAAGAGTTATTTTAGTTATAGTAGAGCCCGACTCTCAATTGGTTTGGGCAAATTTGCGAAAATCTAACGATTTCCGTTACCGTCAAAGTTTATTATAAGATTTATTTTCACCTTGACAGAAGCTGGGAGTATTATGAAGTGTCGCAAATCACCTTGTCATAAATTTAGCACCAAAATCATATTCTTGGTTATGCGACTGTAAGTTAGCGAATGTTAAAACCGCACGGAAGAGAATGCCGGAAAGCAACAGATATTCTTCAAACGGCACCACTTGCAAGTATAATTACTGATATCAGCTTAACACTATGAACTTTATATTTTGCAATAAGAAACCATAAGTTTTAGCCACTATTAAAGTTTCACAAACTAAGCATTCATTAATCATATAAGTAACTTATTCATCTACGTTAAGATCATTGTAACTTAGTCAGGAAAAGTGAGGAAAAAGATGGTCAAATTGGAAAGCGTACAGGTAATACTGAGGAAGATGCATGTGAGCACATTAATACAATTCCCCTCTCCCCCTCCCCCGTCCCTCCTCCTCCCCACTTAACCTCAAAGGCACACATACATGCAAGGCATGTGTTATGGTCCCCTTTCGATTCTAGTTCCATGAATCCACAGTGCTCACAGATGAGAAAATATAAATGTAAACAGTATGTAGATGTTAAAGAGTAATATGGTGGAGGAAATTGAACACAGATAGGATATTTAATGCCAATAACATTATTTAGTCTAATTTTATTCAAACGGTTTCACTCATCGATTTATGCAGTTTTTAACCTGCTACTGGTAAGTTTGATAGTAGAAGGTAAAATAAAACTTTAGCAAATTACAAAAAGCTTTTTATTAAATGGACTATAAATGAAAGTAAAGAAATGAAAGTATATTGAGCACTCAGTATGAAGTGAAAGGAAACTTATTGTATTCGTTTTTTAACTGTTAGCCCAGGCCAGTTATTTAAATGGGCAAATTTTTTAGTTATCAATGTAGACTTGACAGCTGTGTACTTACAATCTTAAGATAAAACAAATGTATTTGTTTAAATGGCTTATTTTTACAAAAAGTATAAGCTGGTCAAAAGTAGTTTGAACTAAGATCACCAAAGGACGGCAATAATGTTTTTGAAACGTAATTACTGTCTTGCAGCAAATAACGCCATTGCAACGTTTAGAACTTGTCTTTATTTTTTCAGCCTTCGAATGAACTTTTGAATATACACTTTTTAAATCCATTATTCCATTTTTGCATCGGGTTTCCCATGTCTGTGTATATTTTCAGTATGCGTTGCTCTCAGCTTGAAAGAAAACTGCAGGTTAGATTGCAAACATGACCAGCGGTAATAATAGCCAATGCAGTTTGGAGGTTAAAACTTAGTGGGAACTTAATTTAATTGTACCCTTGAGGTTGAAAGGACGTAAAAAATAATATAGATTGTAAATAAACGAGTATATTTATTTATAAATTCTTGTCACTGAAAGTGAAAATACTAGCATTCATTTGCAAGGAACCATTGAAATCAAATTCCTGCATTTAGATGCCTTCCAACACTATATGCATTTGCTATACATGGATCGATTTGACCCGCCTGAAAGTCGTTTTAAACATGCAAATTTTGTTTTGATTTCCATATTCAAAAATCAATAGTTAAATCCTTGATGGAAGACATTCAACAATTTAAAGTTAAATCTTTAAATCAAACACACAGATTAAACTTATTGATAAATGAGGATGTGAGCTTTATTAGTGTTGGTGACGAAACTTGGACTATGCTTTTCTAGAGACGTAACTATGTCTGAGCAGAGGAGCAGTTCACGCGTAATTGCTCGTTGTCTGACGGTAACACACCAATAGTACAAGCTTCATTGACTTCATTGAGCTGCTCTAATCAGCTTGCTTGTTGACATAGTTAATGGGAACTCATAAGTGCGAAATCCACTGGAAATTATGCCAGTAAGTTCACAAACAGTGAGCTCTTTTGAGCGTAAAGTTCGCATTTAATTAAAAAACTGAGAACCCCCTAATTTAATTACTAATGTTTCTAGAAGGGAGAGGCCTGTGGATAAAATTTGTAAGGAATGGGTTGAAAGTGATGAGTACCATAGGTATTCTTGAGTAGGATTTGGCATTAAAACGCAGTCTTCTGCAGCATACTATCTGAACTTGGATGCCTTTTGACAAATAAAATGAGAGATTAGATGAAAAAATCCACCATTTCGATGCATCAATATGTAGCGGAATTAGCTACCTAACTAAGCCTGACTGTACTCAGAAACCTCAGTGGCAGTTTCTCCTAGTTCGTAAGACCCCCAGAATTAGCTAAGCTATTGCAAAGCTGAGAAGAAACAGAGGTATCCAGAGAACGCGTTTACTCTAGACATGCATGGCGTAGAATGTAACAAGGGAGGAAGCTTAGTCATTCAACATGGCGGAGGCTTTTGATTGGCCACTGGCTGTGCCCTCGCACTCAATCCGTACGCGAAGTTGAACGACCGCACCTTCAAGTCATGCTGTGCGCTCATGCGATGACGTGCCCCACAAATATGAATCAAGTTTCCATTATTTCCCGATGCAAAGCATGCCTCTTCAGAATTTTTAATTGCTGGAAAGTATCTAACTACGGGGAACACAAGAATACACCGAAAATATTTCGCGAAAAGGTGGGAGAGTCACAAGTGCAAAATAGTACACTTTGTTTTGAGGCCTATTTTAGCTTCAGCAGCTTGATTATATTTTATTAAATAAGGAAAAATTCGTGGGGAGTGCAACGTTAACATGACTGAACCAAGGAGCCCTATGCGTGGTAGAGCAATCTGGAAGTGTGGCCGTGATGGCAATCACGTTAAGGAGCAAATGTGATCACGAATACAGAGACCTCTCAGCCAATCAATAGTTATTTCAGGGTCAGCGTACCCAAAAGTGCAGTTAATGGCTAAGCTCTGTGCCAGTGGCATCATGATCATCACAGCCTCAATAAACGTATTCCACGTCATACGTTCTGTTACCCGAGCGATACCTTCTAATCATGCAAAAAAACTGGGAGGCTTTACATGCTATCATAGAACACTTAATTTTAGTTAACAAAAAAAACCACTAAGACCAGAATACGACATGTCATAACGCAGCTTAAACGGCAGTAACGTACAAGCCACAGGTAAATAATGCTGTTTAGCACAAGCACTTTCAAAAAATACATTCACAGATGCAAATCGAACGAACTATTTCGTATCAAGTCCTAAAGTAATAAGACATCTAATTAAAATTATAGGCTGCGCAGTGGTTAAAGTGCCTGCTTGCTAAACCACGTGGCCGATACCCACAAAGGCGCATGCTTTTAGCGGAATGATCAACTCCATCCGATTATCACTACCTCAATAGAGACCCCGTGACGCTAATCTTCTAGCTAATGTGAGTATTAGAAAACGCTTGTAAAATTGGACTTTGGTGTCTTTGACCGTTTAAAAAGCTTAATATCTAGTAAGACCTTGGAAGTCCTTCATCAAATTCGATGCGAAACGTTGTAAATAAATATCATTCAACTCAGAACAAAACTGTGTAAGACCCGCAAACTATCCATTTTGCAAAACAATTAGGAAGTTCCACAATAGTTTTTGAGTAATTCAGCCCTTATCACGATCAGCACAGCATATAAATCATAACATGGGAAAATAAATGTATATGCATATATGAACAGGGAAGACGGACAAGCATATAGAGAAAACCACAAAAGGAGACGATCTCGTCGCGTGTTTATTCATTCTAGACATCCAGCAGCTGCTGCTACAACACTGGGATTTGCCAATTCCTCACCCAAAGCAGCCAAGATCTCGCGACGGTAGTCCTCGAAGTCCCCGTCGATTTCATTAATGCCCAACTCCTCAATAATCCACAAATTGCAGTTTGTATCACGAATGAGTCTCTCGTCGTGACTCACCACAACGACACCCCCTTCAAATTCATTTATCGCAACTGCTAAGGCATCAATGGACTCAATGTCCAAGTTGTTCGTAGGTTCGTCCAAAATCAGAATGTCCGGCGAGCGTCTAGAGAGCTCTGCGAAAGCCACTCGAGACTTCTGCCCACCGGAGAGGTCCGCAATGGGAATTGTGTGTGCATGGCTCTCCAAACCAAATCTGCCTAGAGTACTGCGTGCATCCTAAAAACAGAACAAGACGACAAACACCAATGCAACAAACTATCTAGTGGTTCAATGAACACACTAACCTGATAGGACAAGTTGAAGAGTCGCATGAGGTACTCAGCAGGTGTTTCTGCCAGATTCAACTGATCCGCCGAATGCTGGTCGTACTTGCCAACCTTGGCGCGATGGTTCATCCTTCGCTCCCCAGTTATCGGCGAGAGTTCACCCGTGAGCAGTTTGATGAAGGTGGATTTGCCCACCCCGTTTGGTCCCACAATGGCAACGCGAGTCTCCAGATCCACACCAAAGTTCACTTCCACAAACAGAGGTTTCTGACCTGGATACCCAAATGTGCAGTTGTACAGGCCTAGCACCGGCGGATTCAGGGGTGGTGGATTGGGGAAGTGGAACTAAAGCGAGCAAACGAGAGTGGAGCAATGAATAAGTTATGAGCCTGATGTAAGCACAAGAACCAACCTTGACAACGTATTCCTTTGGCTTTTGAATGAGCTGCTTTTTCCTGTCTGCAGCATCAGTGTCCGTAGTGTTATTCGTGGTCACCTTCGATCTGGCCTGCTTCCGCGTAAGAACTTCTCGATGATTTTTCGCCTGCGCCTGCTTATTACTCATGCCAGACTGCTTCAACTCCTTTAATCGTCGCTCCTGTTTCTCGTATTCCTTTAACTGTTCACGACGCCTCTGAGCTAACATCGACTTGAAGCGACCTTGTAAAGAGCATAATAGAATAGCTTTTATTATTCTTACTGCATTCGAAGAAAACATAACGAACGAGAACCACCCAAGCTCACCATAGTTGCCTCGATAGTAGAAGAGCTTCTGCTGGTCCAAATGGATTATGTCGGTGCAGACGTGATCCAAGAAGGATTGGTCATGAGAGACAACCAAAAGCGTCTTCTTCCAGGACTGCAGATAACTGAAGGGCAAGGGAGACAAGAGGTTTGATTTCACCAACAGAAGGCAATATAGCGATATTGAAGACTTGTATCTTACTTGTCAAGCCAAATGACAGCATTTAGATCAAGATGGTTGGTAGGTTCATCAAGAAGAAGGAATGTGGGTTCAAGAAAGAGGGCTCGAGCCAGACTCACACGCATTCGCCATCCACCTGAGAGGTCCTTGGTTGGCTTCTCCATCATGGCCGTCGTGAAGCCCAAACCCGCCAGAATACGACGCGCCTTACCCTCCGCCGCGTCCGCTTTCATGGCAACTAGCTCCTCGTGTACCTCGTTGTATCGATCCAACTCGTCCGACTCGTGTTGAGAATCAATCTTCACTTTTAAATCCTCCAACATCTGCATCAACTTCAGACGCTTCGTGTCCGAATTCAGCACCACCTTCACAGACGGCGTGTCGTCGGCAACCACCTCTGCACAGAGGACACTAAGTTAGGAGAATTTAACCAACCAAATAAACTGCCCTCCACAAAGCATTCCAATAGACCTACCCTGTTCACAAAGGAGAATGTCAATATTTGCCGGAATGGACAGCTTCCGCTCGGCAATATGACGTAAGAGCGTCGTCTTCCCGTGTCTACCCAAGATCATCAATACAAATAGATGAAAACAAGTTCAAAGGATATAACGCAATGTGGACTTACCCATTGGGCCCACACAGGCCATAGCGGCGTCCGTGTGTAATTTGAAGATCGGCATTAACAAATAGCTCTTTGCCCCTTGCAGAGATTGAAAAGCCTTCCACTTTGATATCCAACTGATTCTCGTTTACCACTGTCTTTCCTGCTGCCTGCAAGCGAACAAACCATCGGGGAAACCCGTTAGGCATCAACCAGAATAAAGTAACATTAAGTACATTAAGAAATCAAGAGAAAGTGTGTTCTTGCCTGCGAGATGGCAAAGTTGTCCAAAGTGCCAGCATTGGCCACTGCTTTCTCTAGTGCGCTGTCAACCAACTTAGAAAACTCTTCTCGTTTCTTCATTTTCTTGAGTTCCTTTTTGGAAATTCTTTCCCCTTTCTTCACTATCACCTTGTCCGTCTCCGTTTCATTAACAACCATATCCACTGGAACCTTTTCCTCATCTCCTTGGGGAGCAGGATTCATTCCTACTTCTATTTTATTTTCTTCAGCCTTTGAATGGGCAACGTTCTCCATTTTAACCTCATCTAGATCTTCCTCTTGCATGTCATGTACATCTTCTTTAGCTTCTATATCCTTACATTTATCTTGATGGTCGAACACAATGCACGCCTGTTTCTTGGCCAGAGTCTTCAATTGATCTCCTTCGTCAGCTTTTGATGGCCCAGCCTGAACATCTTCATCAGCTGCACCAAACTTCTTATTTTTCTTTAGCTTTCCCTTCTTTTTCATGGAATACTGATCTTCTTCACTAACTTCATCCTCTTTATTCCCGATTTGCAGACTAGCAAGTCTCTCCTGAAGTTGTTTCTCTTCATCAGAACTATCCCATTCGTTATCATGCCGTCCCTTTTTGCCCTTCTTCCCACCTTTCTTTTTGCAACCGGTATTTTGATTCTGCTGTTGCTGTTGTTCTACCTGAGCTTTAGGACCTACACGCCCAGACTTTCGCTTCTTTTGATAGAATTCCTCATCCACATCATCATCATTAAGTTCTTTCACTTCAAAACCAACTTGAGGTTTGGAATCGTCATCGATTTCATCACCTTGCTTACCCTGATCCACCTTTACGTCAGCATCTTCTTCGTTTTCATAGTCATAGCGTTTCCGATCTTTCTTCGACTTGACTTTCTTCTGCTTACTGTTTTCTTTCGGACTTTCTGGTTCAACAATTTCCTGATCTCTCTTCCGATTACCCTTCCGCTTTTCGGCCTGTGGTTGCTTTTGGTTTGGCTTTTTCCTATTTGTCTCATTTTGAGTTTGATTGCTGGTAGCCTCCTCAATCTTTTCATCATCACTTTCGTATCGACGATTACGTTTTGGTGGCATTGGTAAAGTTGAATATTTTAACAATTTCCCTCAGACGGCAACGAACGGCACGAGAGGCTAGAGCCCATACACGCTAGCCTATTTATTTTAACTCACTAGGTCACATATGTCTCAATCGTCAATGAGAATTGATCTGCAAAAGAAATATATTTTGATTTTAAATAGGTATGCAGTCAAGCTCTTAATTTTAAGATTTTGTGAGGTATCAGAGGGATCACTTTTAAGATATATCGCATTTGTGGTTTCTAATATATTCATTTCACATATCCATTCTATGTTCAAGTAATTAGTTAAGCACTTAAGCGAAATAGTTAAAAAAGCGCCGACAAAATAAAGAATAATTTGAACTTGTAAATTTTAATAAATTTACTTATATTACGAAGTTTGTACTTTTTAATCTCCCTAGTGTACTTGGTGTTAATGTGTGATTTCTGACCCTGTTTGTGGAAGGACAGTCGTTAACAGTATGCCTCTTTAATGATCACATTGCAGCTATATCTTACTTCTCCCAAAAAGCGTTATTTTTTATAATAATTGCATGACGGCTTTCCCCAACCTTCAATCTATTCTGTTAATACGAGTGATGTGACATATTGCTTCCACGTGGACCCAGTCTTCATCACTTACGACACTAGCGAACATAAATCTAGGACGGCCTTCTTCTGGATAAGCATAAGCCAGCACATAATTCCAGATATTCATCGATCCTGTAATATATTTATCTAGAAGAGTATAATCACAGATCTATCTGCAAAGAGAGCTTGAAAATCAAGCAATATTTAGATACATGTAGCCATAATATTGCATCATCAATAATATTGAACCATATTGTCTAATGAAATTCATCTGATTTGAAAATGTTCTAATGGAGCTCATTGCGTGCTGTTTTAAGGTGTTGTCGGTAGCAAAATATTGTTGAGTAGACTGATAAAACACAGACCTAATAGGTAAAACCTTTCGTACTGTTAGATCACTACTGTTGAGGCCGGTTGGCCACCCTAGTTCGGTAATAAATAGTTTGGTTATATATAAGAAATATTCTCTCTATTGTCATCGGTCTGATCATTGGCATGTATGTTTTTATCTATGTGCAAACGAAAGCATACACAGATTAAGCTCCTATGAGTATTGAATTAGAGATCATATAGCTAGAACAAACTTTTCGGGTGTTCTGCTGCTTATTGATATCCGTTGGCAATAACAGGTACACATAAAGCGTTGAGATCAGTACCACTAGTGAAATGATTCAGAAAATGAGATTGTACAATTCAATATTCTCAAAGGTACACAGAGTTTGCCAAAGATAAAAAGTGAAAAAAAAAACATTATTTCGATTGACTCGAGGTTTGTCGTGCTTTCATCAAGTGATTGAGGAATGAAGATATAAAGAAATGAAAAAGTTTTAAGCTCAAGAATATTTTTACTGTTACAAAAAAACCATATTCAGCAGTAAATTTGGAGCTCCATTTTAGTATGTTAAAAATAAACTACGTCATTTGACATATGTCGCTATACATAACAACAAAATATATAAAGGTTTTTGAGTTAATACTAAAATCTCACTAATTTTTTAAGACAAATAGGTTTCATGAAAAATAAATTTTAGCACTGTATTTTTGGCAATTTAGCGCGCACTTTATACATAAACCAATCAAACAACTGCAATTTCAGTTCTGCGTTTAGATAGCGATCTGCCTTTTTTTGACGATGGATGTCGAATCTTCAACGGAGAAAATCGCTGAAAATAACGGAGCTCCGTTGCGTTTTATAACTCATCAGCAAGAGCGTAATCGTAAGAAGAAGCTTCAAAAAAAGCTTGCCAAAAAAAGACGGCTTGAAAAAGCTAACGTTAATGATGCTTCACAAACTACCGAAGTGATTTCTAGTTATTCAAACGAGTCTTCCTTACAAAAGGAATATCCACACTTTGAATTGACAGGCCCATTCGAGCGTTTTAAGGTATTAGTTGTATTGCGAAATCTTTGAGTATCTATTTACGCCTTCCCTTATAAATTCTCCATTGTAGATCGACTTGGATGGCGAAGAGGGTGAAAGTGGTAGAACAGACGGCTTAAAATCAGATTTGTCTAACGGTGGTGTTCCGGGCGCTCGTCCTCATCAACCAAGCTTGAAGGCAAGGACGGCTGCTCTCCTAGCGGAAGAAGCTGCTGCTCGTTCAAAGAAGCCGGAAAAATCGGGCTTTGACGATGACGATGGTGAAGGAGACGGGACCAACAAGGAGCCACCATTGAGCAAAAAGAAAATGAAATTGCTCAATCGTCCTACCATTGCGGCTTTGAAACAGGCAGCTGCAAGACCAGATGTTGTTGAGATGTGGGATGTTTGCGCCAAGGATCCACACCTCTTAGTTTATCTCAAATCCTATCGAAATAGTGTTCCAATTCCTCGACACTGGTGTGCAAAACGAAAATATCTTCAGGGGAAAAGAGGCTTTGAAAAACCTCCCTTTCGGCTCCCTGAGTTTATTGCGCGTACAGGAATTATGGAAATGCGACAGACTGTCTCTGACAAAGCATGTGGAATTTTATCAGGCTATTGTTTTTTGTTTTTTTTTAACTTTTGTTAACTCTTAATTTCAGGATGCTGAAAAATCTCTGAAGACCAAGATGCGCGAGAAGATTCGACCTAAGATAGGCAAAGTTGATATTGACTATAGAAAGCTGCATGATGCATTCTTCAAGTATCAGACGAAGCCAAAATTAACCGTCCATGGGGATCTTTACTACGAAGGAAAGGAATTTGAAGTTAAATTGAAGGAAAAAAAACCTGGAAACCTCTCCGATGAAATGCGCACAGCTCTAGGACTTCCCATAGGCCCCGTAAGTCAGCTTTCACTTTTGCTAAGTTGGGCAATTAGTACCTGAAATGGGAAGTAGGCATTTGGGGGTCTCTTATTGGAACTTCTTTTGAGCCCCTCCCCCCTTACTCTCCTTTGGTCAATATCCACTATCATCTAAGTACTGATTAATCACTTAGGCTGGCGGTTTTGAACCCTTAAACTCTTGGTGTGTTAAAGTGCAGATTCCTTTGTACAGTGTATAAAATATGAATAACAATTTTCGAAAAGTTAATCGCAGACCACTAGTTAAATGCTTTGAGTCTGAGAATAGAGTGGCATCAATTTTAAATGTAACTATCCCTAACTATTTACCGTATCCATTGTATCTATAGAACGCTGATCGTTATCCCCCACCCTGGTTGATTGCAATGCAACGTTATGGCCCACCGCCCTCCTACCCTAACGTAGTGATCCCGGGTTTGAATGCTCCTATTCCGCAGGGCTGCGCCTTCGGCTATCATCCGGGTGGTTGGGGCAAACCTCCCGTGGATGAGGTTGGCCGACCCATCTATGGCGATGTCTTTGGTAACGGCGGCAACATAGCTGGTGTCCCACCGCCCCCACCACCCACAGGGGCTCTGGCTGAACCAGAAGAGGCGATTATCTCTGGCCTGGGTAAAGGAGGTTTGTGGGGCGAATTGGAGTCAGAGGATGAAGAGGAAGAAGATGAGGGTTCTGATGGGGAAGACGAAGAATTGGGTGGTGAAGGTGGCGACACCGAAGCTACTGGAGAGGCTCCTACTGGAGACGGTATCACGATTGCCGGAGATGCTATTCAACCTATCGAGAAAGTCAATGTGGATCTAAGTGGTTTAGTCACTCCTGCTTCTGGGTACGTTTAAATTGATGATAATTAATCAAGGCTTGCACCTAAAATCCAACTCATGAGTTCATTCTCAGTCGTTGAGTAAATGTAGCTAAATTGGATCGTGACGATGGTAATGGCTTGCTGTCACAGCTAATTGAAATGGAAAAAAATTCCCTAACGATAATTGTACATTTACCTTGTCGGCAGTCGCATAACTTTGAAGCGTAGACAAGCAATGGAATGCGAGTTTCACAGTCGAAAGCACCTCAAAATGCTTATCCTTTTCCCAAATTGTGTATTTGTAAATCACTTTTATTCATAATACTTTCGTTAAAATCTAGATCAATTTAGCTTGCGAATACATGCCATATGTCATGGAATTATTATTTTTGCTCATGATATAGCAAAAACCTGCGAGTTTACTTTATCATAATAAGAGAAAAGCGAACAAATCAAGTAAAAATGGTTGAGAAAGGGGTCTGGAAGATGTATCTGTTAGAATAAAAGAGGGCTATTCTGGAAGCATTAAGTTATTCATATTCTAAATGGGAATAAATATCTGTGCAATTTTCCAATATAATATAACTTTCGGGTTCATAGGTGTGGTTACATCAACGATAATCAGGGCTTTTTGATTCTTTCGTCATATGTGATGACAATTAAGTGGGATTGAGTGGAAGATAAGGTAAAAAAAGAAATTATTTCTTAGCTCTTTTTTACGACTTTCCCATTAATAGCACAGTTTGAACCATTTGTCTTCCAGCTTGATAACACCGGCTGGTGGTGTGGTGTCAAATGTGACTGGCGCAGAGAGCGTGGGAGCAGTAGCGGCAGCGGCTAACACTACCAACATTGAGTTACGCAAACGTAAGATTGAGGCCGCTATGGACAATCCGAGTGGATTTGAAACACCAACTCCCGGTACCGGTCTTGCTGCTGGCCAACTTTATCGTGTTTTGCCTGAAAAAGAGACTAATTTGCAACCAGACGCCATGTTGGCATCGACTCGTGTCTACGATGTCACCGAAGTTACAGGTGCGACTAACGAAGAGGTGAGTGTCTCCGCTTAGTTTCCCCTTTTATTTTGGTAACAAACATTATTATTACTGAGTAATTTGATACGCTAAATGAGTATTCCTTGCTACTAATGATTTTGTGACGTCGTTGTAAATCGGTTGAATGCTTAAGCTTATTGGTTCTTGTGTTAATCGGATGGATACTCTTAACATTTAACTATTAAATTTTGAATATGTTTAAAGTCGCTTATTGTCCACTCATCCATTTTCAGTAATATCACTTTCAGGAGAGTAATATTTAAACGTATGTCAAGACATTAGAACATGTTGATATTATCTTCAAATTAAAACAATCTTTGAGACATTGAAGACCTTATTTTCTCTCGACTCTACCAAAAAGCATGGAAGATAGGAAAAAGCTGTAGTCCTGATTCATGAACGAGTGAAATAGAGGATCCGCAATTAAGGAGTAAGATATTCATATCGCTTATGAATGAGCAACAAATTGGTTTTTCTGGTACCTGTAGGTTATGACATTTTCGACGTTTTCTTCTCTTTAGGCTGACGATCCTCGTGAGAAAATGCTTCGGAAACGTCCTGCAGGAGCCGAGTCTGAAAAGAAGTCTGGAACGGCATCTAACGTGGTCACAACCAGCCAACCACCACCGGCCAAAAAGTACAAGGAATTCAAATTCTAATTGGCCATCTGTCAGTTTGTATATATCTTGCATCAATAGGCCTAATAAAGTTTTCAATTGTCATTCGTACTCCCTTCATTCTGAAAATTTAGTGTATTAATTTTTCAAATAAAGTGTGTTCTACCCCTTTCCTAGGCTTTTAAACATAGCTTTGTGGGAACCAGGTGTACAAAAATTGGTCAAGGTGTTAGGAAAGTAAAATGAAGTTCCCAGCCTTTATAACACATGCATTGGTTACTACGCTCCTGTTTTGGAATTCAGTCTTGCCACTTGGTTATTATCGGCTGACCCACGTTTGTACAACTGCGAATTCCATGGGCCACAGATCTGAATTATTTTGCCGAAAACAGTTGAATAATACTACTGAATTCCCTATCTACATTTTATTAAATTCAAATTAGTAATAAGGAAAATGCTAATTTGAAGTTACCTATCTTTTAAATAAACAATTCGAGTTAGATTGATTACTTCTATGGGAGGACGTAACTGGGACAAAGTAAGATATTGTGTTACCATCATCCTAATGATGTAAGTTCAAATTTTCCAGATAATTAAAAATAAATAGAGTTATTTGTTTTTTTAGGAGTAAGTAGTTTAAGAGACTGGTATTGTGAGGTTACACAAATTGATTTAGTGCACTTGAGCATAGTTAGCGAGTGCTGAAGTATTGAATATGCAGTCATACCAGCGATCTATTTATTAAATAAATAGGCAAGTAAGCATATCTCACCCAAGTAATTTGGAAATCACCTTCCCCTTTGTCATAGGCTTGAAGAATGGGTTTTACGCGAATCCCAATGAATGCCATTTCTGTCTGAGTAATCAATAGTCAACCTGCCTGTCGCGTGACTATAGAGAACGCTAAGTCATAGTTAGGATATAATGAAATAACTAGTTCACAGTATAGACTCTACTCATTCTTAAAATGTAAGCGCGCGTACAGTTTATATCATTTGATCACTTTCGAGTAATTAGTTTGATTAAAGTCAACTGCTAACTGGTCAATGTGGAAGACAACTGAAAGAACGAGATTATATCCACTCCAATCAATGGAAATTTTATTTCTGCAATTTTTATAGTGAATTTGTTTATTTATACAGCCAATAAAACAAGACACTAGCAGATTCATATATTTGTTATGAGGAGGGTGATATGTGGATTCAAAGCTCCACCAAGGCTTATCAAAGGAATCTTATTCGCTCAAGAACTCATCAATAGTTGTTGTAATGTGGCGTGGAACTAATTGTATTTTAATAACAACTTTGTGGCAATGAGCCATAACTATATGCGTTTTGTTTCCTCGATTCTGTTGAGGTATCTTAGCTAATTCCACGAACAATTTTATACTTGAGGGTTTTATCAGAGCGCATTGTTAAGGTTTAGTCAAGGATTATGCGTATGTATGTGTAGTATCCACTGCAGATACTAGGCCTATCTAGGGGTTTTCTGTTTCATCATTTTCCAAAGAGTGAAGAACAGTGAAATTAACCATTGAGTGCGATAGATTGAAATCTCACTTAATCCTAGAATTGGCAATAAATTGGAAGTAGTAACGATTTAGTAACTCATGTTTCTTCGTAAAATCCTAATTATCCAGATGCATGGTACTTGAAGCTTGTGAAGGCCTTTATATTTTATGGAGATGCAATGTATCTGAACATTGTTTAATCTGTAAACATTCACACAAATATACACACACGCGACTGACATCCTTAAATTTCGATGCTTGCGCACTATTTCCATCGAGACTCTGCTTCAATGTTTTGGAGGTGGAGATGGGAATTGTCCAATATTTCGGCTACGACAAGTCTGGGAATAGCCCTCGATCCACACACTGCACCCTTCTTATGGGGGATGCCCTGGGATGTCTTTCCAATACCCAAGGTAAGTTTTGGGAAGTTTTAATGAATCCTTAAGTTACCAAGAACTGACTATCTTCGTTCAACACGTATCACGCATCGCCCATACTGAAGTTATTCACCATTCCCGTGATACAAAGTGGGTCAGAGTGATCGGTGTGCCATCGCATTCAGTTTCCTCTGATCTGCGATAGCATAGCTACCTACTTGAAATTCACCTTGGCGTAGATCTTTTACAAGGTAAACTGTTGACACTTAGGTTAAAGAACAAGCGCCCTAAAATCCGTCTCGTTGCATCCAAAAGACCCCAGTTAACTATTCAGATTGACATTTATTAAATGCTGTATTTGTCACTATTTTAAAATCTCATCAAACACTACTTATGTATTTTCTTCATTTGAAGTGCTGTAGATTCGATTATCTTTCTTTTCAATGCTGCGGTTAGAAACGGGGCGGCTAAACGTGTAATTCCAATTCAATTTGTAGTTACTATAAGCAACTTGAAGAGTAATGAAGATAAGTATTCTTATCAGTAGAAAGAAACCATATTTTTCAAAAAGAATATGTGCACAAGTATGCGGATGTAGTTGCGTGCAGTGAAGTTATTGAGGGAGGGGGATTGAGGAGGTTCCAGTCCTTGCTAAACCAGAAGGGAGTGAACGCTAGGATAAATTCAGGGCAATTATTGACTCTTGATGGACTTTGTCAAAGATTTGCGGCGATTGAAGCTGCAGGCAGACGCTGGTTTGGCCTCTTTTAAGTTTTCCTTCAAGCGACGACTGTAGAGCTCTCTCATTGAGAGACCTGCCAACCTGATTTCGTCTGCGTCACACGATTTCAGACGATTTTCTAAATCTTCGTTCTCCTTCATATTTGTCTGACTGTGCGTCATGCTTAAAGAAAATATAACTGGACAGTTGGGCTTAGCTACTTTAAAACAGGTATAGAGTATTTTATGAGTAAATGGAATATAACAAGCAGGTGACTAGACCTACCATCAAAACAGAATGTCCAATGAAGTGTTGTTATAGATTTACACATTTTAAATCATAATGTCTTCTTATGGTAACTGCATCTAAATACAGGCTATTAAAACAGGTTTTATTGTCACTTTGAAGATTTTCATTTAGCTTTGCTTTGTGTTTCTGATATGCGTGGAAGAAATGAGAACTGGGAATGAAAAGAAAGTCGCCAGTCATAGTAACGTCTGTTCTGGTCAAAGACATATTGAGCTTGTTGTAAAGCGTATAACAAAAGCAGAAAATTTCTTAAACTTCCTCTCAAATCACTGTGAATACCATTATATAATTATTACTATTTAAGTTTGGTGAAGTTTTGGTAAAATCTACAAAATTGAAGGCTACTAAATGTGAATGGAGGGAGATTTTTCAGGACAATCGTTTAAAATACCAAAACTATAAAAAGGAAAAGTGACTCTAGCCTATAAATCTACATCATTATCGAACTAATTATTAGATTAATACCATCAACTAAATCAGATTTCATTGCAAACGCTAAACCCTGCCGTTACTACTACTCATGAATTTCGGACAAATTGTAAAGGAATCATCAAGTCAAGTACTTTATTTTACTGAAAATTAAGTATGTGGCCTATTTTTTCCATGAAACCATTAAATCGAGCACATGGATAAATAAATTCGTTTGACCACACCCTCTCAATTGCCTGAACGACGTTGGGATAAGGTGCCAATCGATTCTGTGATATAAGAAGAAACTAATACATCGAGGTGGTATGACTAACAAAGGAGTTAAATCAGTGAATATTTTTTCAAAATCGTTGAGATAATCTCAGCTCCGAACTTGAGAGTTAGCTCACTAATTTTAAACTAAATGAATTAGTTTCTCGCTCATTTTTTCGGAAATTTAATGCGAATAATAATTTTTAAGTTTTTTTTGCATTTCAATGGCTAGTAACATTTGGAAAAGAAATGATTTCCACTCGACATCATCTTAATTGATTAGTTCATCAGACTCACGGAAGGCCAATGGATTTAGGTAAAGGTTGGTCGACCTGACGCATTGCCTCGTAGACACGAGTCGAGTTATTTTGGGCAGTGATATTCTCCAGGGAACGATTAACAATCGCAAAATGAGCTGCTGGCCACTCATTACCTGCTAAAATGTAACCAAGCATGCTAAGTTTATCATCTGCCTAAAATAGAATACAAATATGTGGACTGGTAAAGGCCACTCACGTCGAGAATTGATGATAGATGCAGGTCCGAAGACTTTCTGCGGCATGTAGGGTTCATGACTAGGGGGATCTAAAAGATTAGGGATACCTCCTTTGCCCCAGTACTGCCATTGTGGTCTCTTTGATCTGCAACCGCTTATACCCGACCTTCTACTGGAGCTTTGTGAAGACTTCTCCAAAGCCGAGGATGCGTCCGAATTCTCACAATCTTAGAATAATTGACGTTGGGTAAGTTACTCTTCATAAAACTATCTTCGATTGACAAGTGAAAAAGTAAAATAATCTATTATCTTAGTATGGCGACATATTAGAATTAAATCTTATGGTAATTAGTAAGGTAATGATTTTCATTGATGGGTCAGGTTTTAACCCCCTGGATCTTAGGAGTATCAATTTCCAATCCTGCCTTAAATGGTCCATTTCCATTTATGGGAGAAAACGAGGTTTTCTGTTAAATGGGACTGAATCGAACAATCAGATACATTCAAAAGTTGAATAAAAGACGACCTTTTTAACGCTCTTGCTCTATTTCCTGCTTCCAATGATTTTTTAAACTTGTCCACATTTACATACTGGTTCGAATTTGAAATCCTTATCTCATTAAAGAATTCAACTGTTCGAAATGACATTCTGGTGCTTATTTATAGCTGGCAGTTAGTAATTTTAATCTATGAACAAACAATGCAAAATTCCACAACTTCCGCATTGTACTAAACTTGTATTGTTTTACGCAAACCGGCTCTACTCGCTCAGTACTGATGCCTTTCCCAGTGCTTCCGCCTACACTATTCATGCCTTTTTCACAATTTTACAGCATTTTTCTAATAAATTTCAATGCTTAACTTAAAAATTCAACTCTTAACATTCAGACTTTCCTATTGGCTGTAGGGGACCCGAAGGATTGGTGGATCTATAAACTGATGTCTCAGAGTCTAACTTTATCGGGCTCTTATAATAATTAACTTATACCTTTTGCATTTGTGAGAATGGTAATACTCACCTCTTCTACGCATGGATAAAGAGGCTGATGTGCTTCGTCGGAAATCTTCAGAACTCTTGGTCGAGTATTGACTCTCAATGTCGCCAATATCAACGTTGTGACTAGGCGAGGTAGGCGCACCATGCATACAGGGTGATTCGAATTCGTCCTGATAAGGACTAGAATCTTTCATGCCAACATTCTCTTGGTCAAAGAAGTGACAACCTTGACTGTAGAGTTGACGAGCCTGTTTCTCTGATATCCACAGTGCACAGCCAGTGGGAATATCATGGAAAAGCGGCTTTCTACTTCCCGCCAATTTCACAACTAATGTAGAAGTCTTACGACCAGGAGACTCAGTAATGCCTAAAGAGAGTGAAATCGTTTCCTTTAAGTTGTGAATTAATGTAAGTATTTCAGATTCAAAATTGGAATAACTAACGAGATGATCTGGGTTCAAATCCTTTGTGCACGACTGCAAGAACATAAGGATGTCCAGCAAATGGCGGATCAACCTGTAAAGATTCGCCTGCACTGTGAGACTGTAAGAAAATTGCAGGCACCAAAACGTCGTCCTTTTCGCAGATGGAATGACGATAAAGATCGGTGTAGGAGAGAATGTCGTCGATGTCCACTTCCTGCATGCAATATTCTAATCGGACGTCATTTTCATATCCATCATAAGGAATGCAAAACACTACACCGAAGCGCCTGTCTTTTTTCTAAAAAAATGACATAAAGCTATTAGAATTTTAGACCAAAAGCTTTCCTGCTTTCTGAAAGAAACTGATTCCACAGCTCCTTAATAGCATAAAGTGAAAATTAAATCAATTCGATTGCATTTACGAGTTTACATCATTTAAGAACTATTTAAACTCGTAAAGGTAGCAACGTGAGCCTCCTGAAATTGTTAAATTTATTAAAAATGTCTGTTAATGAAAGTGGGTGGTATAAATCTTAATATAAGAAAATGGCTAGTCTTCATGTTGAGAACAACACATGTTCAAAGAAAAAAACTGACAATGCAACCACCAATATTAAACAGAGCATTCGGTAAAAATTTTAAAGATTAGTATTCGGCCGTTTCCAGATGTGTAGAATGTGCTCACGCACACTATACTTCCTTTAGAAGTTCAAAACTTTCTTCACTGATATACGTGGAATCAAGGAGAATGGATGATTGCAACCCACGTAAATCATGGAAGAGAATAAACTGTATGTTATGAGTTCTCGGCTGCCTTCGAAATAAGAAGATCGTGGACGCTGCTTAATACTCCCTGAACACTCTGCAAACAGTCCAACATGAAATGGCCTGGTTACGCTAGCACAACAGATTTCCTCGAGAAGACGTTACAGAATAAAGTGCCGTAGCACCCTGGCATCGTCATTCGGGTTTTGTTGACACAGTTGGTTGGATATTTCAGCCTCTACCACGTAGCTCGTAGCGTTAGAGATTTATTGCCCTTGCAGTAAATAGATCACCTTCTATAAGGGATGTATCTGTTGCATAATCGTCTTCAGCTGCAATGAAGACCTCCACTACTGCAACCTCATGCAGATGTCGCAGTGGTCTACTTCCCGTAGAAAAGGTCCTCGAGGAACTGGGCAAATTGGAACATCCGACCCCGAACCCCAAATAATCTGCTTCTTCAGATGGAAAATAACGTTGTCAATGCCAGAAGCTCTACAAGCAGAATAACGAATAGCCTGGGTTGCAAAGAGCTCAAAGGACACTTCTCGAGACGTGCAGACAAATTTCACCAAACTGTCAGGGTTTATGGAGGGTCCGGGTCATCCGAGGATGATGTCTGCGTTGAATTGCTGGTCGCTGTTGTGGCTAAGCCCTGGATAACGATGATAGCCAAAAGTAGGTCATATGTATGGCGGCAGTAGGACTCGGACTCTTGCCACACTTCAGGAGACACCTGTGAATTTTTGTCAGCCAATTGTTACTACTACACCAATCCCACTATTTTGCCAAACTCCCCCCCCCCGTTCCACCCCTTGCCACTCCCTTCAGAGGGATCACTATGGAGGGAGAGTGAGAAAGAGAGAGAGGCAGTAATCGCCTCACCAATGCTCCAAGAGCCCAGTTAATTCGAAGAATTAGAGTAGTCTTTGAGATCCGTCCGAGGAAAGTGCAAAGTCGGCTTGCTCCAGATTCGGGCCAACATCGGGACCGGATGAAAGCGTTAATAGACGGTAGTTGTGCTTATTTGAAGCAAAACTCTTAGACCATAGTGCATCTTCATAGTCTGTTCAATTTCTTTTAAATCTGCTCTTTTTCGCAGCTACCAACCTCATGAAACACTATAATTTGAATTAATAATTCATATTTCTAGGTTACTTATTCCGAAAATTATTATTTCGTTAAATGCAACTTTCGTAATCTAATTTTGCAATTTAATTACGGAAAATAATGTCTTAGTCATACTTAATGTGTTGTGAGGACACAACTTCAGCATGACTAATGCAGAATCGATGACCAATACCAACTACGATAATCAATGGTCAATCTCAGTACACGATTTTCCGACCAATCAATGATCCAAGTTATATGACTAAGTTCCACGTCATATAAACACACAGTACACAGCACGCCGTACTAAATAAACTTATCCACAGTATACGTCTATTTCTTCTTCTGGGAGACTTACCAACTAGGAGAATTCTGTCACTGAGGCTTCTGAGAACAGTCAAGGCTTAATTAAGGTAGCTAATTCGGTACAGCGTGCTGCAATTTGAAAGCTCTACATTCGATTTACTTATTTCCTTTCGATATTGCTTTTATTAAGCAGAATTATTTTCTCCTATAGTCACTAAATATAGTCTGTGGTCAAATTAGACACGTTCCAACATCTTCAGCAATTAAGATGTTAAATGTAAAGAGATGTTAGAAATTTAAAGGACATGAAGTCCACGGTCTTTGAATTCGAACTCTCCAGTTTTGACGAAGCTTAGATAAAATCTTGATCAGCCTACCCATGTGATAAAAAGGTATCAAATAATGCAATAGACATAGTATCTGAAAGTCAAGGGAAATTAAGTATCTGGTTTTAATATATTTATCGATCTCACTTTATATGATATGTTGAACAGTCATCTAAAGTTCTTGCAATACCTTATAATTTTAAGAAATTAACTTATTGCCCTGGTAAGGGAAGAGCGCGGATTATTTTCCTTTTAAGAAATTAAATAAAATATGAAGGATGATAACTTGCGCTAAGAAATTCTTATAAAAATGACATCTATGTGACCATAATTTCAGTGTTTCACATCATTTTGGCTTTCTGTCCAAGTTAGGAAAGTCAGAAAACAGGATTTTGTAAGTTTAGATTAGGTTTGGTCAAGTAACAACTTTTTTCGTTATTACTTTAAAAACCAAAATTTAACGCTCTATCGTTTTCTTAATTGTATATACAAAAATTATATGACAAATCAAATTAACTTTGGAAACTGAAGTCATGGTTACCTGAGTCTTGATTACTCCCAAATAAAGTCGATTTCCTTGATCTCTACGTGAAACAAGAACATGACGTCCAAGGAGTAGACTTCCAGCTGAATCAATGGAACTCGATGCACTTTGCATTGACGCCCTGCGTCTAATACAATAATGGTTGTTAAGAGTAAACCAAGCTTACTGAATACCGCTGTGGTAATCGGCTTCGTCTCGACTGCTTGACCTAGAATTTCCCCTATAAGAACGAAAAATGAAAAATAGAATTTTCAATCATTTAAAATTGCTTATTAAATTTAAACTCTACTAATTACCAAATGTTACTAAATATAACATTGTTAAAGCCTTACGTGTTTTGGCGATTTACTTTCCTTAATGCTGGAGAAGGAGCACTATTGTACAAAATAGAAAGAAGAATATTCACCTTAGGTAAGTAATAATTAAAATGCTATTTAAATTGTTTGAAGTTAAATCACAGATTTCGCTCCTTATTGAAACCGCTTGCAGATGAAGTGCGACTGGGTCTACCAGTTTGGGATCTGCTTGCGAAAACAATAGACGAAAATGAAATTAATAATTTCAAGCTAATTAAGTAAATTTTGCGATTTACCTGCTGCCTCCTGATTCTCTCTTTGCGAGTTCTGTTGAGGAACTCAGTCTCAGGTCTTTCGAACTTAAAAATCAAATGAGACAGCTTCATGAGAACGAAATAATTAACACAAACGAAACATTTTAACTCTAAGGTTTCGAAGCTTCCTGGAATTTGGGCAGAGTTTAGATTGTTCGACTCTTCAAAAACTGCAAAAGTGTAATGGATCTAACAAAATTCACTCTCTTTTTTAGAATTCTAACTGGGTTTAACAACTTTTGTCAGTCTCTCGAAAGGATGTACAATATTCAGAAATCAATGATAGCGCGTAATTTTCCTAACGGTGGTCCTTGCTGCAAGGTTATATAAACAACGACACTTCAACTTAGCACGTTTTAAGAAATGTGCAAATTTTATGAATAATTAACAATTTCCAGATTATTTGTTCTGTTTGAGCTCACTGATAGCAAATGCTTGCTCAGTAATCAAAGAATATAAGGTTAAAGGTAGGCTTTTGGTCATTCCTATCAAGGCCAATTGGGCGCATTGGTTTATACTAAAACTAACGCACTTCGTCTAGAACTGGCACTTTCCTCCAATTAAATTGACGAAGGCCTTCGAGATTTTTAACTGTAATTTCAAAAAATGTAGCCTTTGACCATCGTTTTGTTCTTAATAGCACGATTAAATTACTTTCCTGAATGCATCAAGTGTTTAAAGACAAATCGGCAAGAGGTTTTATTATGAGTAGAGCATGAGGTCTTATATGTTATGGCAACTTGACCAATATTAATTATCCGCTCTAGATTATTAAAAGAATCATTTTTATTGAGTTGGCGTGAACGGACGCTCCCGCTGTTTATTAATCGCTGATCACCACATATGCCAGGTCAATCTCTAACCTAGGAGCCTTGGCATATCAAGATATTTTGGAGGAAACAGGTTAAATAGAGGCGTATTTGCGAATTCTAATTATGTTAGACTTCCTCGGTACCTAGGCACTATAATTTATTGCTGCTTGGCCATCCCAATAGCCCAAATATTTAAATATCTCACCAAAATTATTGAAATCATGAAGTGCCATGTCATTTCATTTTTAATAATTATTAGAAATAGGAATCCATTATTGCAATAGGTCTAAATTTAATTACCTTCTTTTCCGGAAAGGTGAATATGCTGAAGAGTTTGCTTGCCTTGAGAAAATCGATGCAACCTTCCCCCCCCCCCCCCATGTTGCAACCATTAAGGTGATGAATGTGTGGCGGAATTAGCTACCTAACTAAGCCCGATTAAAATTATAACGATTGCCAGCTCACGTTCGATTCGATTCGCGACTAGATTTCCTTGAGTCATAGTTTCTGTTTTAAGTTATAGATCATAATCCTAAATTAGAGGCGCAAATAAATATCACTTCGAACAAATGTGTCATGAAATCATTTGTAAAGTATGATGGAAATGCTTCGAAAATATCGAGGCACTTTGATACTTGGATAAAAGTAGATTTTATAATAGTTTAGATTGTTGTGAGTGAATAGAAATGTTAATCCATTTTAATGGTGTCCCTTAAAAAAATTTTTTGTTTCCCATATCAAATTTAATTAGTGATATTAAAATTGAAATTTTAACTTACTTTCTTCGAGATCTCCTACTTAGAGGTCTGGAATTTGTATTTTTTGACCTTCAAAAAATAATGAATTAGCGGTTTACTTGGGTAACTAAAAATGTTCTGGAATTTGATAAAATTTAGATAGCAGAAAACAGTCTCTCCTAAGCAAGTGGTTTAAAATGCAAATAAATATTCAAACTTTATTTATTTAATATTACGTATTTCTACAACTGTCTCTGCTCATTGATCGTGACTGAGGACTGCGTATTCTAAATAGAAAACGGGTTTATGTTTTAAAAGTACAAAGTTATTAAAAAGAAATAATTTGCATGGTAATTATCGTACCCATTTCGTTTAGAACCCGATCTTCTCCTAGAAGAATTTGAAGATGGCTGCAGTTTCTTAGAACTAAAAGTGGGAAAATTGTAAAGTCCAATCTTTTTAATGAAGTTCCGACTGTTTTAATCGAATTTTTGATAAGAAGTGAATCTGTGGAAATGATTAGCCATGTGACATTGACTTCACCATCTCTTTAATATCATACAGAAGAACTTGGCAGGAACAATTCTTGCTTCTGTCCATCAGGCATTTTTAATTTATATCTGTCTATATTAATAGATATTTCTTTAATTTGCATTGACAGGAAAATTATTAATTCAAGGCTCATTAAAAATCATCAAAATCAGTAGTACATTAATTTCGTAGACGTTGCGGTGTTTCGTCACTTCCATCTAAATTTGCTTTCAATATGTTTGGCGTAACCACATCTCATTTCTTTTATTTAGTATTTGAAAATTTTCTGCTAAATTTTTTATAAGGCTTATTAAATATTTACAGATTCGTAAGTTTTGATTAGTAAAACCAAATTGGGAATTCTAGAATTTCATAATTTCTTCAAACACAAATCTACTAAGTGAATTGAAGACAAACACTAAAACTATTATAATAAACTCTGCATAAAATGTCAAATTGACGGACGTTCAAGAGAAGGTGATTGAGTTTCGTTTACAGAAAAACTACTTGAATAGTTGTATATTTGAGATTTAAACTCGATTTTACCTTTGTTATGGTTTTTTTATTCAAGCTACTTCTTTGAAGTAATAAAAGGCATGAATGTGGAAGTCGTGAGTTTACAATAAATCAAAGGAAGCTATAAAAGCATACTAAGGAGAGTGGTTACAACATGGCCAATAAAGATTTACCCGCATTGAATATCATTAATACTGCCATCTTTTGAAATCGAATCCGAGTTTTCTGATTGCCAACTATAAAAACGAATATTTACATATCATTTTATTATACTTTGTTAAATATCCAAAATGGAAATGTCAGTTTAATTGGTAAATTAACCTTTTTTAAATATCTATTATTTAAAATTGAACTTACGAGTTGTGACTTGGTTGGTTATCTCGATTGAGTGATCTTTGCTTCGATGATGGCTTGCTGAAATCGTTTTCAAATGCTCAATTTTTTTGCACATTGTTCAATAAAGTTTTCATTTTTTATAATAACCAAATTTGAAAAACTAAACCTTTTCATCACCCATATGTTTATTAGAAGTAGTCCTATAGCCCCTCTAAAATAAAGAGGATTATCTTTGTCTAGCTGATACCTAGAACGATGTTCTGTTCATGCAGATGAAAAAAACTTGAAAATATTTCAAACTCGAGACATTTTTGACTAATACTAAATTTAAGTCAAAATTGGGAGCCGTTTAATTTGCTGAATCGGCAGGAACTAAAGAAGAACTCGATTGCTATGTTTCGGAGCTCCCTCATTTAATCGGACTTTCATTCCTAAATAATGGAGCGCAGAGTAGTGTGAACTGGTATGACTTTCTCAAATTTAATAAAGTAATGAAACTGGCAAGTTAGTATTTACCTAAAATAACTAAAATTTGCGGATAAATCTTTTAATTATTTACCTATTGTTATTCCGATCTTTAGATTGGGATTTTGGTGTTGGCCTTAGAGGCTGATATGTCGGTTGCAATTGGGCACCGGAAACTAAAGTCGCCTGATCATCTAACCACTTTTGCATGGTTTTACTTGTATTTACACTGGCCTCAGCCCCACCTAAATAAGAAAAAACGTCATTGGGTCAGTTATCTCTCAAATTAAGCTAAAAAATTAGCCACTCATAAAGTACTACTTTTTTCGTCTCTCTACTAATTAGAAAGCAATCAAAATAAATTAGAGATAGAACACTTTATATTTTTGCCTTAAGTTGGAAAGTCAGCAAACGAAGTTGAAGTTAAATGATAAACACATAGTAATGGTAAACTTTATAGATCTTGCCGATTTATATTTTAATGGTAATAATAGCTCACAGACCTGATTTCGAAGATAATGTGGTAGGCGTGCAGAATTTTCAAGTCTGGCCGAAAATATGCTTGAAAGGCTCTTCAAAGTCTCCACACAGGGTAGGCTTTTGTTGCTTATTGGTCAACATTCCCCTTTGACTTAGTTTATTGGTCCATAAAAGGTTATGAAATACAATAGGTAAGTGTTGCCATGACAGTCTGTATTGAAAAGTTAATCCATTATAACGATGAATGCATTGTTAAGAAATAAATTTCTTCAGTGAAAAAGGCTAATAACCAAACCAAAACATAATAAAACTGCATATTACTCTTACTGTGACCGCACACAACAAACCTAAAGGAAATCTGGTCCTGTCGGCAGTTAGCTACCAATGCTATTCTTTGAAAAAGATAGTTAAAATGATCTTCTAGTAGCTTTAAGCCGGAGACTCTTTCGTTATGATGGTTTCGAGACCTTTCAAGCATATTCGGCATCAAAACTTATTTGGCAATTTGGAACTCCAACCTAAAAGCAGTTAGCAAATTTATTTGAAAAAAATTCTTTAAAATTCTCTAATTTGACCAGATCATAAAGAATTTAAGGAGGGAGTATGTAGTGAAATATCGGATAGTTAACCCTTTAACGCCCTGCAGGACCTTACGGTCCTCTTTCAAAATCAGTTCCATTGGTACTAGACTCATAACAGAAGGCGCCATTGCCGTTTGAACCATGCTCAATACGTCTATAACCTTCGGCTGATACCACCCAAACTCTTCATGTCGGCATCAGTCGGCTGTGAGACACGCTTAAGGGCGGTTGGGTACATTTTTAAAAAAATTATTCGGACGTTAAAGAGTTAACGGAGTAAAAATGTTATAGTCCCTCCATTTCTAATTTCATAAAGATATTTCCCATTCTGTGGGTTTTGACAACAATCATTTACAGAGGTTCAGTGCAACAATAATATTCACTGCAGAAAAAGGCATAAAACGTCAAATCTGTTTAAATTGTTTTGCAGCTGACGAAAAGAGAGTTCGATAGTAATTAATGCTCACAGAGGTTTGCATGAATATATCATAAATAAGTTCTTACATCAATAAGCTCAATCGGGTGAGAATTCATAAATGAACTTTGTGACCTTGGAGTTAATTAAAAATCACAAAAGACTTCAAATAATAGTACCAATAAAGTTCGATTCAACTGGTTTTAAATTTAGGCTCGAACAGATGATAATGCTCTTACGATTGTAGCAGATTAGCTACTTTAATAAGCCTCGACTGTTCTCAGGAACCTCTATGGTAGATTTTCCTAGTTGGTAAGTCTCTCAGAATAGAAGAAACAGAAATATACTGTAGAATACGTTTATTTAGAGTGGCGTGCTGACGTGCAAGCGTGCTATGTAATGTGTGTGTATGACGCGGAACTTAGTTATTATATCACTTTATGGTATGATGACCTCATATAACTTGGGTCATTGATTGGTCAGGTAATCGTGTACTGGAATTGACCATTGATTGATCGTATTGACATAATTCATTGATTGGTCGAGAGGCTTCTGCATTTGTCATGCTAAAGTTGTGTCCTCACACGATCCTTGATCTATGAATATTTATCAGGTAGAGTGACGTCAAATTCATGTATATATCGTCAAAGTTACCTTTTTCTTCTTTTCAGTAAATGCTTTATTGAACATTGTTTATATTTCTGTACTAATCGTATTATTGATAAGACTTAACAAAAATTGTATCGTTTGCATTTATTTTCAAGTACGTTCTTTCCTAACTTAGTGATTTTAATAAGTAATTTCTTAATAAATAACAATTAGTATATTTAAAGTAATACGCATAAGATGTATGGAGATTATATATAATAAAAATTGTGCACCAATATCAAACCGGCAAAAAAGAATAGAGGCGATTTTCTCTGGTGCTCATGGTAAGTGCACAACACTATCATGGCTGAACAAATAAGTCTCATGCACACCAAGACTGACTCGAAGATACGGTCGTGCCACTTGTCGCCTAGGGAGCAAATGCAGTCGTGAGTGCAGACACCTCTCAACCAGCCACCAATCAATAGTTCCTGCCTTGATTAATAAACCCTTCTTTGTATTTTAATGACCAAACTCTGAGACAGGCACAAAATCCAAAGAAACCTGTTCCACACCGTACACCTGCTTTCTCTATATTGTTGAGAGGAACTTGCCGTAGACATTACTAAGGATAAATCAAGGCTTGATTGTGTAGCAATCCGCTACATAAGTAACGCCTACCGTTAGTTAGTATGATTTTTTAGACAAGAGAACAAAAGCACAAGAATTCAATTGTTAAGATGGCTGCAACCGAAGAAAAAAGCTCATAAAATATCCATTTCAGCATCCGAATTCACTAAATATTAGAAAATCAAATTTAAATTCGATAACATTTGTTTGAGTAACTGCGATAGACATAACAAACCATGTGATTTAAAGCAGAATTATGAAGATCAAACAAGTGCAAACAATTTCACTATAAAAATTGCAGAAATAAAATTTCCATTGATTGGAGTGGATATAATTTCGTTCTTTCAGTTGTCTTCCACATTGACCAGTTAGCAGTTGACTTTAATCAAACTAATTACTCGAAAGTGATCAAATGATATAAACTGTACGCACGCTTACATTTTAAGAATGAGTGGAGTCTATACTGCGAACTAGTTATTTCATTATATCCTAACTACGTGGAATCAAGGAGAATGGATGATTGTAACCCACGTAAATCATGGAAGAGAATAAACTGTATGTTATGAGTTCTCGGCTGCCTTCGAAATAAGAAGATCGTGGACGCTGCTTAATACTCCCTGAACACTCTGCAAACAGTCCAACATGAAATGGCCTGGTTACGCTAGCACAACAGATTTCCTCGAGAAGACGTTACAGAATAAAGTGCCGTAGCACCCTGGCATCGTCATTCGGGTTTTGTTGACACAGTTGGTTGGATATTTCAGCCTCTACCACGTAGCTCGTAGCGTTAGAGATTTATTGCCCTTGCAGTAAATAGATCACCTTCTATAAGGGATGTATCTGTTGCATAATCGTCTTCAGCTGCAATGAAGACCTCCACTACTGCAACCTCATGCAGATGTCGCAGTGGTCTACTTCCCGTAGAAAAGGTCCTCGAGGAACTGGGCAAATTGGAACATCCGACCCCGAACCCCAAATAATCTGCTTCTTCAGATGGAAAATAACGTTGTCAATGCCAGAAGCTCTACAAGCAGAATAACGAATAGCCTGGGTTGCAAAGAGCTCAAAGGACACTTCTCGAGACGTGCAGACAAATTTCACCAAACTGTCAGGGTTTATGGAGGGTCCGGGTCATCCGAGGATGATGTCTGCGTTGAATTGCTGGTCGCTGTTGTGGCTAAGCCCTGGATAACGATGATAGCCAAAAGTAGGTCATATGTATGGCGGCAGTAGGACTCGGACTCTTGCCACACTTCAGGAGACACCTGTGAATTTTTGTCAGCCAATTGTTACTACTACACCAATCCCACTATTTTGCCAAACTCCCCCCCCCCGTTCCACCCCTTGCCACTCCCTTCAGAGGGATCACTATGGAGGGAGAGTGAGAAAGAGAGAGAGGCAGTAATCGCCTCACCAATGCTCCAAGAGCCCAGTTAATTCGAAGAATTAGAGTAGTCTTTGAGATCCGTCCGAGGAAAGTACAAAGTCGGCTTGCTCCACTTGCGCAATTGCATCAGTATTTATGAATCGATTCATTTAGTAAATAGGCGTAGGTCACATTTCAGCTTGTTTTGGTTAGATCAGCGTAGATCGATTGTTTCCTTCCTCTCGCCTCTACTCACCTTTAGAAAATTTCGTTGACAAGCCATAGCAGAGGCAACATTTTGTATTTCTAATAGCTTAGAATACGAGTTGGTGATGAGGACGATGTAGCGACCTACCATTACTCTTCTTCCTTTCAAGCAGGCGATCTTCGCTTGCATTCTCTCCGGCACAAAGACTATGCGTATTCATTCGCTTTTATATGATAGGGTTCCTGAGTCAGGCTAGCATTTGTTGACCGTTGCGTAGTGGTGAAGTTGGGGAAGACTGCCTATCATGCTAATGACGAAATAACGCACTCTAGATCAGTTTCACTCAGTTTAGCACGGCTCGTGTAACTTCTTAACTTCGTAGTTGTACATGTGTTCAAAGGTTCCAGAGACAATTAAGCATTAAAGAGGATCGGTAAATAATCGTATGGCAGGCTTCTAGTGATGAGATTTTTTGAAGTAGGACATTACTTCTCACAAAATAGAAGAGAAGTAGATGGATGAACTCTGACACTGGTTGCACAGAAACACAGGAACGTCAAGTGTCACTAGTGATATTCCTCGTCATTATTGATTCGCACTTCTAGCACTGCTCCTGGTTTTTTAAGATATCTGTCATTGCAGCCCAGGAAACAAAGCTAGTTGATTTTTAAGTCAATAAAAATTCCTAGATCGTAACATCCCAGGCATATTAGAGGATAGTGAATTCAATCGATCGACAGATCAACCAATTAATTACTTTTCTTTATATTCACATTTTGCATCTAATGTCGAACTGGAAGGAAATCCGGAAGTTGATTTAATAGCTATTTGATGCATACTCTTAGGCCGCGCTCACAGCTCGCCACCAGATTCGCAAAGCAACTTAATTTATTGTACTTGTTCGCCTCGTTCGGAGGACAACACCGAAATCACATCCAGTATTCTCAATAATGCTATTAATCTACCTGTCATTCATACCATCTATGGTGGTTTTCAAGCACTTCATGGGAATGATTTTGGTTAGAGCCTCTTCTTTTTTAACTTTCCCTGATGTTGGGTCCCTTTCCTACTTTCTGCGTGCAATTTCCTTCGCATTTGGTTGTTCATTCACCTCAATTTCGCCATTAAGGCGCGCATGTTACGTTATTACTAAGATCGTCTTTCGGGAGTTTGGTCTCGTTTTACCAATTGCTTCAATACGCTAATTTTAGCCGAAGGACTTGAAGTTGTGTAAATTCGATAAGTACAGCACGGGCATCATGATTATATATTCTGCGAAATGCATATTTTGTAGAATGGTGGGGAAGTGATATAGTGTACAAAGTTGAGTTGATGACAAAATAGACACTTTTAACGTTTCGTCCTGTTTGTTATTTGCGTATTCATTATAGTCTGTATCTATTACTTCAACTACCTCTTATGCTGCCTGAAAATAAAGAAGCTATAACCGCTCAAAGTTTAAAACGAAAGATCAGCTGGTATACCCTACTCAATAAGTTCAAATTTTTGGGTTCAGATATCTTTTCTATTCAGCCAAATAATAAATACCCAAAGCATTCAAAACTAAAACACCCACTTCTAAAGTGCCCACTTTCCTTACTAATGTCTAATTCTCATCAGAGTTGAATTCATTCGAAATAGAATAAAACCAATGATACAAGGATAAGAAGTTAGGAGTGGTATGACCACCATGTTTTAGGCTCGCACAACCCCAGGATTAGTTCTCGTTGTGTCAAACGCCTCCCACAAGACCCTAAACCCTACTGCAGCCAACTAACATTAACTGTCCCAACTAGCTTGAGACTCGTGACCATCACATATTCTAATTTATTCAGTCAGCCTTGAATTTGCCATGTAGAAAAATTCTTTACACATTTAATACATTCGAAGATCTTTGGAAGAGAAGGTAGATTACTAGAGCGTAAAATTCGAACTTGTTTAGCACCTGTCTGTTTAGATACGTTTGATACCAGGGTACAAAATACATCCACGAAATTCCATCCTAGATGAATCAACTACTTACGCATCCAGATCATGCGTATGGATGTCGTTTTCAATCAACATTGAAGTATATTCACCCTCAATAGTTAATGAGAGATTTTACACCACATTATTGGGCATAAAAATAAAACAAGTGCAAATTGAGCAAATCACGAAATATTCTGAGAAACAACAGAATTATAGGTAAATGCTTAGAAGAGAAATGCAAAACCAAAGTAAAATATTACACGGAGGAGGAGTGTAGGCGAAGACCAATAATAAACAAGTTACTTGACCCTTTTGTAAACTGACGAAGACTGCTTTTCATTGAGACCTTTATTTTTCTCATCTACCTTTTCACATTCTCCCTCCGTCCCCTTAGTTGAATCCAATGCTTCTTGAGTTTGCCTCACGCTGTCACGAAGGGAGGCGATTTTGCATCTTAGCTCTTTTTGAAACACCAGATCGATGCTGGTTGGATCCACGGATTCTCCTTCTCCTTGACTTTCATTCCCCTGAAGCGTCTAGAAAGGATGCAAAAGTTCATATTTTTAAGCTTGAAATGAGTTTGTGAACACTCATGGTTTGATGTATAATCTCAGATAAAATGCCAATTAGTAGAATAGTAGCAGAATAGGATCAAAAATCTTCCACTTCTATGTGATCATGAATATACAACTTAAATAAAACTCATGAATACCGAAAGCTTGAGACCCAGTAGTTGTGACAAAAAACCAAATGATTCTCATTAGCACCCTTAATTGGTAATTGTTAATGAAGTTATGATCGTACATTTTTTAGTAGCTCGAATCAGCCACTACACTACCGGCGAGGAAAAGGTTCAGTTGTTTCCATCGTAGAACACTTCGGAATAACAGATTATAAGGGAGAATTCGGAACTTGCTTGTATGTCATAATAATTACAAGTACAGTATGAGAAAGGACTTATCCAAACTGATGTTTAGGTTAGAAGAGATAACAATGTACTAAAGTCAGCAATATAGCGGTCGCTTATGTAAAAATCTCAATGGTTTTTAAAACCAATCCAAGAAGATCAATAGACAGATGTAATTGCATGTTAAAGTCGAATCAAAATGAAGCACACAGAGTATAATTAATGAGAAAACCATACTGGGAGCAAAATAGTCATCAGTTACATTTGTTCCTGGCGGGATTTCTTAATATTTAGAACGTTTGCTTCTTGAAATCTGTCCAGCCTGCATAAATCCTAGAGGCTTTAAACCCTTACATTATTACCTGGCCTATGTATTTAATATGCTTCAATAAAGAGCTAGTTAGACTACGATATCAACGGCTTATCAAATTTCGTACGTCAAGTAACTGCCTTCATTCCGCTTTATGATATGTTCAGTCAATCCGCAGAGACTAACCTGTAGTCGAATGACAAAGCGACAAGCGAGAACAAGACCGAGAACGATTGCATGAGAGGCCTCCTTCAGGCCCTCACCTAGAGCCCAGCTGGCGTAGAGGGAGAAGAAAAGGAGAATCGTGAGGACAATGTTGGCCATGTCGGCTGCATTCTCACAGCCCACCATCATCACCACACCGCAAACTATCTCCATGGCCCCGTAGAAGTGACGCATTGTGTCAGCATCCGGTCGCCATCCAGTGAAACGTTGAAGGGGGAATACCTTTGCACTTCTCTCAAACATGTTCCGCTACTCAGGGGAGGGAAATGTAATAAAATTATGACTTCAGAAGTTGTAGCGATAATAATACAATGTGGATATTTACCAATTCATGAAGCAAGTCCTGTGAGAAGAGGGGTACAACTTTCAGAATTCCAAAGAGGACAAAAAACACCCCAATAATGACAGATATGGACTTCAGGGCAACGTCAGACATATTTCATTGCTAAAATAACAATTAGACACTATTGTAGTACAAATGAAGATTTAAGGACTATCAAAATATGAATCCACATTTTGTGAAGATAAACTTGTGATTTCCATTTTTTTTCCAATCCCAGGTGTATAGTAATATAAGTGTCTTCAAACCCATTAAAATACAAGTGATCATAACCTTAATATTTCAGAGCTTCTACTAAAGTGGCGGTGGTATACAGTAATTTATGAACACAATCTTTTATAAAGTAGTAAAACTGTTAGATATTAATGAGAGAGACTATTTTACAACATTGATCTTCACAAACGAAAGCAAATCGAGGAATTTGGTAGGTCTGAATATTATACGAAAATGACAGGGAATAAAATTAGCAGAAACTAATGAAAAACATTGTCAAAATGCCTTGTATGGAAAATTCCAATGTACGCTAAACGAAAAAAAGATAAAACTGTTAAATAGTTCAAAGATGAAAACTCGAGAAGTGCCGATGGATTCTGAAAGGCATGAACAACAAACCAAGAAATAAATACAAAAAACACAAGATCAAGCGAAGCTGAGTCGCATATTTTCAAATTAAGTTCAAAATTAGATCTACTTACTAAAAGTAACCTTGCTAACCTCCCAAACAGGATAACTATTAAAAGATTTAAAAACTGGGCGGTGATGTAAGGAAGAGTTAAAGTTAAATAAATACCAGATTGGTTAATAATACAAACAGTGAGTATTTTGTTCCTTCTAATTCGTTTTATTTACGGAATTAGGACGTACAACATTCATTTACTCTTTAATAAGGTCGGATGAGAGAAATCAACCATAAGAGTAGAAAAAGAGCAAGAGAATATTATTTCGATGAGCTTCAAATGCGTAATATAAGAAACATGCCAAAATGATACATTATTTAAATTATATATTATATAATTATGTGGTTTCAATATTTCTAACATGAAGGCCTGTGTACTCACATAGTAGACTCCACCAGTTTTTGCAACTGAATGAAATATGCACCTTGGAGGAACATGTACACTTCTAAACCAATATATTAATGTCAAGATAGTAGTTAGAAAACTGTACAAAATAGAAAATATTGCCATTTGAGCAGCATTGATCATATTAAAACCGTGTCAAATGTCTTTAACAAGGAAAATTGCAAAATTATGGAACCTTTATCTGTATCTAAGTGTGACGGATGCTTTAGAACTCATCGCTGCTGACGGAAATAAACTTGACAAGTTTTACGCACAAAGAAAGAAAAGTATAATATTCTTTGCTGCGATATGTAACTTACATTGTTAATTGAAATATGTCTGAAGTCATATTATAGAAGGTAAAAATTTAAAAATTAAATGTACTAGAAAATTAGATTTTTTAGATGACTCTGTACTAATTATTTTTATAAATTTGATTTCCTTTCGTATTCTCTGTTTTGTTTGATTTTATAAAAAAGTAACTTGCTTTAAGGCGCAATTTGACTTTTGCTGTTCTCTTAGCGGCTAGGGTTCGCATTGCGCATATTGGATTTTTATTATTTTTATTTGATATCGATTTCTGTCCCATATGAAGAATGAAGATAGCCCTCTACTTATGATTTATGCAGAAAATGGAGACCAAGTTTCTTCGAAATCTACCCCAAAAAATGGTGATGATGCTGATAATGAGGTCGAAGAGCCAGCAAAGAAAAAGATGCACCTTGATGAACCTGCCAATAATGGAATTTCTACTAGTGAAAATATGCTGGATGGTTTGTCAAAGATTTCCTCTCATCGGCTATCTGAACAAATTCTTAATTCGACCATCTTAAATGAATTCATGGATCCTGTTCTGTTAGAACGTTTGAAAGGAACAGTTAGGCTACGACTACAAGGTTCTGTTTCCCAAACTGTAAAAGGCTTGCTAAATGCGACACAAATTTCAATTGAAGAGGGTAATCGCTTAAAGAAAATAAATAATGACTTGCAACGTCGGATTAGAAAGGTTGAGAAAATTACACAGATGGTCAAAGAATTGGTTTCGGAAAGGGTAAGTGACTAACTAGTTTCTGTCGACTTTTTGGGTTCACATCGACTGTATTTCCTCATTAATAAGATACGAGTATTCTTACTTTCCATGATTATGAGACTTATGTTCACCTATCCTTACTTTTTATTTAAATGAATAACTTTCTAATAGGCTTTTCCTCGATTTATCTTTCTCAGCCAGTAAAATTCACTTCCTTATCTTCCAAAACCCTCTCTCGCTAAATTTCGGAAGAATGGCCAAATCTTATTAGTGAGACTGATTTGTTCTGAGTGGTAGCTTTCTGTTGTTTGTGAAACCTATTGCATATTCTTTTGGAATTTGGATCAGCCTTTATTTTACGTGATACATTATTCGCACTTATATTAATTCGTTTATTTTATCGATGGTAGATTTAGTTCGACTTAACATACTCTTTAAGATTTTCTTGTGGATACTTTTTCCTTTCTATGTTTATTTTAGATTTCTTCTGCTGCTTCTTCTTCAATAAATGACTACCATTTTGCCGAAACGTCTACAAACGGGTCTCTTTTAAATACACATTCCGGTGAGTTTTTTTGCATTTTGGCCATTTTAAATTGGTTCTTTCGTATTAATCCATTTTACTATATATTTAGGTGTTCAATCGAATTGTGACGCTCCTCAACCCATAGCTAATGAAACACATACAGTTGTTGAAACTGCTCCTTTACCCGAACTTGATCGCAATAATATTCTTTATGACTCTATCCTTCCTCCTTTGCAGCCTCCCCTTCGAATATCTTTTCAAGTGTCACCCGATGGTATGTTGTGTTTATCTTCTAACTTTGTTTTTTTTCTTCTAAAAGAAACACAACTCGCTTTCGAAATTGAACAAACTGATTATACGTATGAACCCGCGGAGTCTTATGAGTTGTACAGCTATGCATCTGCAGATGTTGATCCTCAGGTTGGTCTCACAAGTGCTCTTTGGCAGCGGGTGAGCTTTATATTTTGTCTTTAAATTGTTTGCTTAATCAAATCGATTGCTAGTTGTACTATTGTGATAAACCTTTAGATAGGGTTAGGGCTTCTTGGATTCACTTTTACTGAGAACTAGCTGCCTGCCATCATTTTATATGGGATTTTATTTGAAGTCTTCACAAATTTGGATGCCTCTCTAATTTTTCATCCATAACTCTCCTTACAAATTTTTAGTTTCGCCCCTTTTTCCCATGAATCTCTTTATTCCTCTTTGAGCTCAATAGGAAATTGGATTGAATATCAGATATCTAAGGATGTAGGCCCATATATATATATATCACTGTACTCTAGCAGATTACATTCAAATTATTCTTTTTGCAAATGTAAGACTGCTAGTATGTTTAACTATTTATAAAGAGAATTGATCTACAATTTCATCGGAGTCCACATGCCTATTTCCTTCCTTTATTTTTAGGTGGGAGGCATTGAAGCCATACCTCTCCCGATTATGTGCAAATTGGACTATCTGCAGCCGGGCAATGTTTATCACTTTGCAGCTTTCTCAGTTGATAAGTATAGGAGAATGTCTGAGTGGTCCAATGTAGCAACCTTGCCAGTGGGATTCCCTTCTTAACTGATCTCATCCCAACTCCCCAGTCTCTGAGTTTGCCTTATTTAGTAGGTATACTTGTGTGCTTGTGTATCCCTGTATAGAATTATTCTGCTTATATCTTCTGTACAATGTGTTTTTAAGAAAGAGATCTTTGTGTAAAGTGGAGAGGGGACTCTCCGTCACTTGATTTAGGCTTTTCCATTTTCCAAATTCTCCCTCTGTACTCTCTCCTTTTCTTCCTAGGGAAATTAAAATTTTCTTTGTGTATAAAATATAACTCGATTAATGTATGGGATTTTCGTCTTGTCTTTTTCATTTTTAATTATCTGAAGCTTTCACTTAATATTTTAAACGAGAAAGCCTAGATAAGAACAAGCTGTTAATATATTTTTTACTGCGAAAGTGTATTAGAATTAGATACATTGGAATTTTTTGGTGTCTGATTAGCCAATAATTATTAAGATGAGTTCATTGGTGGCCTTATGAACCCCATTATAGCCTAATGATGCATAGTCGATAACCCAGTTCAATAAATACGAGGTTGGTAGATTCAGTTCATATGCATCAAAGTGTTCGAACCAGTTCCCCAACAGTATATACTTAAGTACCTAAGGCAATTGATTTTGAGTGTACGCGCAGTATGACTTAAGGACCGATTATTCCATGCTCTGCATAGTTGTCATTTTTTTAGGACTGGAGCAGGGGGAGGGGGGAGTGATCGAGCATGAAACTCTGATAGGCACCCCTAACTATATACATTGCGTTACGTAACTTTTAAAAAAAGATTTCAAAGAAGGAAATTTTTGTTCGTCGCCAAATAAGAGGTGCATTTTTCGATTATGTGAAGCTAGTTAATTTCATGGTGTGACACAACGAAATTGAAATTTTTCGGGTAAAATTAGCAACTCTACTTAATGACGCAGGCTTTCGCCGAAAATTCTTCCTAATTTTTTATTACTAAGTCTTATGACGAGAAAATTTTGTTCTATTAGAGATTCGAGATCACTAGCAAGTACCTTGTCACCCTCTTTTGATAAATATTTACTAATGGTCATTGGACATCTAGATTCATTGGATTCGATATCACTTTAGTCTTATGAATTTATGAAGGAGGGCCAGTTGATTCTTAAATAAATTCTAGGTATAAGAGTAGTATATGCTGTCAAATTGTGCAAACGCCGAATTCGAATTTTGTGAGAAATGGGAGGTCTTTTGAAGGGATATGGCAAAGAAGGTTGGGTGCTACAATTCAAGTGTGTGTTCATGGGTAATCTTTGCCACATGTCAATGTAAGGGAGTTTTCAAAATTTTCTTTAAGCTTTCCCAATACGCGCTAAATATCAGTTCTATCAGGACGTAATCTTTTCTTATTAAATGCACCTCCACTTCTCGCTATGTATAAATTTGTAATACAAAGAGTTAACGTGTTACTGCGATATCTTATACGTTTAGCATTTAACACAAGACATGCTTAGTGAAGTAGCAAGATAAAGTATACCGGCTTCCCTCATATTTAAAATTTTTTGCTCTTACCTTTTCACTAAAGTTTTCTGATTGCTATTTATATTATTTTGGGTGTACGATAGATTTTTGTGTGGTTTTAAACGTGTTGCGGTTGAATTAATTTCGCTAAATAGAAAACGTCCTTACCTTGTGCCGCAGATCTTAGGTCAGGCTGCGAAGGTCAAAGCTGCAACTATTTAGATCAGTGCACCATATATAAATCATTTTCCATTAAGTAAGAATTAATCTTATTAATAAATAGTCACCTATGATACTAGCGAAATATTTTTATTTCCTCTGTAATATGTACAATGTTGGCAGTTTGGGCCATAAATTTGAGGAATTAATGTCACATCCCTATCTCATTTGTCTAACTTGGAGATACAGGTAGGGCCTAGCTCTGTTGTTGTTGGGATGCAGAACGGAGGGGGAAAGTACCAACAATAGTAGAAGTGGAATGGGGATATTACACACTCGTCCATAAAGTCAGTTCGCATTCGGTAAGCGAAATCGAAAATTTTTGGATGCGATTAAATAAAGTGATTGAAAGAAGTTGAGGCTCTTCACAAGACGAGCAAGATAGTTATGATTGTGTATAGTATATTTTTTCCAGATATTAATTGGAAATTCAAACAATTTCATGCAATTCTTCAAAATTATGGTCAACAGAGGTCAATTCTAGTAAGTTTGCCAACCCATAAGAGCTTCAAGCCTTAAATAAACCTATTCCATTTGGAAACAGAAGGAAAGTTGAATATTCAAAATTTCAAAACTTCTAAATTCACACCACCTTGACCTAACTTTATGTGCACATTCTTGACACTAAATCTACCGTCTTTAAATTTTCATTACTAATGTTAACTGAGATAATTGCCACATATGTGCAACAGTTCTTAAAAGCTGCGCAATATTATTTGAAGCTTGAAAGAATAACAAGTCTCACTGTTTTAAAATTGCTCATACTAGCATAAATAGATAAATGAATTCAAGGAAAGAAGTATTATATTGATTGAAATGGGGTATGTTTACTTAAAAGATATTTTTAATAAATTTATCATCTGAATTAACCAGAAATTGAAATAACTATGCTAAGATTAATTTTTAACACTAACAGCAGAATGATTTTGTTATAATTATTGTTAAATTTAAATTTATTTAAATACTCTTAATATTTGTTTATATTTTTGCACTTACATTCATAAAAGTTTGACCTAATTTATGTTAGCATTCAAAATGGCAATGAAGCGCTGCCAAAGGAACGTGGAGAGCGACAGGATAAAGAAATTAGAAGAATTGGTATTTGATATTTTTTCCATAACGTTTAGATAAAATCGGCTAATTCTTTGATTAACGTTCTTTCCGTCGACGAACTTCCTCAGGCTTTTCGATTAGCTTTCAAGTTACTGGATCAAACAGGCAAAAATATATGTCTTACAAAAACTATATACGAACACACAACCTTTACAGGTTTGACTGAATATTTTAATGGCCATTTTGCAGGTGAAAAACGCAGGCATAATAGCTGTTCCTTCAGACCGTTGCGTACTAGTTCAATAGGATTGTCACCAGCATTCTGTAACTCTACTGATCTTCAGTTAAAATACCTTCATCAAAGATTCGAACAAAACTTCTTAAACTCGAACGTAAGTGATGACTTTTAAATCTTATTTTAGTGCATTATGTTATTATTTCAATATTATTGTAACTAAAATAGATTAGGTCAGTTAATCATCCTGTTTTAAAATCTACTTTGAAATAAATTTTTATGCCTGTACATAAACTTGTTAATTCATAGAGAGGATTTGCAGTTTGACATCGACAAAATGTTGATACAGTATGATAACTAACATTATGCATAAACTAATAGCGCGTAAATAAGCCTGCAATTTAATATAAGCTTAATAAGTTACATTATTACGTTTTAACTACATTTGAATTTGAATTTGCGCCAAGTGGACTGTAATTGCAAATGACTATTCTGGATCTGGTAACATATTTACTATTAATGTGTATTCAACAAATTGATTTTAATCTGCCTTTATATTAAAATGAGTTGTAGTCTTTTGCTAGAAAAAATACCTCGAAACGTGTGGAGCGCCAAGATGGACTAATAACCGGTAAAGAAAAGTGGCTTGGGAAGAATTGCGGATACATTCCACTGTTTACCATTTAATAAGTGGATGTAGTATGAATAGACTTTGATAATATTATCTAAGGAAAGTTGCTATCAAAAGCAAACTTTAAATTGTGTTAATGGAGGGGTAAGTGGCCATTGGAGAAAGGACATAGAAATTCTTGACTCATATGAATTCACGAGCAATAATGAGTTATGATTCACTCAACTAGCATGCTTTACTAAGATTTTCTCATATAATCCAAATGTCAAAATCCATGTTCAGAGCCCTAGCTACCTACAATGGAGTCTATTATTGCTAATACATATAGATTACCGATCAGATGATTAATCTTATTTAAATGAAAATTATTTTTACTACCATCTCTCATCTAGATAAATTTATTTATTCTATTTGCTAAGAGCGGCGAGTTGCTACTTCCTAAGATAGCTCCATTTCACTGGCATCGAGTAGCTTTAGGCTCACTTGAATATTCTAAATGGAATGGGATAATAGAGTCCAAAATTTTTAAGTTCACTCTCCTTCTCCTTATTTAATTATGAAAATTAATTGCCCTTACTCTTTCCCAACTACTGAACAATCACTTCAACCAACTTCACTTTTCCTTCAAAGCATAAGCAGTTTTGTCCCAATCTCCAGAAAACTCATATTGTCACTTTTCTCTGACCTTTTCAATTTTAAAATGTCATATACGCGTTCACATACTATTTTGGAGGCAAACACTTTGTGGCTGTTTGTTTATATGTTTGTTTCTACGCATAAATCACCTTCTTCTTCTATCTGCATTAATCAGTTGTGAATAAAGGGGAAATAGGAGGAAACTATTTGAAGATCCTATGAACAAAGTGCCATTTAATAAATTAAAAGAAGCCATAAAGTGCTATTTCGAGGATGCCAACCTTGTCATGAGTAGAATATGTACATTGTTCTCGCTCATGATTATAAATTGTATCTAGGGAAGAGACCACAAATTAGCCTCTCTATTTTCTGGATGTATATTTCTTAAGCATATGACTTGGGCACATTGGACGAGCACTAATTATAGAGCTGTCGCGTCAACTTAATTACGCATGTCCACTGCCCAACCATTCTCTCATACCATCGGGGTAAATAGCTTAGGAGGATTTTAAAACTATTTGATCCAAATTGAGCTCTTGTGGATTTAACGAAAATAGATAATATATTTGTCAGTATTGGTTTAAATCGAGTATTTTCAAGTGATTTCCTGAAAAATCGCTGAGTTGAGTAATAAGGGGACGGTGATCCGAATCCCATAGGCCCAATCTTTCTATCATTTCTTCAAATTATATCCTTTCAACTTCGCTATGTTCCGAATCAATAATCTGTGTGCCATCTTTAAACGACATATTTAAGTTATCCTGTTGGTCGAAATGATTTCAAAACTGAAATTCCTTTCTGTGTTAAACTTCTGCAGCAAAAATTCGTCCACAAAGAGCCAAGGAGCCAAGTGGATTAAATTTATGAAATTAAGTAGTCCCATACAATTGCAGATCAGTATTGATTTTGACCAAAAATTGTGTTCATTATTAAAGAAGAAAGATTTTTAAAATGAAATGGAAAATATATGAAAGTGATATTTAACTTAAGGAATTTTGTAAACACTAATCCGAAAAATGTTTGCTGAACACCTGAGAACACCTCAGTTAGAAATTGTCAGATAGTCATTTACGTTTAGAGCATATTGTTTTGAGACCATATAATCAAATGAGTTGATCTGCATTCTTATAGTTATTTGAAAAGACTGTTTTTGTTTTATGACTTATATCAGTTCTCATAGACTGGTTTATTGATTTCACTTGCTGATAGAGTAACCATTTCTTGCCGCTTGTCTAACCAATTGGTATAAGAAGAATTATATGTTAATCCATTTCCCATTGGTTACTATTCAATTCACAAGTTAGATCGGATATTGAGATACATCTTCAATGGGAAGCAGATTGCTAGTTTTATCAGGCCTCCGCTGGTATTGTTCAATGGATACGCGTGGTGACCTAAATGAGTGGATGTGTATGGATATTCTTTAAATGTTCTCTGAGGAAAAGAACATATTTGAAGCTCACAATCCAAATAAATATATTCCTAGTTTTGATTACGCAAGTTTCCGGTTATTAACTTTAATATAATCCTTACTACTTTTAATCCAGTTTGTGCATATCTCCAATTTAATACCTACTTATGTCCTCCTAGAATATAACCGATAGTCATTATTAGTAATCATTCGATTAAAATAATCCCAAGTGAGTAGACACCAAGGTATATGCCAAATTAGTGGTATCAACCCACACTTTTCTATAAGTTCTCCTAGTCATTATATTCTACACTTCTTGAAAGCTCATGTTCTACTAAATTTCCTTTTTTTCAATCCACCATTTCACTTATCCCGCCAAATTTTATTTAATCTATTCAGTAGATTGAGAATCCCGTTAGTCACCATTCAATAGTCTTATAGATAGTGATCTTGCGATTTGGATATTGAACATTAAGTGTTTGAAATATGTGAGATTTCGGAATCCCTTGGACTTTGAATTATTTAATGGAGATGCTATATAGGGAACATTAAACGAGAGGTCGGCATTGTCACGACAATGCAGCACTAAACCTAAATCAATGATGGCGGTACAATTATTCGGCGGTGTTTTTCGTACCCTCGGGTCAGAGGAAAAATAAAAACAGCTGTTGAGGTTATGTTAAATTTCCTTCATATAGGCGTAAGCAGGCGAACTCTCTAAGGTCGTTAACGATTTTCCATGTTTTTCACATTCATTTTCACGCACACCGAAGCAAGAGGCGAGGGATATACATGAAAGCAGTGTGCTTGTGCGGGATACAGTTGGCGCTGTCAAAAATTTACGGCTCTACTGGGCCACCCTGATAGCGACAGCGACTAACATCTTGCCACACACCACACCATTTGTTTGTTTCTCTCTTTGCCCACGTCCCAGCATTATTAATTATATTACCACATTGCCAGTACCCATCTTTATCTTCTCATTTTTTCTGCTTCCTTTTCATTGGGGATACTGAAAAGCCTAAATTGATTAGTCAAGGTAAAGATTGAGATCATTTTAAAAGTTCTTTACTATCTTCTCTGAAGTAGTCCTAGTTCTTAAACGAGATGGACGGTTAGAGGGGAAAATTGAGTGGAGGGAGAAAATACCAAAAAATAGATAGCCAAGTTTTGAAGTATCAGCATTAGCAGCGACCACGCCTCCTCTCTGGCACATGCTGCTCAAACTGCGAGCTTTCGGTCTACTGTTAAAAAGAAACCGGGCGAAAAACCAAGTCACACACCACATAGAATCATTTTGTTTTTCCCGCGCGATTGGCGAATTTTTATGGCATGAACGACGACGCTGAGGCTTTGTGTGTGTGTGGGCACTCGCACACACACCCCCGCACACAGGCATTGCGTGCGCGTTCGCTCGCTTTCATCATCATCGCACGTCATTGCACCTCAACACAACGGTAGCACGTCTGCACGGCCACTCAACTCAAACACAGTGGGCGGTCTTTTGAATTTCCCTTTCGCTCTCTCCCTCTCTCTCAAACCTCAATCTCCCTAACTTCTCTCGCTGTGTTTGTATTAGCTTGTGTGTGTGGGAGAAAGTGGGAGAGAGTCTGTTTGTCTCTCCCACTGTATGTGAACATCGTCATTCTTCTCTCTCCCTCCTCCTGTCAAGTGAATTTGTGTGTAGAACGAGTGAGTGAGTCGACAGTTTGCCCGTTTTTCCCGATTTCTACCAACACAGTCTACTGCCCACACCTCCCACCCCAAGCACAATCCTCGCCTTACCTTTCCCACCCCACCACCACTCACACAAAACATTACGTCCAACCCAACCCAAAACTAAACAGGCCTGGCAAGCCACAGGTCTACCGCAGAACAAAATTTAACGTTTGTATGGTTTAGGTTTTGCAAAAACCCAAAACGATTGTGTTTTAAGGCGCAAAATTGTCACCGCTTGGGGGGCGAGCACAAACAAATCACTTTTGACTTGATTGGTTGAAACATAACTTCTCTGTGTGTGGCAGTCCTCCCGCGTTAACCACCGAACAAAATATGTTTTAAATAAACTGTGCTAATTAAAACAGTATGCTACTAGCCTCTTTTTAAATCGGGTAATTAAGTTAGAATTTCAATAAGTTACAGGAGTGAGAGTATTGATATTTCGACAGGTAAAATTCTTATTCTTTGATACTGATGAAGCAGCAACTCGCATCGGCTAACAACAAATCTGCCGTAATAAAATCCCGGCGACCGGATGCATGTACCCTGGCACGCGGTACTAGAGAGAGAGAGAGAGAGAGAGAGCGAGGCCACACGCAACAATTATTTCTAATCATTTTTCCAAGAGAATGAAGGATAAGGAGAACATGGGGGTCGGAGAGTGGGTCAGAAAAGACAGCGAAAAGCTCTTTTAGACAGGAGGTTGGAAAAATTGCTTCTAGCCCGATAGGTCTTTTAGAGAGCAGAGTAAGGGGTAGGGTTAATGTCTTTAAATATCGTATCAAAAAGTATGGGCAATTATGGACGTGTTCCCCTTCGCGCCCAGGGAATGGAAAAAATCACCATCCCACTGTGGGTGGTCGTTTTCTCATTTGTGGCTGAAAATATAGAATCCTGACAACAGCCAGTCATTCGTTCGTTCACTTCCCAGCTGGTCTTATCAATAGAGTGAGCAAATTTTACATACAAAACTGTCTGTGGCATTTAGAATTTTGTTGATGGTGATATCGCCCTCTTTAATGCCAATGTGCAAAAATCGCAATGCAGTATTCAGTACGGCCTATTTTTTTGGAGCTCTAACATCTTGAGAACCACATCTTGGACCACACACATAAATACGCCGACATTTAGAATTGTTTGTCCATTGAGTGAGGCGTTGTCGACATCATTGATGTCACTAGTTTTCCGTACCTGCTTTCGCGTGAGAAAGAAAATATCCTCTCTTCTCATATTTGTGCGATTCAGCCACCGCTTTGATATAATCACTTTCTCTCTATCTCTCTTTTGTTTTCATACAATCCACCTAAAATTGCACCTCCTCTTTCCTTGGGCGCTATTTTTCATGGTACCTATACTACTTAATTTAAAGAAAAAGAGAGCATTATGAGAGACCATTTGTGAAATGCCAATACCGAAACCGTACCCTTCATTGTCGAATTTCAAAGCTAAACATCCCAAACAACTTTCTTTGGAATATGCAGTTGGTAGCTCGAGGAAAATCGATAAATTATATAAGAACAAGGACTTATTTTTGGATCAAGATTTGTTCACTTGGTAAATGATCCGATAAAGTAAGAATGAAAATGACAGATTTGAAATTGTGATTTGTATGTGGACGAAGAACCATTAAATGACAGAACAGTATCTCCATTGTCAAAGGTGTAGAAATCGAAGTTTAAATTGAATCTTGAACTTCAATGAGACGCAATAATTCCTTCAGGAGATATAAGAGAAATAGAACTTAAATGGCATGGAATTAAGAATTTAGCCGTAACTACTTCTTTTCGACAAATAGAAGACTTTAAATTTACAAACAATTAAATTTTGTTCAAATTTCATTCGTCAAGTAGAAAATCGATTACCAATTTTGTCGCCGTTTTCATTTGAATTGGCATTTTTAAAGAAATTCAAGGAAAAAATGTGCCGAAGGAGATGAAACGCTTTGGCCTCATTTTTTGACAAAATTCAGTACGCAAAACCAGTTTCCCGAAATTAATGCCCATAAAAAAATAACCAAGATCCTAAGAATTTCACTGTTAAGCAATTTTGCACCATTAATGAAATTTAAGGGGTCACAATACAGGGCACAGAAAAAACAGAAGTACATTCTGTTCAGATAATTGACCATCTGTCATGTATCTCCATTTTCAAGGCTTGATGATACCATTTATTGAAATTCTGTTTCTTGAACGACATAGCAGTGGATCTGACATCAATCAGAATATAAGTTCATGAGTAACCGATACTCAGTTCATGTCTTTTTTTCGAAATACCCTTTGTTCGGTAAAGTCGATTGTTCACTTTACTAGAGTTCGACACAACTCACTGCTTACTTAAAGGTGAAAATGATGTTATTGACTAAACTTGTGTGCGTCGGGTTCGCAGCGGCTAACGCGGTGTTTGATGAAGTAGGAAGTCACGGGTCCAGTGTCCATGAGGTCACGCATTCAGCTGGCAAAATCGACAGTCGCACTGTTTAAGTTTGGCTCCAAAAGGCGAGCCTCAATTCGTTTCTCATCAGAAGGACTCCATAATGATATTCCAGTACCCAAAAATGAATGTCATAAACCGTTTTCTCAAATGAACTTGAGAGTTATTATTCAAATAGATTTAGTTTCTATTTAGGTAAGCCCAAAGAGAAGATAAAACTAGGATGATCTTGTCAATATATTTTTGTTTGCTAAGCGCATGTGATAAACCGTGCTTATCTGTGATTGAACTCGTCATCTTCATCATCTTTATCAATAGCCTCTTACGGAAAGTGTCTTAAAATCCAATTAAAATTTAACTATTTCTTTATTCGCAATTCAAATCATTTTTAACACCCAGGATATTGTCCTGTTTTAAGTTGAGAGTTCTGCAAATTAGTTCTCATTTGTGTTAAAGGGATTATATGCAACATCTTGAAGTCAGAGAGTGTGCCAACTGTCTAGATCCACAATCAAGAGTGAGATTATTTTTCTCAAGACACCATAGACTGAATTTTTGGCTTTTCTAAACTACTAAAAGCCTACTTTAGATGGACAAATATTACTTTTCATATGACCGGAGAGTATCGCCCTTCAAAACTCCTCATCAAGATTGTACTGTTTTTGGAGAACCGAAGTCAAATATAAATGGAGATTTCATTTGTTGACTTGTCATGTATTACAAATCATTTATTCATTTATTGGTTCTGCGCTTTGCTTTTTCTTTAAACATACCAACCAATCCATCATTTATCTCTCAAAACATTTCTTTTGATTCATATGCTCATTTTTAGCGAAATTAAAACAATTTTCTACGGAGAAGATTTGTTTTGGCCGTTTTTAATGTTGCATATCACACCACATTATCAGAAGACTTTTGTTAATAGTGAAATTTTAAAATGCCCTCTTTCGCCGTATATTGAAAGTTATGTATCTTTCACATCCTACCTTGCATCATTTTTTTATGCTAACCATTTTCTTCCGATCAAACAAATGAAATAGGAACTTTGAAATTTTCATATGAATAGATAAATTAAAACTATAATTTTCGTATCGATATTTGATGCCATAAAATACTAAATAAAATGGATACCTCCTTGTTAAGAGACATTTTGAACTTTCCTCGAGGAAGAGTGAAATAACGGCACAGTAATTTGATTATTAACCCTCCAAGCAAATCACAGTTAAAGGTTGTAGACGGAGGTGGAGCATGGCGCGTAAAAGTATTGTCTCGGCCCTCCTCCCTTGTCCTAGGTCACTGCGAGCCAGTGTGCTAGTGTACACGTGGTCTCCCCTTGGCACTGTTTTGAAGCGTCCAATACCTCCTCATCTCTCTGCGTTTCTGGATTTGCAATTTCTTCTTTTCCGCTATTCTGCGACTCCAACTTTTTCTCTTTCTTTCTTAGCACGCGGGCGTCACACTTCCTTTTAAGCCAGTCAGCCAGTTTCTTGCTACCATAAGTGTCTTTCCCATCCCCACCCCAGCGTTCTCCCTCTCGCGCTATCCAAACCCACGATTTTTTTCCACCCTTCTTCGGCTATACAAAATTGCTCCACTGATGATGAAGGGGGGGGGGTGAGGAGAGAGAGGTTTAGGATCTAAGAGACAAAAACGGTTTGTCGCCTTCGTGCCATCTTTCTTCTTTCACCTCTTCATCCTCCTCTTTCCCTCTGCTTCTTCTCCCCTTACAATTCAAACCTGTGCGTGTTTGGCCTTTTTTCGTACATTTGTCGGGACAAATTAGGAAAATGGCGATAAGAAGGGTTTTTGCTTTGCTGCTTATTGAAAAGTATAATGGCAAAGGTCATAATTGTGAAGTCTTATATCCTCTTACTAAATTAAAGGATTTAAAATTAATTAATTTACAACCAAATAGCTGTCTTTATGCAAATCATAAAGCCACGTTTAATAATACTGTGCAGTGGGAAAAAGAAGAGTTTCTGTCAGTCTGTTAGAAAAGCTTCGTTGAAATAATTGCTTCTGTAAAAGGTTGATTTTTTGATAAGCTTTTTTGGAATCTTTGTCATAGTATATTTCAATATTATCGGAATTTCGTTGAGCTGATTCAACAACCAGTCTTCACAAATACTTAAATACTACAAAATACTTAAAACAATAAAATTAATGAACCTACAGTATATTTTATCTTATCAATAGTTATGAAGTTCTCGAGAAGTGGACGGCAGGTTAAATTTCTGCATTTATGTCTGTGGATTTTTTGTTACTTGAATAAATTGCTCTCTTCTGTTCTATATTTTTGGACGTCTTTCGAATCCTAAAAGTTAGTTAACATCAACACACATTTATTTCAACTCTAATCCAATTATCACATATTTTACATCCAAATTCTGCCCATTTATAATTGGTGTAATATCTTGTCAATAGATGAGTTCTGGAATTTAATACTTATCTTTCAGCTCCTATTTAAGGTTCACATCCTTTCGCTTTGAATTTTGTTTTTTTTGCACAATAAAGAAAAACAACGGGAATCAATTCTTCATAGGTAACTTGATGCAGAAACTCTGTGCAATAAAAGTAAATCAAAAGCTTATCACAATTCAGAGTCCCTTGAACTCTGTGCCTTTTAGTATTCTTACGTTATAAATCTGATCAGTTCCCACTAGTAGTAGACTCTATTCAATTTAGGTTAGAAAAATTTTAGAAAGCAAGACTTTGTCTAATGTGCCTCAAGATCAGAGTTACTTCTCTGATCCTGAATATTCATCTGCCATGTTTTAAAACCACAAGTTATTTAAAGATACTTGACGTAACTCTCTTCATTAGGGCTTTATAGTATTTGATTTATTACACTTAGGTGTGACGCGAAAAAGAGAACTGGATCAATAAATTAATTACATATATTTAAATTTGACAGGAAACGTAGAAAACTTTTGAAATAAATGAGTCACATGGTGCGCAGATAGAAATGTAGACTTTCAGAATTGTAGGAATCACCGAACAGAACACCAGAAGGTCCTGTAGCACAGGTGTGCGCAATCCGTTTCCTCTCTGTGTGTGTAGCTAACCTCTATTACACCTCTTTGCTGATGCCTACTATGTCCCCACCACCACATCACCGCATGAGAGATCAAAGAGAAGGGGATTGTTACAATTTCTCAGTTATTCCCTCTCTCACTAACTCCCTCTCTCTCCCTCTCTCTCTCTCTCTCTCTCTTATTTGTCCCTCGAAGCACGAATTGCCGCTCTGAAATAAGTGAAAAACTTTACCGCTAATTATCGAGACTTTCGCTGTAAGAGCTTTATAGTTTCATGTATAAATACACCTGCTTCATCGCTTGTTATTACCATGAACAAATGTAGCAGGACAGCATCATCAAAAGAGTCGAGGAAATCCCCCTTTACTTTTTATTTGCGTGTGCGTGTGTATATGTGTGAGTGAGAACGTATATAGAGAAGTCGACGAATGTAACAAAGAATACAACTCTCTCAAACCGTCAGGCAATAAAACAGCCGGCGACGAAGCATAAAAAATTCATTCATGTTCTACCTCTGGCCTGGTGGTCAGAATATCTTCTCCATAAATTATATAAATTACATATATATTATAAATTATATAAATATAAATCCAGGGTATATCTACATTAAGAGTAGTATTTCTGCCCTCAGAAATCGAAAGGAAGAAGATAATGCGGTATTGAATTTTGTGGACTAAAATTCAAAAGATTTAATCAATCCGTACATATGAACAATCAGTGTAATCAGTGCTCAAAATATACTAAATCGGAATGGATTAAGTAAGTTTAAATAGTGAAGCTCAGGAGTCCTACCTCTTCCTTTTGTTCGCTGTTATAGTTCATATATACCCTTGGAATTGGGAGTATTTAATATTAAATAGCATATTTTTTTCCTGATTTATGTTTTTAGTGATTATTTGAATGTTTATTATGTTCGATATTACGGTCATTTAGTTACTCAAACGTTTTTTTCCCCAAATGTTTAGTAAGTCAGTTGCCAACTTGAGTAGCAATTCTTTCCAAACGGGATTGAACCTTTATATGTCTGATAAACTACATCAACAATGTCTCGCGTGAATATGGCATTTCACTCAAGTTTTAATGCTTATAAGAATGGGCTGTTTGTATCAGTGTGTGAAAATATAAACTCGTAGAAATGATTACTTGATTCATTAATTTCTTATTAAACGAGCATTTCTTATTAAATCACTCGTAATATTACTACCGTTAAGTAAGAGGAGAGAAAAGAGCACTTCTATTGAGTTAACAAATTAATTCACTGTTTCGCTCAGATTTTTGTACGTTACTACATAGCAAAATGAAAGCTCCTAAGAGATAAACTATCGATGATTAAAAAATGGATCTGTCACCACAAAACTCAAATTACTGTTTTTTTTATTTAATATAATGAAATAGAACAAAATAGAATAATTTTTATCAGAGTGGATAAACATCAATAACTTCTAATATGTTACTGTCCTAAAAGTAATAAGAGAAATAATGAGGCGTCTTCAAGAGATCGCTATTTTGTCTTGCTTAGAGAAAACGCATTTCACAATATAATTTGCACACCACTAGTATTAGAAAAAGAACTTAATAAAATAGAAGATTTATGGAATTGTGCGACAGAAATAGAGCCAGGTGGAAAGAGTGAGGTGGGGGGGGGGGGAGGGGGGAGGGGAGGGGAGGGAGATGATAAACAGTTTCATTGTCCACTTGTCAAAAACATCATGAATATGCGGATACTTCATCATTCTGAATCAACGCGGCACACCTATTTCTCTTTTCCTTATCCTCCTCACTTCATTCATCCCTCTCTTCCCGTCCCCTCCCCAATATCGTATCCCTATATTGGCTACCTCAATTCTGCCTCTCTTTATCACCATCACGCACTTGATTATACATACGTGCGGTTTCATCAAAAGTGTTCCACGTTATGTGAAACGATACATTTTGGTGATTGTTCTCTGGGGAGAGAGGCACAGTTCTCCATTCACACCTGTATTTAGAAGGAGAAGGGGTTTTATTACTCCCTGTGTTATCCTCCACCATCGCCATCATCATATCTATCTCCAAAACCCTGTCACTTATGTTATACTATTCGTTCTGCCCATGAATTTTTCTTACTTCTAAAGGAGGCTCGTGATTATTTCACCCGTTTCCTCTGAAGCTCATTAATGCATCATAAGATGGACAATGTTTCATTTGGTAAACTTGCGAAATAAAATTTTTAAGAAAGAGGAAAAAGTTAAATATGAAATAGTGAATTCGAATTATCACAATTTTCCAATTCTGGCAATTGCTATGCTTCTGAACACAGTAATATATACTACGTCAAGATCATGTAAGTTCTCAAAACCCTAAGGAAAAATTGAACTGAAGTGGCAATATCTAACATTAGAATCAAATAACTTGAAGATTTTGGATAAGAATGTGATAAGTAGACCAGAGGAGGGTTAATGACAGCTTACTTTCGAGAATCGAAATGCCCAAGTAAGAACTTCCCAAGTAACTATTGCACAAACCGAATCCAAAAATCAAATGGAGTAGAACTCTTGTATGTCTTGATTGCTTTAATTGCTTGCAACAATGAAAGGGCTTCAATTTCCCAGTTGGAGTTGCACGTTTGAAATGTCCTTAATTAATAAATTTCATATTGGGTTTGGTACCTCTCAGGTTAGAGCGCATTTACCATTAGGTATCAAACATTTTTTTCTATCTACTCGCATGCGAGATTTCTAACGTAAGAAAGCCTGTGAATTCGTATTTGCAAGCGACAACTTAGGTCTTCTATAACTGTGATTCATATGGTAATTTGGTATTAAACCCCATTTTCATTCAATGACTTAATCTACAGAAATTTTCGAAAGAAAAATTTACTTAAGTAGTCGGAAAATAAAGGATAGCTATAAAGTCAAATTTCAATAAAAATATTGTGAGTTGTTGTGAAAAGCTTTTCTATTCAAACTGAGCTTTCGGAGCCATTTGTTTGAGATAGGAAAGCTAGAGAGAGAGAGAGAGAGAGAGGAGAAGTGATAGGGAAGGGAGATGTTTAATAATTAATTGGTGTGTTTCTTCTCTCGACACACTGGGTGGTGCTGTCTTTCCCATGGGGACTTCACTCTCCCTCTTCGGATGTTGTATATCCGCAACCGTGACGAAGTTTGTTGTATTTCGGTGAGAGAGAAATTTGACTCACCTGCAACTTTTATTCTGTTGTATTTACTTCTATCCCTATTAATTACATCCGCATTTACTTTAGGCTATACTAATGCTCAAAAGCAGCCATTTTCACTCCTCTCTCCCCACATATGAGCAGGAAAGTTATAATAACTTTATTTTTAATCCTCCCAGAATAAAAATAATGAACTCTCAACACAAAAGCTGGACATTTTACCCTAACTCTAGGAATAGCAATAAAGTTTTTTGCCAAATTTGCAATGACTTGTGTGATTGCGTAAATATCAATTGGTTAAGTTTCATTTGATAGTGCTGTGTATCAAACGGTTCTACACTAGAAAAATCCATTTCAACACTTCTCCCTACCGAAAGAAATCCTTATGCTCTTCCAACAAAATATTTAAATAGTATTTCCTTTCAGAACAAATCCTCCCAGCTTCATCTCATTTTTTCCAACAAAAAGCTAAAGGCGAAATTTGTGCGCCTTTTCCGATTAAGTTACCTTCATTTCTCGAGGCACAAGAAAAGTAATAACAAAACAAGGCAACTATATGGCAAAAATAAAAATATATGCTGGAGTTCATTCTAAAAGTGTAAGAAAGAAATTCCCAATTCAAAAGTAACCAGTAATCAAAAAAGTGTAATTCGCAGAAACTATCATTTAATGTGCCCTTATTAGCTCTTTATGGAATGCTCATTGAAATAACATCTGAGTAACATTCTCTCTTTCATTTTATTTGAAGGAAGTCAATGCAGACGAGAAATTAGGAATGGTGAACAAAAGTCAGGATGACTTTAGGTCAGAGATATCAGCAGTTGATTTGACAGCAGCCCAACCAACGCTAGATCATTACGATTCAGGTTCACAAAGTAGCGGGAAGGACACCGTTGTTGCTACAATGTCCTCTTCGTGGTTAACAAAATTAAAAGATGATTCTGGAGAGGACGAACATGAAAATTTGCACTCTTCTAAAGACCTTTCCCTCTTTCCTAACCCACCTTATCCCCAGTGTTCCTCTGCGCCAACGCTAACTGCTAGTAATGCATCATCCTACACACAGTCACCAAGGAACAGTGTAGTAAATTCAATGCTTTCAGGCAGGAAAGATAAGCGCCGTCCTGGGGGCTTACTGCCCCTCCCTAGCCAAGCTCTAAATCGACTCACAGAACTCGAGTACTCCTCAAAACGGCTTTCTGAGCTCCCTCCATCTACTGGATGTCCATCTAAGAACTGGAAGATAACGCATTCCGACCGCTTGAATGCACTGATAGATGAATGCGAGAGGATAGTGGATGGACGGAAAGTGTTTAAATGCAAATTTTGTGGCAAGATGTATGACATCAAAAGCAGTATGCGCTATCATATGAAAATTATTCATCTGCAGTTGCATTTGCGCACATCAGAGATGCAGTGTCGTATTTGTGGAAAGCAGTTTACATGTATTAGCGCCGTGAATCGACATCAACTTAAATGTTCCGCTAATTCTTCATCCACATTCACTTCCACTAACCCTATTCAATCCTCCTGTAGTTCCTCTTTCCTTGGAAAGCCACGACAGTCTTCTCTACCTGCATTTCCAAATCAATCGCCTTCGGCATTCATGCATCTGAATTCAGCTCCAGGTTTGCGTTGGAGTGGTACATCCAGTGGTGGGAGGCATTCGAATCAGTCAATTAGCAATCAACTTCCATTTACTTTCACATCAGCATCCGACACGGGTGCATACATGTCTCCTTCAGTATCCACCGCATTTCCTTCTCAGTCAAGTCGTTCAGGATTTGAGTTAGATGGAGGACGATTCACCAGTGGTTCATCCGAAATCTCTTCTCACCAATTGGCGAATACATCATTAGCACATTCTGTGCACCACTTAGTAGAAGGAATCCCACCCCTCTCATTCAACGAGGTCTTTTTGGCTAGCCTCGGTCGTTCCAATGGAAGCAATGCAGGCGAGAGAAAGGTCCCAGTCTTTGAAGATCTTCCATCCTCAAATTATATGGGCATCACGGCAGCTGCAGCCCATAATTTCCTCACGCCGTCACCTTCCAAACGTGTCCGCAAGTTAGACGGTTCCCCGAATTTCATTGAAGGTCGAATAGGGGATAATATGTACGAGCGACTCTTCCCTTCCCAGAATGAGGTTACGATGACAGCTGCTACTCCTAACGCAGCATCTAGTGCCGCAATCGACCTGTCTCTGAATGCCTCCTGCTGAAGTGGTAAACATTAAGTCTTGGCGGCAACAAAATTTACACACTCTCATCATCATTGTGCACACTGTACAAAGTACTAAACTTACCTTAATTTATCACAAACTTGTTTTTCGTCCTTCTCTCATCTTTCTCCCATTCTCTTCCTCCAGTTTTAGCATTTACACGCATTTTTCTGCCATTTTTCAAAGCACACAACTAAAAAACAGATCATGAGCACCAATATTCGGACTGAAAGACAAAAATTTGTGAATTTATATCCTTATATGATATGGTACGCATAGAACAATCTCCTCCTTTTTACTCTTTCCTATTTAAATGCGTCTAGTGTCTTGACATTCAACCTAAGTAAAGGAGCATAGTAGTTTACCTCTCTAATGAACAATGGTAAGTCCAGTTTTCATGATGGACTGCTTGTCTACTGATAGTTATTTGATTTAACCTACTATTTATCAAGTTCACAGCACATTCTTTCCACTCTACTCATGATATGAAGGGAAAATCTAACAGGCGGAATGGGATTAGAAAGCAGGTTTTTATAAAGTCCTCATATATTTGTTGCAATTTGAAATTCCGTATTCCCGGTATTAGTTTGAACACTCAAGTTATTTCTGCTTTATTGAGGAATCAGTGTTTCCTTAAATTTTATGTGATGGTAGTACTGGTAAAATTGGAATGGGATTACTCTAGGTTTTACTTTATTATATTTAATATGTGACATTCATTTTAAGCTAAGAGTTTTTTGCAATCTGAAAATTTAGATAATTGATGCTTGAATAAAAAGTCCTATGGCTTTGTATACGCTCGCTTATCAACTAATGCTGTAATTGTCATTTTCGGAGTAGTCAGTCAGACTTTCTAATTATGTAAATATCAATTAAGATTTGATTTACTGCGCAATCAATTCATTTTAATATTTCTAGATGATTTAGAAAGATTTTACATCTGCATCGTATTATTGTGAAGCTAGGATATGAGAACAAGATTAAAGATCACTCAAATAAAGTGACTATAGTGATAAATCAATTGTATTTCTAGTTGTCTACTAATTTCGTAAAGGCGCCTATGAGGAATCGGTGGGATATGGAGGGGTCATTACGAGCGCCTCAGTGCGCACGAACAGCTCCGTTCACACCTTTGCGACGCTTTCTATCTAAGCGCTGTGTGATTGGTAGCCAGTCTTGTCGACTGTGCGAAGTAACCAATTACCTTTGCTGCCCTCGCGTCTACCTTAACCAATAAAAGTGTAGTTTAATTGAATAAGTTTGATAATTTATATGAAGAAATATTTTAACTGTGATTGCGATTTACCGAATAATTAATCTATAGTAGATCTATGGGCTTTAAATATACTTACGATTTTGGCTAAATTCATAATTATAGTTTAGAATTTTGTCAAAGAAACCCATTAAGGCATAATACACGTGATATTGTGTTTGAAGTAATATGAAACAACTGTTTTGGTCCTCATATTCACTTTCACAGTTAATCATTGATAAAACCTTTCGAGATAAATAAATTAGACTTTTAGTCCATATTGTGTTTGAAATTTCAAGGCAATCTTTGATGACTAAATACAGTACTAGTAGAGTTAAAAGTCGAAGTGGTTTAAAAAGTAGATGTCATCAATGGGATTTTAAATTTGGATTACAGTAAAGTCAATCGAATGATCGTTGAACTGTTGACTTACATGTTAAACATCACTATTTGCGAATAATTTTTCTCAGTGGTCCGGAATCATTAAAAGCTATAAACTTCATCTTTGTGAAGAACATCGAGGCTAGATCCCATTCTGCGATTTCTTATAATTCTCTCATACTTTTAAAATCCATTTGGGCTATTATTTTACAAATCCTAACAGTGGGAAAGCATTTGAATACGGAGAACAATGTCAGCACTAATTCGGTAATAAAAATAGGGCATCTGCGGTCCTAATGAGTCTGATTTCGGGAGCATTCAATTACCAAGATTTTTAAAACAGCACAAAAGTATATGATCTGAATTAGCCATGCCCTAGCATGAATTAAGCCTATAAGTAACGAGTTATTTAAAACGAGTTGCTCTACTCAGTGTGAAGAAAGCTAACAGTAAAAGGTATTAGGTGCGCTACATTTAATGAAAAATACAGAGAGAAAAGGAAGGAAGGAGAGAGGTGAGAGCTATTTATTCTAGAGAAGTGTCCAGTTGGCAGGATATCAGACACTTGTTGCATTTTAGCAGAAAAGTTAAGGAGGAGAAAAAACGTGAGAGAGACAAGTGCCATGAAATCGAGGGGGGGAAGGGGGGGGGAGGGGAGGGGGGGAGGGGGAAGAGGGGAGAGCATTGGCCAAGTAGACATTCTACTCACATGAACCTCTGAAATGCCATGGTTGGTAGAACACGATGACATCGCGAAAGACAAAAAGTGAAAGTCTAAAATTGAGAAAGGAAGAAGAAACAAAATTTGTTAGTGGTAACTTGCTGGGATATAAATTTTTTTTCTCCTCTTCTCCTACTATGCATCGATGGTCCCCTTCTACTTTTACCAAATAATATAAATGCATTAAAGATTTTTTGTGAATACCAGTATCGGATTTCAATCTCTCAATACACTCATTTTGTCAATAGTAAAGAATTGAGTCAATTTATATCGAAATGTTCATTTTAAAGTTGTTTCTGGTACGAAGGTATTCGAATATACAAACTGACTGCACGGTTATGATTTCTATGTAATGTATTAAGCTGGGTATCGAATCTGCGGTAAATCTCAGAGTCCTATCAATATCAACTTTTATTAATATGCTGTATTTGATATCTTTACGGTTAAAAGAGATGAAACTGTCATCTATTAGACGGTGAATTGACCTTGAACTATAGGTGTATCTTGGGCGAATTGTAATGAGAAGCTCTAGTTTCTAAATGCCATTACTTTTAATAAATTGAGGTGCCATGGCCAACCACGAAATCGTATCCAGTCATCTGAACATCGTGGACATAAAATGATGTATGAATTTTGGAGTCTGTTGAGAAAGATTTTACATTTGGAAGCCTAAAGTGAAATCTTTCCCCTCTGAGAGTATGAATGATAAAACGATCCAAATGAAGTACAATTAACAAATCATATCCTCAGTCATTCGAACTTCTTCGATTTGTTTCTAATTAATAACAACCTATCAATATCGAATGGAAACCCTGATCTTAGAAACAGAAATAGGACTTTTAATTTTGCTTCGGCTCTCTGCGATTTTTCATTTTTGAAAACTGTTTGAAAAGAGAGTCGATTAATAAGTACCAGACCTCACGAAATGAATTTTTCCAGTTATCCTGTGTACGATTCAGGACATTAGAATATTAGAATTTAAATTGCTTGTTGAGCTAATAGTGTGCAACCCGATTCAAAAATCGAATTTAGCAATACACCTTCGATACTCTGACTAACTTCAAAAAATTTTTGATCCTTTAACTATTACCTCATATTTTGCTTTGTAGCTACTATTTTCTACTACTCTGCGCTTCGTAAATACTAATAATAATAGAATAATACAGAATGATATTCTAGGTGCTATTATTGAGCAGGATTTATGAGTTACAAAAATTTCGGATCATTTACTTTCGCCCAAGATGAATGTTAAGAAGTGCGACGTAAATCCCCAAGGCCAGCATGAAGATTTCATTTAATTCACTTTCTCATAATTAGAAGATGTAGATTGTATGCTAAGTCCCTAGGCGATGTTTCAACTGCAAGAAATGTTGAAGATATTACCTGTCAAAATTGTCAATTTTGATTAAAGATATGAGAAAAGCTTTTAATCTCATTTGCAACTTTTTTCATCTATCTGCCCATCAGCCTGTCCATCGGTCAACGGTCAACGTCTTGGAGGGGTGGAAAAGCTAATTATTTTCATCTTGTCAAACGTCATTTCCAATCAACGTCTGTCTGTCTGAAAAGTGTTAATTGATAAATATGGTATTGACACCTGAACAAATCTTATACCCTCCTATGCTAATAATCATTGCCAATTTCGGAATCACCATGTGAATGAAATTAAACTATTCTCGAAATAATTAATTTCAAAAATGCTACGCAAGGAATCACCTTTCAAATTTGGTGTCACTTATCAGCTACTGTGAAAAACGCTTGATCTTTTCCAAATGACCGACCAAAAAAGTTTCCTCTAAATGGGAAGATTAATTAGAAGCATGATGAAAAAGCAAAGTAAATTATTAACTACCTTAATAGGTTAATCAATAAAAGTGATCGACATTTAAGGAAGTTGTCAAGGTTAATTTAGCACACTTACTCTGCATCTCATTACAATGCAGTAAATAAAGGAAGCGTATACTAGATCGAGAGTTATAATCGTATACTGTTAGGATTGATTTTATTTCGAGATTCTAGGCATTCAAGATAGTAGAAATCAGACCTCAACACAAGTTAATAGAGCAAGTCTGCAGGAGTGAATTTATCATTAATCAAAGCGAGGAATTGATTCGTTCACCGAAGGCACTAGGGGTACCAATAAGTACTGGCATATTTTACAAATAAATGTTTGAGTCCACTTTGGGTCCAGACACGTTAATGAAAAAATTTCTTTATTTTTTCTTTATTAGATAAGTTGTTCAGCGTTATTTATTGGCAATAAATTTTAATTTACTGTGCTGGGTAAAATTTGCCACCCAGAGCAGACAGAGAACATGTCAGACATTGTGTTACATTTCTTTGATCAGGGCTTGAATTTCGTCAAAGCTACCAACGACATTACTGAAATTATGCCCAAGTGTTGGCATTCCCTCGGTGTCAGTTTTGGTTTTAAAATTTGAACTATCTACACAAAATTTAATAATGACATATCAAAATCGGTTAACCATAGAAGAATTATCTAAAAAGATAGAAGTTCCATGATCAGTTACACGATTATACTTAAGGAGCAATGGTAAATCGGGTGTTATGAGAATTTGGGTACCGCCTCACCCACACTTCCAGTATGACAAAGATGAGAAGGGAAACACCTGCATTCCCTCATTGTCTTGACTGCAAAGCATTCACCACTTTTGCAGCAAATTAGTACTGGTGGATCGTTTAACTGCAGAGGTAGTTTGAAACGGCTGTCTCCAAATCAAATCCAAGCCAGGTTGACTTTTCGAAAGCCCAATTAAGTATTTGGTGAAGATTTACGTGAAATAATCCATTAAAAATTATCGAAATATGGTGATACGGTTTATTGTTAACAATGAGAAATACTAAAACGGGAATTAAAAGATAAATGTCCAAGTTTATTTAATAGAATTGGACTAATTTTTCAACATGATAATGCCGTCCGACCGGCATCACGAATAAATAATGTTCTCCAAATTGTTCAGAAATTAAATTTTGAGGTTCTACCACATCTACCATATTCGCTAGGCCTCACCTCATCTTTTCAGGCCCATGGAGCATACTCTGAGAGACTACTTAAACGATTATTTCAAATTAAGATCGAAAGGTATTTTCAAAATTTTGATCGAAAATGACAAGAGCGATGGCAAATGATAACGGAAATTATGTCAAACAGTTACACATACATTAATTAAAGTGAAGTATCCTTGATTGCATGTTAAAAATTGTGATTTCTTACTGATATTCATAATATCTATACAATTAGCATGATATTCAAATCGGGCAGGTGATTTACAAACGTATTTCAAGCGCAACAGCGTTCCTAGGCTCCAGGTATCTTGGTGTGAGGGAGAGGGATTTACAAACTGTCCAATACTATTTCTAAAGAACATTCGCGTACTCTTCGTCTTCTTCTTCCCTGAGGTTACGCTCATTGTAATATTAGCTTTAGTCCATAGTGTAGATCGTAAAAAGAAATAAGACGGAAGATGGAATGTCGTTTATCAGGTTTAAAATCAAAAGCATTTGGGAAATTCCCTGATGACCCCACTTTCCTCTACTTCGACTATGGATATTCATAGTCCTTTTGAAATTAATATATGAAACCTATAAGAACTTATCATTTACCATGTTTTAAGAGCATTTATTTAAAATACATCCATACTGATGTATTCCAAAATTATTAAGAAAAGGAACCCTTAAAATAAAAGCACACAGAGACTGGATCTCCATATGTCTAAGTGAAAGGAGGAAGGGAGGGAGAAAGCACACTCAGGCAGCTAATTCGCGCAAGTGTGATTGATGGTACTCATATCACAGAATTTTTAACCTTTGAGATTTATAGAGTTAATACTCAATTTGGGAAGGACTTTTACTAACACCTGGGTATTTATCGCATTATTGAAAAAAAAATCATAAAGATGCTTCATTTTTAGACATAAACTATTGCTGAAGAAGGCTAACTGCACGTTGAGAAGTATAATTAACTCTTTAATTTCTAGATATCCGTTAAATTGGACTTCCAGTAATGGTGACGAAAATAAGCTACTTTCTACTGCAGAGAAATCTCGCTTATATCTAGAAAACTCGAAATTAATTTATATAATCAATAAATTGATCAATTGAGAATTTTTTGTATTTTGTGAACTAACTCAAATACAAATCAGGGTATAGCTATAGAGACTATAATTCAACAAAATAAAAATGAACAGTAGGTAAGGCGTGTGTGGTCCAATAATAAATGGCAATATCTTCTACTTTCCAACCCTTTTTCCAACGCTCTCATTAATAGAACAAGTGATAGAGAATAACGATTTTGCTTTGTTCTATGGGAAACACATAGCGAAAACTAGTCCAGAGAGATGGAATAAGCCGTCCATCTCCCCATCTCCCCATCCCCCCTTCCCCTTACTCTATCGAACAACTGTACTCTCGAAACTAATACAACGACAAAGTCAATGAGAAGGAGCGGCTTAGCACCGAACTATCAAACGCGCCACCTCTCTGTGAGAGCGAAATTAATCAGAAATCAAGAAATAAAAATGGGAAATTTTTAAAGCGTTGGACGAGTTCGGGGTCAATGAAATTGCCGCCATCACAAATAGAATGCTGTTAAACTCACACCCCACTCTCTCTTTCTCTCTTATTGGTCGTTTCGTGTTTGTGTGTGTGAGAGACAAAGAGAATAGAATTAACTTTACCGAGAGAAAGAGAACTGTTTCAATTACCGTCGATGTAGGTCTACTGAAAAGTGAGAGAGAAAGAGAGAGGAAATGCCTTATTTCTGCACAAGAAGTTGAGTTGTGTTCACTTCAAAGAAGAAATTTGCCGCCTCTGTTTGATGTAAGAAGAGTTCAACTTTGTTTGTCACCCCAACACGGTAAACTCAAACTAAACGAGTCTTGCAGACTTAACAATGACAAATTCATGGATCAAGAGTGCACACCTAATTAGTTCTCATTATTAGCATTTCATTGTGTTCCCAAGATTTGAATGATGAATAGATTTTAAATGCCATATATAGCCACTTAATCAAAGAAAAACAAATACATATCTTTTCCTTAAATGCTCTATAAGCTTTTTTAAAGCTATTTCTCCACGTTCTTTTAAAACAAAACGACACTAACTTCATGTAGTGAGATGCTTTCAAAGGGGTGTATCAAACTAAGTCTTCACGACGCTACCTTTAATAGAATCAGTAAAATATTTTTTGAAAAATAGCAATAAATTTGAACTATTCTTCACTGCTTGCAAGTCAAGCGGAAAGCATCGGAATAAGAGATTGTTGAGAAGTTACTTCTTATTTCCCGTATAAACGTGTTGATACTTTGTAAATCAATCTGGTAAAGTTGCAATGTCTTTCGAAAATTTTGAAATTTTATATTTATAAATTTATAAATTTATTGCATGGAACACTAAGCAAATACACCAGCTCAAATCTTTCAGATCTTAACTTGGCCTTAATTGAATAGATGCTTGTATTTCTTTGCCATTCAGAGGTTATTTCCTTTTCAAATGTAAAAAAATGTTAAACAAAATGTAAAAATTTTTTGGGATTAGAACTTTTGATCAAACGAGGGAGATTTGCGCACTAATCTCATTTCTAAAGTGTTTAAGCAGTGGTTACGGAAGACCTAATTTTTGAGTTTTGTTCACTTAATCTGAAAATTGATTTGCTCATTGAGCTTATTTCTATTAAGCATTAATTGCATTTCCGCAAATTATCTGTTCATGTCAATGGGTAAATCGTGTTTTCCCGCCACAGAATTTTTTCCGCATATTTCTCACTAGATATATTCAATCAAATTCATTCATCGAATTTCAACAGACAATCAATTGTTATAATTGATTTTTGAATATCTAGTTATAAAATAATACTGTAACATCTTGCTTTAAGTACAAAATTTCATCACTTTATAAAAGCTAGTGAGCTGCAATTCGCTCAAAAATTGGATTATCTATAACCACCGCTTAAGTTCCCTTAAATATCTGTTTGAACAAAAGTTTTATTCCCAAACAATGTTTGCATTTGGTGTTGCAAACATTATACAATTGGTAGAGATAGAACAATGTAACTTGAAAACAGATATTTATTTAGTTACATTCTCATTACCTCGCGTCACATTCCTAATTGAGAATTATGAGAATTTTTATAAGGAGTTAGAAAGGATTAAAATGTGCTCTTTCAAGACACACAGTTGGGCCGAGAATAGGCGACATCCACAAGTTATCTACAAACTGACAAAACAAGCGGTAGAAACTGGAAAAAATAGCAACAAAATGCCATAATCTTAGTTACAAAAATGGGTTAATGGATAAAAGTTGGCCCTAGTTACGATGCTGGCAGTATGGACGTAATTACTTCTATAAACTGGTGCGTTATCACTTTCATTTTTTAAATGGTTTTTGAAATATCTACTTCTCACAATTAATTAAAATGCGAGTTTTATTAAGGAAATTCGAACTTATAGCATTAACAAGATAAGCACCAGGCAAACCAAAAACCTCTGAAAATGAAAAATATATTTGATATTTTAGAACTGAGATCTTCAAAATGCTGCTGATTTCTCCTTCTAGCATATGGAACGTTAAGGCGTGTTAACCATTCTATTCGAACAGTATACTAAAGTTAAACTTTGTCGATCGTGTTTAGACCAGTAATTTTCTATGAGAACTCCGCTCTTCAACCCACATGATACTGTTTAATTTCCGCATCTAATATTTGTATCTACACGGAACACTTCTCGCAACGCTATAAGAGCTGTATCAACGAACTAACTTATAAACAGTGATTTATAGCTCAACTAACGTCCATTTCACATTCCAATTATATTCTGACCATTTTTCGGCGTTGGTAGACACTGTGATAATTGGGGGCATTTTTTCGTGTTTTCCTTCTTATATTAATGCTATCGATGCAAGTCTTGAAAGTAGTTAAAGATCTCAAGCTAACTTCGCAAATCCTAAGAACAAGCAGAGTTAATACCTATTAAACGTCAAAACGGAACCCGTTGGAGAAGATATACACCCTCAATTGCAATTCTTCTTGCATACAATCAGAAATCGCTTCAAAATACCTTCACTAAGGTCGATAATATTGAAGTTCAGTTTAAGAATTATTGCATATTTCATTGCCTTTAAAAATATTATGCCATGTACACTATCCCTCCTTTTGATAAGAGGCTTAGATACCTGAATTATATAAAACCAGGTGTCTTGGGTTCTGAAAAAATGCCTCTGAGGTGAAAGGGTCCTCACAGCTGAACGCAATTATAGAAAGACTCTTTAGGTATCATTTACTTTGCACATTTCAAGCAACTGCGAGAGCGAGCGAGGAAGCGGGAAAGCAAGCAAGCTGACAAGCGAAAATGCGAATTTAGCCCACCGCGTTCACCGCAGAAAATTATCTATTTGTGTTTTTATGTGCGTTTCTGGGACCACCCGTGGGTTAGGAACCCAAAAGAGTATGAATGAGGTTTTTGCAGGATTCTTCCACATGATTGATGACTGATAAATTGGTACAAAATGGCATCAAAACTACAATGCAGAAAGCCACCCCAGCATGCAAAACCTAAATTCTTTCGTGCAAAATTCTTCCGCCCGCAGCCTACATTAGGAGGAAATGACTTACCTAATACTCCTACGTTGTAGTAAAATGTTGATTAAAACAAAAGTCAAATAGTTCATTTCGAAGAATCTGACATTTTCCATGAAATTCTTGAAGAAAGTTTAATGCATTTGAACAAAAACTTTTGATAAACACAATGCCTTTAAATAATCAATTTTAAAATGTTGTGCTTTTATTTAAGGCAAAGTCTATTATCTAAATACTAGTGATATTGGAACAAATTACTGTTGTCAAAGTGGGTATTAGAAATTGTCAGCACGTGGTTAATTGGCAAAGTATATTTGCCTTTCTCTATCACCGAGTGGGAAAATGATTGAGGAGATTGTAGGTTCAGCCAACCTTTCAAACGCGCATCCTAAACGGTAATTAAGTTGCATCATAATTTCTTTTGACGTCTGCTTAGACAATTTGGCCCTTTTGAATACGCTGGTATTCCAAAAATTGTAGTTTTTCTTTCCCGTAAATATTTTATTACATCACCCAAATGAATTTCACTTGTTCCCTTATATCAAGGCTGAAAACAATTCTTCAATCGAAAAATTCCTTCTCGTTCTGTTTACTCCATCAACTTACAATTATTCTCTACGGAATCGTTAATAATAAGTGATTAATAGAATGAATTAAGAAATAACAGAAGCATACACTGGTTGATATCTCTTTAGCTCTGTTCCGTTCAAATCTTGCCGACGTATACAAGCTTACTATTCTGGCTCTTAGAATAGTAAGCTGGCCAATTCGTATATACAGCCTCTTATTTCGTTCATGGTGTATAACTAAGAAAATGCAAATGAGTTCAAAATTTCGTTCTTGAAAGCATAGTTAAACTAACTTACCATGAAAGTCAGTCTCCAATCGAATGCTCTGAACAATATCAAGAAGAAGAAGAAGGTCGAGGAGTTATCATATCTATATGGAAATCTTGATTACAGGACAGAAAACTCCTCTGTTTACCTCTTCACTCTTTTAATATTTTATTAAAGTTACATATCCATAATCACACCTTTTACTAATCTAAATTTTGTCTAAGTAACCAAATATTTAAATAGTTCATGTTCAAAAGCAAGATTTCTGTGTAGTAATTGAGATTGTCTTGCAGTTAAAAAAATGTGACCAAATTGAAAGTAGAAGTAACAATTTGAATGCTTCATTTCGACGTATTGGCCAAACATATTTGAGTTTAGAATCTCAAATATTTACCCGTTACACAATTAACTTGTTACCATTGCTGCTTTTTGTGTAAACTATATTCACACGCCTTAGAGGTGTATGATGACTAAAAAACATTTCTGGGAGTGCATGATAAATAATGTTCCATCAAGCGTGGATTTCAACATTTCAAACTTTCATTGGCAAATTCATATGAGGACTGACAAATCATAAGCGTGTTTGTGCTTAACAAGGTCAATGATTTCTAAATCTCGTCAAAGTCCTTTTCGTAAAGCAGAAAGTCGGTTTTGAATAATATATTAATTGTCCGAATGTAAAATTCTCAAGGAGCATTGTAGAGAGAGAGATTTACTCAGTTTTCTCATTTGGCACTTTGTCAACTTTAGAACTATTTTTTTGAGAGCTTTGTGTGTCAGACTAGTATTATATATCAGGAGCATCCCCAAATCCATCTCGGTTTTACCTCTAGTGGAGGTGTCTTAAGACCCCTTAAAATGTTTTCTGTGCATCATGAATTATCTCTCCAAAATATCCAAAATATCCCTTCTCTATCATACTACCAGCCTCTTCAAATAGTCCAAATTTTATTGATCTTCTCATTTCCAAAACCTCCGCTAACGAAACCCTTGTTGCATCTTGAGCAAATTATTGTTATTAATATTGATATTAGGTGAAAGGAAATGGCCTTCAGAAAAGTTAGAGATCGTAATTATTTTTCTTGCAATTGGTAATATGAATTAAATAACGATGGAGCCCAGTAGATTTGATTTTAGCTTTGGTTTACTCAGGCTAGCAAATACAAAGTTGTGCGCAGTAAAACCACCATTACGCCATATAAAGAGACAGGATCAACATTCAAAGGACCACCTTCACATTGAATTTTTGGTAACTTTGAAGAGTCTTTTCCAATCTCGTTAAAATGGTGGGTGGTATAGGTGAATCTAATCTTATTGAATTGTAATAATATTTCGTTCTCTAGCCAAATTGATCCAGATGTTTTCTAGATCTGCTTAAAACTTTGTTTAGGCACACCATGTGTGCGAAAGTACTTAATTATAGATGAGGTAAAAGATTAAAAGTGGATATTTAAAAAAAAAAAATAAATTTAGATGTCAGATATGGATATTTCTCACCCAGAGGATCATTAAGTTATCCTCCATTATTATAGGTGGAGGGGGGAGGTGGAGGGGGGGGGGGGTATTGAAAGAGTTTACATTAGATTTAATAATTTTCGTTTTCAATAGAGCCTGACGTTACCTGCCCTTTGAAAACATTCTAATCTAACAGAGTATTTGAGGCATTGCATTAATTTAACTAAGTCAGCATGGAATTTAAGAACTGTTTCAACTCAAAGTCGCCAGCTTAGAACCTAGAAGCATGATATTTTCGTCGTAGAGGGAAGGTAGCATAAAGTGAAAGTAAAAGCAGAAAAAAGAGGGGGAGGGGGTGGCGGTGGTGTGATTTGCGCGGAGCTATTTGGTGACATTTCATTGACAGTTTCTCTGTGTGGCCATTATGCCAGTTCGAGCGTGAGTGTACGGGGTTTGGATACAAAAATATGCTATCAGCTGACAGATGGTGACAAGGCACCAAGTAGACAAGTGCGAGGTGAAGGCAAATGGAAGAAGCAGGATTTCGAAAGAGGAGGAAGAGAGGTTGTCAGATAGTTAAGCAGACTTTTCAAATTGATTCTTGAAAGATTGGCACTTTCCAGTATTAACATTTTAGAAGATAGTCGAGGTATTAATATTTAGCCTAGATAATGCAGTTGCATTGATTTTTCTAGTTCATAAAACGATGAGTAAATTAATAATAATAATCCCTCTTAGTATGTAGCTTTTACTCTATTACAATTAAATAACTTCACCATGATATGAGACAAATAAGGCTTCACGTTTGGGTTACTATGACAACCCCCCTCCCCATGGTTTATTTACTCAAAGCCCTATTGAGTCTTCAGGTGAATCAAGAACTAAGTATAAGGTTTATATGAAATAATTGCCAATTAGAATCTAGTTTGACGCCAATAAAGCATTTGACCTGGCTTTAAAGTCTCGTCTAGGCAACCATGGCCATTTGGAGAAAAATTGAAGTGTAAGATCACCAACAGTATGTGAAACTTTTAAAAAATGGAATAATGTTTCTGATCATTTTTGCCCAATCGTAGCAGTCAATAAGGCTATTAGGTGACAGATTTTCGGAGGCCCTGAATCACGTAAAGAAAAACTTACTTAATATTACCACATTTCAGAATGTTATCCACAATCTTGACATTAAATTCAATCCTCTTAGAGGTCCATTTGAAATGCGAAAATGGAATAATAGCATATAATATTCTAAAGTATGGAAAATGTGAAAATTCGAAGTCTCACAAATTAAAACCTCTCCTCCATTTCCAAAATTAATTTTTTAAGGTTATGCAACAGCTTGTCTGTATTGTTCATGTATATAATAATGCAAAATAAAGGTAATTTAACAATGGGATGATTTGAAAGGGATCGTAGACTCGAATATTTTTGCTGCCAGATCACAATATGGATATTAAATAATTTCAATAATTAGGACGGTTAAATTGAATAGAAGAAGTGGAAGGAAAACGGTGAGTAATGTTTTAAGGACAATAAAACATAGCTTTTTGTTGGATGTTTGAAGTTCACGAAAATTTGGTGGCTTGAGTGCTATACATGGAACTGTGCAAGTGGGTGTATGTTTGTGTAAATTGCACACGCAAGTAAAAGAAGAAGGGAAGGAAATTATGGAATTTCCCACTTGAAAATGCCACGTAGGTGCGGTCACTTCAGAGGAATAGAACTTCCAAGTTAGCAGAGACGCGGTCAGTTGCTACCTTTAAGCGATTTCCTTTCAGTCTTTGACCTAATTCCACCTCACTTCTTCAGCCTAATTCCCCCCCCCCCCTCCCCTCCCCTCCCCTCCCCCCTCCCCAATGCGGAGATCAGTCTTTGTGTACGGAAATTTTCCTTCAAGTTCCCGCTTGAAATTATACACTCCATTCTCCTGTCCCCATTACAGACTACACCCCTTAAAAGAGGTGACCCTCTTAGAGAAACAATTTATTTTAAATTTAACCATCATTAATTAGATTTAAGAAAGACATCTTACATGAGTGAATTTTTAAGAGATTAAAAAATTAGGCATTAAGTCATAGGAAGAAAACGTATTTAGTGAGAGTATTAAAATTCAGTAAATTTAATAAATGGATAAATTTGAAATGATTAAAGAAAGCTGGAACATTTTGAATGTGTAAGATTTGAAAATCATATAAAATCTGTCTAAATAGAGGTTACATGGACCTTTATTTGAGGCACCTCACTCTATGTTACTATATTCATTAGTTCAGAAGCAAAGGTGGCAAGATCTTCTGTGTTTGTTAGCAATTCATCGATCATTTCAGAAGATTGGTTCACTTTTCATTTGGTCGAGAACACCAAGAAGAGACGATAAGACTAAGCCAAGCATGTTTCAAGAAAAATGATAGTATCCAAGTAAATGTTTCTCCTTTCATCAATAATTTCCCTTTGTTTAATGCTTTTTCAAAATTAATTTTCAAGTGTTTATTCTATTAATGAATCTCGGATAAAATTAATAGTTTGATTCAAAAAAGTAAGCTACCTTTTAACAATTTATTCAATTTGTATATTTGTGAAAATGAGCTATACTGCTGTGCATAAACGCTGAGAAAAGTCCACTTTTTGGCGCTTTTTATTGAGTTCTGAGAAACTGTGGCGATTGAGAGGCTAATAAGGTTGTAACAATGCTCCATTGCAAAAAATCTCATTTGAAGGTGATAAAGTGATATAGCTATTATTATTAACTCATGAGATGCTATCCACTCAGAAACTGAATATTATAGCATTGACATCGACCAATTTTGGAAGATCATTCTAAATCCAATAAAAAACAATGCCTGTCAATGATATAATAGTATAAATGCGAATAAAATGTGTTTTTAGACTCTGTCTGGTCATGTGAGAAGCATGGAACATGTTTTTGATTGATTTCTTCGCGTCATCAAGTGTATTCCGTTGGAGCGTCTGATCGGTTGCAATTGACACAACGAGATGCGATTTAGTGGTGTTTGCACTGGGTCTCCCTGGTCTTTTTACGTATTTCATAATGCGCTGAAATACAAATGTTAATGTAGACATGGAAAGTAAGTTAATTTCATGCATGGTCATACGACGTGGAAGAGTGAACAATTCCTACTTCGAGTAGATGGATAACAGATGCGCACTGTAAATGGCTTTTTCTTCCGTTTGTTCGCAAAGGCCCTGCAGCACAAATATGTCAAGGGGGTAAGAGACAAACGGCTGTTTGAAATAGTTCTATTTCTAAAGGAAGACAGAACTGACTGACTGGGGAAAGCTAAAAAAGTACATAACTTTGGTCAAGGTGCACACACAAACGCCAAGTAGAAAAGAGAAAGAGAAGGAAAAAGTCAACCTTTACTTCTTCCTTCTTGTGTGAAGGATTTGGCAGCTTGTTGAAATATGCGCTTCCAGAGGTATGTATGTTCATTCGGTATTTCTTTTGATTCCCGGTATATTTATACTCCATATTTGCTCTCGTTTCCGATAAAAATAAACACACATTCAAGAGAAGGCAGCTTGAAAATCGGTTTCGCAAAGGGAAGTCAATAAAAGATAAAATAATTTTACAAATCTTTTGATAAATACAAATCTTCATTTGCTAGTTTAGCAATCTTCCGAAACAAAAATTGTATTCAAATTTAGATTAAAGTTGAATTAGAATTTTAGCTAAACTGAGAACGGATTGAACATCGATTAGTCGTCAAATTGATTCAGAAAGTATAAATGAGAAGAAAATTGTGTTAATCATTTAAATCGACTCCGGTGTACTCTACATCATTTGATAAGCATTTTACAGCTTCATCTAAGTGCTTATTTCTTCCATAAGAGATCGATAAATCGATATGGCGTCACAAACCATTCATTTGAATTGTCTGGATAGCAGAAGAAGTTAATAATATTTAGGTGTGTAGTGCAATCCCTGCTACGTAACCAAGCAATGAAGTTAAGATTTAAAATAAGCATATCTTGTTCATTACAAGTCTTCAGACTTACTAATTCAATGCTTTATGCATCGAAAGCAAACTGCTTACCTACTTGGGAGTCAAAGGAAATTCAACTGTTTAATCACCTTCAATTTAATCGGAATGAGCATTTTGTTGTGCAAAATAAAGCACAAAAACCGATTCCAAAGAATCTATGTAGTAGTAAAAGTCTACAATAGGGAACTTGGGGTTTCTAAATCTATGATTAAGTAATTCTGGTTATAGTATTTCACTTGGATAGAACAAAAAAGAAGAAACTCTATTTTTAAGAAAAAGTGACAAAACTAAGATGCATTGTTTGTTCGTATTGTCATCCTCAAGAAAATTTTGTCACATTCCTCCAGTATTTGTACCTCCTCTTTCTCGACAGCACTGATAGAAAGAGAGAGAGAGAAAAAAAAGCATTTTAAAGTAAAATTTTTTGAATATTATAGGAATAAAATGTTGTAGCCGACATGATTCATTCAAGTTTCTGATCAAACCAGTCATTCTGCAAAAAAGGAGAATGCATTTTTAGTAATGCATATCATTCCTTTAAAATCGCGTTGATAAATTTGAAAGGATGAATAAGGACGGTATAGAATGCTAACTTCACTATAATAAATTGGGGAAAGATTGTATAAAGCTGGATAAAAGAATGTTCAGGAAGTTGTGTGAAGCAATTAATCGAAGTGGCAAGATCGGTCGATTTTGATCAAAATCCACCTAATAAACTGACGAAATATTGGAGAAAATCATTTGTGGTGCATTCTACGGAACGAATCAGGAAACTTAAATGATTATATGTGTACTTAACAGAAACCAAAACCCAAAAGAAAAAAACATTAAGTCAAGTGGTTTAATGCCTTGAAAGAAGAAGTGAATTTCAAAAGTTTTGCGTAAGTGGGAATAAAAATAAAAATACGGTGGGTCTAAAGCTATTAAGTTAGTAGATATATTAAAAATTTTGTGCCTTTCAGGACAGAGGCCTGAGCTGAAGAAAGCCTTGAAGAAATTAAGTCTTTCGTTACATTCAAAAGAAAATATCATTAAGAGTATGAAGGCAGGGGAGAGTCATAAGAAATTGCTTTTATTTAACATCGATTGATGGACCCAAAAGTTTTAATCGAATGCCTGTGAAATCAAAGAACTTGGAATAAGAGTGATTTCGTTTATTTAAATCTGGAAATAACTCACTCCCAATGGGAAAGCACATTAGTGAAAACCAAATATTTGACAGAGGTAATAAAAGCTGAAAAAAGAATAGAATAAGGGAATTTTGTACCTGATAACTCGTTAATTTGCCAAGTGAAAAGTATATCATCAGTATTACGTCTCTTTATTAATTTAAACATGGAAAAGAAGGAGCATGGAGGTGAGTGCTGGTTCATTTTGCTAAAATTTAAACATTTCAAAACTGAAATATTGTTGGATTGTTAACGCATAGTGCACGAGACTTTTAAATAAGCGGTTTTTTGGAATATTGCAATTAGACACTCTAACCTCCCCCCCCCACACCCCACCCCCACCCCCTACCCCCCAGCAGTTAGAAGCTTCTGGGCTGTATTAATTATCGCCAGCGTACAGTAATGATAATTATTATATTTTGAGAGGCATTTAATTAAATCACTATAAATTTGCATTCTGAAAAACGCCGGTCATTAATGCTGAGAGGCGGAATGGGTGGAGGAGAGTATTAAGGGGCTTGAACACAGCTAGATTTTGACAGAATGAAATGAAAAAAGAAATGACCTTATTAGATATGATAGACGGATATCGGTTAGATAATGGCAAAATGGGATATCTATTTCACTTTAATGTAGAGTGATTATATTTTGTTGGCACTTTTCACTCACTTTCCTTCATGGGAAAAGAAACACTGAATAATTTTCACTGGTTTGAAACGAGACAGAGTGATGGTATTTATGAATCATTAAAGGTGATTCACTTATTCTTCATATCAAATTTCGTTTGCTTTCAAGTTATTAAAAACGGCTAGTGCGACATGGTTTTGACGACTTCACGTCTGCGCTGATATCATCATCCAATATTCCCAATATTGCGCTTTTTCAATGAGCATTAAAATAATTCCTGGTGCAATATTTATGTAAGTGGCCTGACTTATTCCAATCACCTGGAGCTAGTCTAAATAACGACATAACTATTAATAAAATTAATTACCAAAGAAATAAATAACCATTAATTCTTAGAAGACACGGTATCAAGAATTTCAAGGAGTCCTAGGGTTGAAGCCTGTTAAGGAACTAATTTTAATTAATTCCATTCAATTAACTCTCTTATCATGCATGTTAGTGGTTTTATTGCAACACCTTATAAAAAGAAAGCTATTATGAAGATCCAAGGGAAATAGATCATATACCTCTTCTGAAAGTACGATCGATTTGGAATTCTTTAAAGTCTGAATGAATGGACTTTAGTCTCATATAGTGAGAGAAGAGCTGATAAGTGTGACCTTTCAAGCATGGAAGTTCCAAGAAGCATTAACTTTTAATGGATATTGAAGATTAATTTCTCACGGTAGGTTGAAAATACCACATTGTTTATTTGAGGCATTTTCACGGACACAATTAATAAAATTTGGCATAAACTTGGAGACCAATTTATCTATTTTTTCAATAGGATAACAAATTTGACACATGATTAGTTCCACCTCATAGGGGTTATAAAACCCACTAGTGATTTTTCGATAAATTCCTGGTAACCTTTTCTTCCTATACTTTATTTCGTGTTTATTTTATTTTCCCTAGTATTCGGAGGTAAAAGCGAATATTTGCAGCCAGTTACAGTCATTAGATTCTCTTTTTGACTGCGAATAGAATTCGAAATCCTAAAATGTAAAATTTAATAGAACCCTATAACTACTACTATTAATCCTCGAGTAACACTATTGCCCCCTATCGCATAGCCAATAAACTGGAAGGAGTAAAAAGTAATACATCAATCTGTTTAGCACAACAAGTATAGTAATATCGTATTTTTCAAGTAGATTGGATATCGATTATTTTGAGAACCCTTTAAAGTGGATTATTAAAGGGAGAGATACAAATGAACCTTGTTGCTATCATTTTCTTCTTTTAGTAAATTATTTTATTATACCTCAATAATAAAAAATGTTATTTAATTCATTGTAATCTAAAATAATGGCCAAAGATTGAGAATTTTCACATATTATTGTTTTCTTAAAATTTAAGAATAATTTAGAATCACGAGTAGCGATTGAGATTCAACTGTCATTTTTATTGCAATTTCATCGAAGTGACATTTTGCTTAAACATTTTACGAAAGAGTCTATTTGTTGTTTACTTTGCGGAAGAGTTCCGACTCGGTCTATTTACGAGAGGAGAAGAAAACGTCTTTAAATGAAATTTGAGATATTCGGCTTAACTGAACTGCTATAGAAAGAAATTGAAGAAACGAAATTAAAGGCGAGGAAGCGCATGCACAGAAGAGTGTGTTTTCGATGGAAGAGACCACCCACAGGGTAATTTTTCCTTCAACAAATTTACCTTCCCTCTACCTAATTCCAGGAATCCACTTTCGCTTTCACCTTCCATTACGAGGTCATTATCTGCATGCCAGCAATGCGTGAGTGGATGTGTTTACATAAACATAATGGAATTACCGGCTGCTTCTGGCTGCGTCAACTTCTTATCGCCTGACAGATAAATTCCCGTAGTTCCTGTTTGAAAACTAAGGGTTACTGATTTATTTTAGACCACTTCTCGTTGTAAATTCTGATGAAAACCCTAATGAATAATGAATATCATATCGTATATATAGGAGATTCTGATATTGGCTTTGATGAACTCTCAGACGATTCGTGAAATACACGATTAATGTAATAAACACCATACACTCGCTGCCAAAAATTGGCAGCTGGTATGACATCCGTCCAATTATCTTCAAAACTCCGTCCAACCAGAATGAAATGTTTCTATAACTTATCAGAGTATGAAAGTTTTAATGGCTCTAGAGTCAAATACAGTCATCTACATGGACAAAATCACAGGACGGAAATCCATCAGTTTCATAACTCCACCCAACAACTTTATTTTGATCAGCATTTTACGCACGTCTAGTCCAAAAAATGAACAAAAGTGACCTTCACGTTTATTGGTGTCCCTGAGAATGGAAAAAGCCCATCTTAACCTTTTCAAATGTTTGAGTTAACTGCGTATGGTATCGTATTGTCAGAGAAAGTTCTATGCACTACTGACCTCTTATAAGAAAACCTCTAAATTTTCGGTGCATAATTAGAGTCTGTATATAACTATTTTGACAATCAGATAATTTAAAAAAATTCTCAGTGTTTGGCTTCTATCTTAGGCCATTGTTTTTTACCTTTATGTACGACAGCACTTTAATATAGCTTTAAAACAATTTTCGGTGATGAAATACACCGAAAAATATGTTATAGAAAAGTTTCCTTGTGAAAGTTTCCTCATCCTACCATCTAAGCTTATGAAATACTTATAAATAAAGTATTTTTTCCATTTAATCCATTACCATTAATTTTCAATATCAAAGTATAGGCTAGTGTCAGGGATTGAGCTGATGAGGTATTAGGAAGTCGATCTACGTGATGTAGTAAATTCAGGCGCATGAATTGTCTGCCTGGTAAATGCCCCTGGATTCTACTCCTCAAGTTGAGATAAGGATGATAAAATATATATGTGGCATACATCTGATGGTAAGGTCTCTTATTTACTCGTTTTAAATATGCCAAATTTTACCAATGCAATCTTTTTGAAACATTCTCTACTTACTTAAGCACTCATGTTTTACAATTCTTTTCACTTTACTTCATTTAGTAAGGGCAGTTTTTCACAGTTGAAAGAAGTCGCTCTTTTAATAGTCATTCCTAAGTTAAATGAACAGGCCTCTTCTTAATTCTCAGAGAACGGTCTACATCAGAAGTTAGAAACCATATGAGAAAACAAGCATGTTAGGATCGAACTCTCTCCAGTGCTTGAAATGAAGAAGAGAAAGAGAACTACTGCAGAAAAGTCTCAAAATAAGGTGAATTTGCATTGGAAAAATATTCGAAATCCATACCCTGGTTTACGAAGTTGTCAACTTAAGCCAAATCTGGTTTGCGTACAAGCAAACTACTTCGAAATTAGTTCAATAATCTAGCGCAATGAATAATTCCTTATAAGTGTTGCGAAAATAACATAATCCACAAATCTGGTTCTAACATGCAGGAATACTTCAAACGGGATATCAACGGAATTTCATAAACTAAAACAAAATCTAATGTTCAAGACACCAGATGCTTTCACCTACAGAATATGATGTACTGAATATTAAAATTTGTATACAAATTGAACCATTTAACCACTGCGATTCTGATTACTAAGCATTAGATACCGAATTCTCACAAGGAAAATAGCTTTAAAATAAAATGTTACTTGATTAAGACTTTTCAAAATATTGTCATATTTAAGGTAATTTAAGAAAGTCAATTTTAAAATTTTATTAATTAACTAGCTTTTTAAGAAGCTTTTCAAGCTAACTTGGTTTAGATAACTTTATAAATAAATTTACATTGTTTCTTGAAGTATTTAAAATTTACATCTTATCACGGGAATGTTAACAAGGAAAAATGTATCCATAAAATAAGAGTGAGCGAAGATCAAAAGAGCAGACAGGTTACGTGATGATGAACCACTGGGAGTCCTTATCTCAATGCAATTATCATTTACTGTTTATTTTAAGACTAGTGAAGGGTTTTGAGAGATACTTCTTATACGTACGCTTATAATGCAGCAACATTAATTAGATGAAGAAGAAATAAATATATCAATAGCAGTGACTTGTTTAAATGATTACTTCAGTTCATTTTATAACATGGTCTTACCAAAGATTCGACTCGACACAAATACCTCTTGTATTTGCTAAGAGAATGCAAAGGCGAAGTCCCAAAGAGCACATATTAAATAGTTTATGCAGCTCAAGTTGTCACTTTAAAATTTTGTCATTAAAGTTTAATGTTTTTAAATAGTTTGAAAGTACTTCTTTGGGTTTAGGCCAAGTTTTAGATGGTGGTTGAGGAAAAATACACTGGTTTGATTAGTTTCATATTCGAATAATTCCATATTTAATAAATCAATTCAAGAAAGCAAATTGTCGAATTTCGCCAGTTCATCAAAGTTCAATCAAATTGGAAATTGTCGATTTTAAACAGTTCAAAAAATTACGTCCCATATTGATTTTATCTTATTTTTAAACATCAGAGAATGAAGCTCTCGAATTTATTCGCCTTCTATTTCCGTCCTTAAGAGCTTACCAATACCAACGAATTGCTGTTGGAATTTTACGCTATACAGTCAATCGTTTCTACCATTCTAAAGTTGTTTTTAATCAGGCATATCTCTTAACCATCATTAATTCTACTCGAGCACATGGAAAGAGGAGCAATATTTGACGGTGATCATTTGATTTTGACTAGTGTAACAAGTGTGTGCGTGGTTTTCTCCAAATGTTCGGAAATGGAATTCAAAAATTGCCAAGCATGTAACCCTAAATTACGCAGAACATCCACATAATAACTACAAAATGGAATTACATTATAGTTTTTGAATATAACTAAATAATAAAATGGATTATAGTATGCCTCTTGTATAGGTGGATACACGGCTCAAGCTAAGTAATAACGTGTTGAGGAAAGATAATATCATATATGGAAGGAATATATTATTAAGGAAATATAAATATTTTAGAATTTTATTTTTGGGGAGCAGCAAATCCAACAAATGATAAAGGAAGGGGGGATTAAAGAGCTACAGAGAGCAGCATCAGAGTAACTACAGATCTTACTCCATTTCATTACATAATTTGAGTTCAACAATACTTTTTAAATGGTCAGTTCAAGTCTACAAATTTCAGTTTACTTGATTCACTCCTTGGTTTGTAAAAAAATGTTGATCTACCCTGTTCAGAGCTTAATAGCCAGTATTATTTGATAATATTAATTTATTACTATTTATTTTTTCTTCCAATAAATGAAAAGACAAATCATCTTTTGTGATATTGCTCACTTTACAGTTTAAGTAAAGATATAATTGATGAGATAGATGACACTTTAAGTTAGGAGAGCTTTGTAAGCTGTAAAATTCTCGTAGTGAACCTGATGTCAGGATGACGTTCGGGTAAGTGGTATTTCAACTACCCTTAAATTAGACTCCTAAAGTCCTTTTTAATCGTTGTATCTGAGGGTCCCTCGATAGTGCAAAGTCGTTGCTATGATTTTTGATAAAGCTTCCTTACTTCGTCTCATTTTCTCGAATTTCCAGTAGGTCGATATTTCTGCTCATAGAGGGAGAAATTGACATTGAGGGGTATCTTCAACCACGAAATCCCAACAAAAGACGTTTTCTTTGTTAACTGATTCAAGGCATGTCTGTGTGTAAGCGTTCTTTTCAGTTCTAATAGTTATCTTATTACAGAGGGCGATTTTAAACTCACTGAACTAGAGAGGCATTTCAAAGCATCTTAAAAGCAGTAGAATTTCTGTCTTTTAAGTTGTCATGGCACTGTAAGAATTTTTACAATTTTTAGCCATTTAGCTTTGTTAAAAGCCCTAAGTTCGTTCTCATCAGATATCCTTAGCTCTATTCTAGGGAGATCATATGAGACCTGCCTTAGTAAATATACTTGCTACATAAATATTTGCCTAAAATCATTTCAAGAAGGGAAAATAATGCCAAAACTTTATTGCGACCAAGTCGATTCCAGGAACTACCACCTCCAATATAATTAGCTAATGAACTCTGCGTTTTTAGAAAATATTGAAATCTAAATTTGACTCTGTAGGTTTTAGCATCATGAAACTTTTAAAATTAAGGCTAATTTATTCGACGAAAAAAACGAAGAGAATACTTTATTAAAAATTCGCAAGAAAACCAGGAAAGGAATTTGTTATATAACTCAAAGAGGTGAGAGATTAGTATCCTCTTTTTGTCTATGGAAATAAATACAGCGGTCAAAGTAGTTTCCACGATCTGGCAACCATACTGGGAGGTGATTTTAACATTTATACTAGGGATTGGATTGGGAATAGTCCAGGAAGAAAAGAAAAGGAAGAAAAGCGGACAAAACGTTTTTTGTCTCTTTCCCCCTGCCCTACCCACTCCAAGCCCGTGATATTTCTTGTATTGCATACTTACTTGGTCTATTTAGAGGCAATTAATCATTTTTCTACAGACGGCTTTTACCCTCCTTTGCCTTGGTTCGTTCACTCGTTCATTCGTGGCGGAATCGCAAATTCTCCATCTACGTGGGAGGTATGTTATGGGGCTGCAGAACTTTCTCTGGCAGACTTGCCCCCACCTCCCCCACCCCCCCGCCCCCTTCTTCCTAATAGCCCGCAAAAAAAGAGGGTATACAGTTCTACGATGTTTTTGCATTTTATTACTTGAACTTTAAAAATAAGTTCTCTTCGTCTAGTTCCAATCTGCCAACCTCCACCCCTCAAAAGATTAGTTTCTATACCTTTTCTACAAATCGTATTTACTCCAGACTGCGTTATATACACACAACTTCTCTACCCTCAAAAAAAAGTATTAAATGAAATAGCAATTTGACTGAATGCCTTTTTAAGACCATGACTCTTTTTAGACAAATATTACTATTAAGGTAAATGCTATATCAGTATGCGGTTAAGCATGGAGGCTCAGTCAACTCATTAAATTATGATATTTTAATCGTTACTAAATCAACTACAAATTAATGGGGAGACTGTTCATAATTGATTTTATCGGTTTAGTTTTATTGAAAAATACCGTTTTCAATTGAAACCCTATTGAAATTCAAGAATGATTAAAAATGGTCCTCATTGTGATTTAAACGAATCAAACGTTTGGAACTAATTATAAAGCTTACTTTGAAATCGCGAGTCGCGCCACGTGGCCACTTGAAGGGCAGTCTACATTCAAACTTTCAATTTTCCTAATTTGCCCATTAGATTTTAGAACCTGTTGTTTAGTCACGATATTTTTGATAGATTTAATAAAACTATTTGAATTCGAAAGTGTAAGCTCTTTTTATTGCGTAACATATCAAGTACTTTTTAACTCTTTAACCAAGCCGCAAAGGGCAAAGGAAACAAAGCTTTTGAACTTTCTACTGGGGACTCTGTAAACATGCAGCGCACGAGGTAACTTATTTAATTGTGATGACAGTGTAGGCGTAAGCACTGACATTTTTGGCCATTTTGGGTATTCGAGCTATACTTTACAGAGCACTACTTGGCGTACACTGCGCTTCCTGAAGAAATTTAAAACGTCCATTCATAAACATGACGGTAAAGGGAATGAATGATTGTAACCCACGTAAATCACGGAAGAGTATAAACTGTATGGTATGAGTTCTCGGCTGCCTTCGAAATAAGAAGATTGTGGACGCTGATTAATACTCCCTGAACACACTGCAAACAGTCCAACATGAAATGGCCTGGTTACGCTAGCACAACAGATTTCCTTCGAGAAGGCGTTGCAGAATAAAGTGCCGTAGCACCCTGGCATCGTCATTCGGGTTTTGTTGACACAGTTGGTTGGATATTTCAGCCTCTACCACGTAGCTCGTACTCAATGAAGACCTCCACTACTGCAACCTCATGCAGATGTCGCAGTGGTCTACTTCCCGTAGAAAAGGTCCTCGAGGAACTGGGCAAATTGGAACATCCGACCCCGAACCCCAAATAATCTGCTTCTTCAGATGGAAAATAACGTTGTCAATGCCAGAAGCTCTACAAGCAGAATAACGAATAGTCTGGGTTGCAAAGAGCTCAAAGGACACTTCGCGAGAGGTGCAGACCAAATTTCACCAAACTATCAGGGTTTATGGAGAGTCCAGGTTATCCGAGGTTGATGTCTATGTTGAATTGCTGGTCGCTGTTGTGGCTAAGCCCTGGATAACAATGATAGCCAAAGGCAGGTCATATGTATGGCGGCAGTAGGACTCGGACTCTTGCCACACTTCAGGAGACACCTGTGAATTTTTGTCAGCCAATTGTTACTACTACACTAGTCCCACTATTTTGTCAAACTCCCCCCCCCCCTCCGTTCCACCCCTTGCCACTCCCTTCAGAGGGATCACTATGGAGGGAGAGTGAGAAAGAGAGAGAGGCAGTAAGCGCCTCACCAATGCTCCAAGAGCCCAGTTAATTCGAAGAATTAGAGTAGTCTTTGAGATCCGTCCAAGGAAAGTGCAAAGTCGGCTTGCTTCAGGTTCGGGCAGACATCAGAACCGGATGAAAGCGTTAATAGACGGTAGTTGTGCTTATTTGGAACAAAACTCTTATACCATAGAGCAACTTCATAGTCTGTTCAATTTCTTTTCTTTTGCAGCTACCAACACCTTTTCTTTTTCCTCATAAAGCCTTCAAATTTTTTCCCAAAAATCTGCATAAGCATATATTTATTTACACTGTTTTATATTCCAACATTTTCATTTTTTGGCATAAAAAATCATAAGTTGCTCTTTTTAATTGAACACGCACTCTCGAATGGTGGTCAAGAAGCCTTTTTAGTTAAAATGCTAACAAATGCGCAATGACATAATGCTAATGTGCTTTAATGTATTTTTCCAGGGGAATCTGCACCTTGATGATTATTCGCAGAGGTGGTTCACTAGCGGTAGGTAAGTTGTATGTGGCAGGAAAAAGGGCAGTGGGATATTTTCCGAAACAAACTGGCAGCTGTGGCGCTTGCACATACAAGGATTTCCGACCATCGGCATGTGTGTATGTGTGTTTACATTTTTTACAGGTGCTACTGCGTGCCTTTAAGCTCGTGTCAATGGAGGGGGGAGGGGGCGGAAATTACGCGATGCAGTGGAGGAGAAGTTGAACCACAGAGGTGGGAGACCCACTAAGTGCCCCGAAAAGAGGACCACCCAGAGAGAAACTTCTTGCTCCCATTTGTACTGAGGCCTCTTTCGGTGCCTATGAGGAAATACACAAAAGCTAAAGCGAGAGTGTCTATTTTGATTACTTCCTAGCTCTTTAACTGTGACTTTTCATCTTTCCCTCTGTGGTAACCAGACTCTCGGTTTTGGACCAGATCACAAACTCCCTCCGAAACATAATGATTAAGGTATAACTGAAATTTCCTTGTTATTATGTATCTCCAATTTGCCTACCGAACAAGTTGCAATTAGCAAAAAAAAAAAGCGATTGATCCCAAGTAAAAATTGCTCTGTCTGAGGTGTTTTGAGTCTTTTCACATATTAAACAGTTTAAAGAATACAATTGCATGTCTTTTATTCTTCTTCTACGTATTGCCACCAAAGACGTTCGACTACCGAAACGACATCAAAAACGGTCACCTAATAGCTGTTCCGCCTTTGTTGGTAGAGGAACCGCAGTCAACGTGGGTAGATTGATAACTACCTAAAGTGACTTACTCAGAAAAGACATTTTATTGATCAAAAATTGACGGAAATTGTGTAAAAAATTACTTTTTCAAAAATGAAACAATCGCGATTAATGCTTTTTGCCCTTGTACACGCAAGAAACAGAGGAAATCAGATTTGATAAATGAGGTATGTCACAACCACCTTAATGAAGGTGGATCTAATACATTAGAAAAGAATGAGGATAGACCTCGCCGACGAGAGGAGTACAGTCTGTTACCTCCCTCCTGTTAATAAATTGGATGACCCGAAAACAATCCAAAGGTGTGATGAAGAAAAAGCAGCATTAATAAAGTCTTTTTTTGTCTTAGAGTTCGTAGAGACTAAAATGTTCTGCCTCAGACATTTTACCACCTGTTACCAGCTAGAAGAGAGGAATGTTTTTTCCAAGCTCTCGGTGTCGGTGCGACGAGATTATGACTTCATTCAATTGTCGTTAAATGAGCCCAGCTATGTTACATTTTAACGGATGCAATATATTAAGATATGATCAAGATCAAACTTATTATTTCTGGAATCTTTTAGTTTTCAATAGTTCTTCACAATCTATCCTTTACTCCTCTCCTCTTCGTTTCTTTCGCCTCATTCGAAACTTCAGTCTTCGTTTCTTCACTAAATCGCGTTATCTCCTCTTTGTTCTATTCCACATTCTCCTAATGGGGGGTTTTAGTTAATTTTTGGAAGATGAAAGACAATAAATTAACTGAAAAACTGTGTGTTTCTTTTTTGCCTTTTAACTTAATTTCAGGAAATATGTTATTAAAATTAATTAACTATTAGTCGTAAAAGCAATATTTTATTCGTCGCCAGAAAATTGGATTCAGAAAGGGCTAGATTAGCATAAACTGAGATTAATATTTTTCACCCACCACCACGCCGCCCCCCCCCTCCCCCACCCCCACCCCAGTCCGTGTCTTAAAACGTTACCATAAAACATAATGCTTTATCAGTGAGGACTGTGAGTCACTTATAATATTTAATGAAAATTAAAACACAAGCTAACTACAAGATACCCCCTTAATTATGGTGACAATAATGATATGTTTATAAAATCCACTTAACCTAATAATAGACCTCCGGCGGCTGATAAAAGCCTAAATATATTCGTCACTGAATGGGCCCTCTGTCATTAACATCTCTCTCTCTCTCTCTCAGGGAACAAATACTACAAATCTTGTCAATAGATGAGGAAAAACAAGTGGAGTTAGAGAGCTTTTTCTTACAAAAAGAATTTAGGGTTGTAGTAATGGGGCCAGAATTAGCATCCCAGCTGTGATAAGCCAGAATAAAAACTACCTCTCCCTTTCTCAGCAGTAACAAACAAGTTGTTAAAAGAAACTGCATTTCAGTGTTAAAGCTTAACACTCATTCCTACTTCTCATTTTTTCGTCTAAGTTCGCCAGGAACTTAGAGGATGTATGGCGAACCATGTGGCCATTAGTGCGAATATTTGCAAAGTAGAGCCATAAAAGCCATTTTCTGATTGTAACAAAATAGGTTTAAATTTGTTAGTTTCTGTGGCTGAACCTATAAACCACTCGGGAATTTTAAATATTTACGGTAACAATAATCAGCTCTGCAATACTAGCCAATGTCACCTACCTACTCACGTCTACGAGATCAAATGCTTCAAGCGAACTAACTGGGCTATCGTAGATATGAGTTCATCTAGACTTCAGGATAAGATCATAAAAACTGAACCAAACTACGTACCATTTAGAAACCAGTTAGGAATTTAAATGGGACAGTGAGTTTGACAATCTGACTCCATTTGTTCAACTGGATTACCAGAGGAATTATTTTGCTATTCAAAGGTTAAGACGTAGTAATGCTTTTATATTGGATACTATAAGGGTTCCACTTCATTTAATTTAATTCTTACCACGGTTACCCTTTCAAAGAGAGCTATCGATTTCTGTCAAGTATATTTATAAAATTAAATTCAGTAATTAAACAATAAAGAGGAAATGCCTTCGATAATTAATGTCCCAGTGTATGTGAAATCATAATCCTCGTAAATGGACTTCTAATTAGGATTCATGTTGCATATACGCTGTACCTTTTAATAAACATTATCAAAATAGAATAGATAAGAAAAAATTGAAATGGGAAAACTGCAAAACTCCTAAACAAAATTTTAAATCGGAATACTTCTAGAACCATAAGAACTATAACCTCTTCTAAATTGGGATGATTGTCAAAATTCGAGCGATCCTCATAAAGGAAAGAGCTTAGAAAGTAGAACTCAAGGCTCAGTTTCGATCACAACCTCAACCAATAAATTGACTCCAATTTACATTGTCAACTTTAACTGGTTGTTGGCCATTTGCAAGGAGGCAAAAGGTCGTCGTCCTAGAATGAATTCCTGCAGACATACAGTGCTAATTCAAAAAACCTAAACGCACCTGAGGTTTCGAGTGTTCGAAGTGGAGATTGGTGTGTGGGCCCTTACAACATCTGTCCCTTGTCTCATGGACAAGTGTTTTGACAACATCCAATCTTGGATATTTGATCCCATTGTAAATGCACATTTTACCTCGGTATATTTCTCTAATCATTGATATTTGTACTGGCTCTATTACAGTTATAAAATGTCAACTTTTAGCTACTGTTAAACATCAAAGTAAGGTGACCAGCAAGTGAAATAAATAAGAAAGGAGCTGAAGAAGTGAATTAGCAACAAGTAGGTAACGAATTTAGAACATTTTGAGTCCTACCGCCCCTAAATTTGAGGGCATTTCGTGAGAGAAAGATTTCACTTTGTAATAATTTCACTGTACAGCATTTAACTTTAGATTTACGAATCTCAAAACGTGTGAAAATTGGATTCGATTTCGAAGTCGGTTATGCCACTTCGCATTTTCGTGTTGCTGAGAGCAGGCAGATGAAATCAACTTCGAGACTATTTAACATAGCACATCTCTATGCTGTTCACTTGAGGGGAACTGCTTTAGTTCATAATTCATAATAAAATGTTCTTAGAGCAGAGCAGGATCCTACATTTATAGAATTTTTGTACCTTATGGAAAATTTTTATTGTTCTGCTTATTATGCACTGACTGAAAGGATTTGCAAAATTCTCTTAGAATGTGATTCTGGAAAATGGATAGTTAGGTTCTAATAAATGAATTTAACTTTTGACTGACATTTGACGATATCAATTTTTAGGAAATAATTAACAACTGCGACACTCTTCCTCATGTCAGAATAAGAGGTAAGCCCTCTCATCCCAATCTACTTTGGCATCTCTTTCTTCAATCTGCTCCCGTTGTCCACCTTGTTCCTTTTTCCCAATGTACCCCTCTCCGATTAATTTAACGAAGTTGTCAAACACACAATTCTGCGAAGTGCGCTTTTAAAGTGGGAGTAGGGAGGAAGACAAGAAGTTCAATTTGTCCAAGAGGGATGATGTAAAGTAAGAAAAATGACATTGAGCTCTTCTCCTCCTTTGTGTATGTCAGTTTGATTTATAAATGCGAAATTGTACAAGAAATGTTCAATAGGAGATACATCTCCGATTTGCTAGAACTGGTCTCGACAGATACGCATTATTCACATCTACTATGGCTACAATGGCAGTTATCTAAATAAGACTACGCATTAAGCTTCGTTCTATGTTGCGAGTGTAAATAAAAGAGTTAATTCATTTAAATGGAGAGAATATTTAAATGGACAAATTTCCTTATTTCTTCTACTATAACCATTTGTCGTAAAAAACAATTCGGGACGTATCAGCTACTTCTCATCCGATTTGCAACTAGCACAAATATTCAAAGGAGTTTCGAGGGGGATAGGGAATTCCATACTTGAATGAACTATTCCCTTTCACCTTTACCACTTTTGTCACCGTATCCCTTCCAGTTAATTCTTTCTTATTTATCGGTGTGTCCGTATTCAACAGCTGTTTATAGAAATTAGTCCGCACCAGAGTGAAACTTAAACTGTAGCGAAAGCATTTGTGAATGCGAAAAAATGGACACAATCTGTATTTTGCGAACCATGTCTTAATCACTAAGTGTAGAAATTTTGTCAAGTGGTGAAATATTTTCCTAATTTAAGGATGTACTTGAACACAATGTATGGAAATTTTGAAGTTGATTTTGGAAAAAACTACGTTTAATCTTCCTATTTACATTAAACTTAGAATAAGTAGTGATCCCGATGAATTAAAAATAGCTGCTGGATTCAATCAGTACCTAGCCAAGTACAATTAATATTGATTTTTTTAGTCATTTGCGGGAATTTTAATCGCGCGAGGCGATGCAAGGAATTCAGCACTCACTATTTACGTTGATACGTGTACAAATGGAATGGCTTAAAATATATTAAAAGTAATAAAATACACAATGTATCAATCTGTTACGGCGATTGGAGCAATAAAGATCAAAACTGTATTAAGAAATCTCTGTCAACGGTGGCACAGGCAGTCCATCTAAATGCTTCCAGGACTGGAAACTTCGCTTCAGAATAATGGAACGCAAGGATAGAAGTAAGAAAGAAATAAAGTAAATGTAGAACAGGGAAAAGTCGAGAACTATAAATGAGCAAGCAACATCGAGTTGCAGATAAAACCGCAGTGAAGAGATTATACGGAATTAATTGAAGAGGACCAATAGAAACCCTAAGTATAAAACAAATAAGCATTCTGAAACGTTTAAAATAACAAAATAGCTTTTCCATATATGAGATATTGCAACACTCTTAAAAAGGTTGAGAAATTGAAAATCTAAGAATGAAAAAGACATCATATTCATTCTTTTAAATTTAATAAGTACGGAGTTGTGAATTGTAAGGCAACCCAATAAAAAATCCCCATTATTAAAGTTCGGCATCTACCATAATTTTTCGTGAAAGACCTTTAACACTCAACCGCATTGAATGGGAAGTTGAATGATCACAAAACATGAAGGTTTTAAGGAAAAAGAGGTAATGCAGGTTTTAAGAAGAAAATCTTCACATTTTACTTTTCTCATCCTTCAGTAAACATTAAGATGGAACAACAATTTGATAATATAGACCAAAATAGTATTTTTAACAATGTACAGATTTTGATTTTGAACAATTGAAATGGTATCACTTTATGAAGTGAGTAGAAAGCTGTGTAATGAATACATATTTACTCGAAATATGAAAGTGTTTTAAAAATGAAAAACATAATCGAGTTATAAGAATGAAATTATTCCAGGTAGAGAGAGAGAGTGTGTGTGTGTGTGTATGAAAACATTCAGTAAGATAAGAGTGGATGGGAGGGGAGGGGGGGGTGTGAGAGAGAGAGAGGAATATTGTTTTAACGAATGTGATTGCACAAATCGGACTCACTTGTAGCTTGCGTGACAGTAAACACTCTACCACCAGAGGCAAAATCGGCTCCACGAGGTGTAAAATTAATTTATTCCTGTCACGGAAAAAGCTGAAATTCGACCTGACACCTTCGGTACGTCTCCTTCTCTAGGGGACCTCGAGTATACGGGGGTTGGAGTGAAGAAGGGGGTGGAGGGGTGAGAGTGGGCGTGGGAGCAGTTAGGTGGGTAATCGAGACAACATGCATTAACTAGACTCACGATGGGTTACGCTAATGTCCGCATTACATACCCCCACTCCTTTCCCTCTTTCAGATTGCTCCACAAATCCCACAAATGGTCGTTTGAGTGCGTGTTACGGACAAAACTAGCCATTTCACTACATTAAGTTTGTATTTCGATTCAATTCAACGCAAAATTGTTCACAGATTTAAAAGTATGTTAAAATAATACTCTCGGGTGTTGAGACCAATTTCACTCAATAATTTCTAGTAAAAACAGTTACTAAGATAGTGGAAACTGAAAATAAGGACGGAAAATGATTCTATGTATTTAAATAAACACACAGCTAAAAGAATCAATTCTTGAAAGTTTGAAGAATCCAAGAGCTATAGCTTTTGAAATTTAAGGAAATTAATTGAAATGACAAAATATCTCATCTTACTTGGATATTCGTTCAATAAGCTCTTGAAGTTGTGAATGAGAATTTGCTCGGTAAGAAGTTGCATGTCGAAATATCAGTTGACACTTTAAAAACTGAATCTAAAAATCTTTTCTTAACGTCTTCGATGCTAATTACTGAACTTATCGCCTTCTCAAAACAAAGAATCTATTCTCTGCTTTTGAATGATATCCTAAAAATATCATTGCGTGTAATCTGTTATCAATGGAAACGAGCTACGAGTTCGTTCTTCCACTCCATGACAGCCTCCAAGCTAGATTGAAACCGACAAAAAAAGCTCAATCAAAAGAGTATTTTGTAAATTTTTTGAATATACGAAATGCCCTGCATTTAAACTTTCTTAAGGTTTCACTCATTGAAAATGTTCCCAACTAAAAATTTATCAGTAATCAGGAAATTAGCACATCAAGTCAAAGGAAACGATATATGAGTGCATATAATACACTAATGACAAATCAAAGACAGTGTTTGGAAGGAAATCGTATTAAGCGCATCATGCCACACTGATGACTCAATTTTCATAACTTTAGAGGGAGAAAATTCTGATGTTGGCATTTCTTTATCTCCACGGTTTGTGATTTTCTACCAGTATAAAATGAGATAGTTTGAAGTATATGAGGCATTAATAGACCATTTCAATTAGAAAATCATGCCATCTTGGTGATCTTAATCGGAATAACACAAGTTCCTCAGTGTACTATTATTTAAAACTTTCATGCTGATATATTACCATTTTACATGGTCATTAAATCGCATATTTGAAAGAAACGTTTTTACTAATTATTTCTCAGTAGAAAGTAAAATAAATAGTACAGGAGTGGAGTTCGGTCAATGGATTACGGTTGGAGAAACAGGGCCTACAAATTGCTAAATCGAATTCACCTCGAAAATTCCAAGCCTCAACGTTGTTTTTTAAACAATCCGATTTTGAGGAGAATTATCGGAGTTTTTGGCAAAATTTTGGATAAGGCAAGCAGTTAAATTCTCCATGCAAGCATTTTTTCCAGGCTGCCAAGTCAAATACCGTCTCCCTCATTATCATCGAGCTTTTTAGGGTTCAGCCACCAGCTATAAAATGTGTACCTTTTCATTCCCTTTAGTGTTGTAATAGTAAAATAAATTCTCGCGAGGGCGCTCCGATTTCTTCAAAAGTTAATCAACTTTTCCTTTATTGAACTATCACTTCTTCCAGTCTTCTCAACTCTTAAGATACTGGATTATATAGTACCAAATCCCATACATACTACTCATAAAATTCGGCAATCTGTTTATATAAACTGGTCGCTGAAATGAAGATTGAAACTCCTGAGCTACTAGAAGAATTTAAATGACAAATTTTTATGCGGATTCACTGTGTTTAAAACCGCATCACTAGTCACCGTGTTCCATGAGCGCAGCTCAAGGTCAAAACGAATATCGAAAGTCTTCTCAAAATCTATTCCCGATAGCAAACTATTTGCTTGTAATTATACGCAAACCATGAACTGACGAGGTTTAGCAAGCCAACATAGCTCAATGCACTACCCGTCGTAACGCCCTTGCGCGCGTTATAATTCGTGACAGAAGAAATTTTAAATCTACCAATAGGTTCTTTCGATTCATCCCATCAGATCAAATTGTAAGAAAAACGTGCTTCTTCCAAACCCACACACATGCGTTGTGGTTAATTGGGTAGATGATTTGTCCAAATAAATTAATTGAGCCACAAATTATTCTGACTTTTACACAATTGCTACAAGAAGTATCAACAGACCCGTAGTTGAGCTCGTAAAACAACGCCTACCGCGGGACTAATGATAATGCATTAAAGGTTGTTAATGATGACTGACATGTAAAGCCATTAAAAATGCAAAGTCCTCGCGCCACTATTACATGACCTAAATCTGGGGTAGTCTCAGTAGAGAAAATGGAATACTGACCAAATCGCAAATCTAAAGATGATCACCCAGCCCCTCTGCATGTTAGACGAGTCAAACACATACCACGAGAAGAGCACAGTCGCGGGACCATATTGAGTCCTTTTAACCGAATTAGCCATAGGAACAAGATGATTAGACGCAATGGCAAATCGGGCAAGCTACAAACGCTACTGGACATCAGACTTAACAGCTCCCTCCTGATCCTCTAATCCATACAAATGCCTAAACACGCCTTTGCTGTCATGTTATCTAACCGTTCAAAGCTGTGAAATACTTTAACCCCAACAAGGGAATTAAATAAGATGTAAAATTATTCCCTGTAGAGTTAGCGATCACGAGTTCGATAAAAATAATACAAAACTATTGACGATTAGAAATCATCCAAACACGATTGGCAGAAAGAGTAACACGTCGCAAAAACCGTACCCCACTACATATTGAAAACGCTTGGGTATACATAAAACACACGAGAGAAAATGACACCACAAGGGAGTATAAGTGTGCGAGTTAATTTAGAGTCCAGGAGCAGGAGGCGGCGGGGGTGGGGGTGGGGGAGGAGGTGGGCAGTAGCCGAAATTTGCAGCTTGAGACCAGTAATCAGTACCCTCCCCAGTAGTACCACCTAAAATAGGAAACAAAGAGCATCAATGAGACAGAAAAAATTGGCTCAAGAAAATTGCTAGTGGGAAATAACAAACTTTGAGGAGCTGCAGCTAGAGGCCACGCTGCAGTTGGCGCATACCAAGCAGCAGCACCAGGTGGTGGTGGGTATGGAACAGCAGGCGGCGGTGGATAAACACCCGCGGCAACCGGTGGTGGCATAGCAGCCGCATATGGCGGATAACCCCAGGCTCCAGCAGCAGGAGGAACTGGTGTTGGAATGGGTGGAACTGCCGATGGCGCGGCGTTGGCGCTCTTCTCTTCTTCCTCTTCGGGTGCCACGGTAACACCAGGCGGTGGAGGCTGCTTCGGAGGTCCGCTTCTTACACTCGGTCTCGAAGTACCTGAAGCTGAAGGCATAACTTCTCTTAAAACAAAGCATTCAATCTTTCGCATAAAACGCCAAGAAATCAACTCTAGTATCACCTAACATGGCGTACACGGTGAATGAAAAGTATGCATCAATCTGTAAATAGAAGCCAAAAAATTGCCTATGTCCCTCGGCTCGTTTATTGTACTAAAAGACAGCAAATAACCTCTGAGTTATAAACTAAGGTGAAGAACATACCAGTTCCATGAGGACCACCCGAACCACCGGTGCTGTAACCTACTCCCAATTCCGCCATCAGCGCTGTGTATTCGCTATCCATTTTGGCTCTCTCCGTTGGATTGATGCCCAACTGTTCTACAGATACATTAGGGTCCCGCAACTTGCAATCTGATGCTAAATGTCCGAAGCCTCCGCATAACGAGCACTGAATTTTGTTTGTAGCAATATTTTGTGCCTCAGACAGTGCCCGTAGACGCGCAAGACCTTCGTGTTCACGCAGTGTACCATTTAGTAGAGCCAATTCGCGAAGCTGAGCCTTCCGCAAATCATTCTCGCCTTCAGGCACCTCAATACCCTGGCGAATAATACTCTCGATCTTTTCTACAGCCTTCTGGCAAGATTCCGGCGTGGTTGCAGATATAAAAGCATGAAGTGGTTCATCTTCACCAGGAATAGGCATTCCGTCCCGACGAACCAACTTTCCATCTTTAACAGATCCCTTGCCGCGAATTATAATTTTCGCGCCAGTCTAGAATACACAAAATAGATACACATTACCACCGGAGGGTTGTCAATACTTTGAACTCTAAATATTCGTTTCGAATACACCAAACTCGTAAATAAAAAAATGCTCATGCACCATCCTATGAAGTTATGCAGGTAGATGATTTAAGCCTTATTCATTATGATCCAAAAGAAATCGACAAAGATATTACGAGAGCGTTTAAAAGATCCTCAATAAAGGCTACCTCCAGAAAGAAAAATTACAAATGATAGAAAGGAAAGAATGCAAGCCTAAACGCATTTTGTAGATGTCTTCAACTTATACACTGAACCTTGAAAGCTATGCTCCGCCCTATCGTATTTATTACATAATACAACCGCTTAAAAACTGACTTTTATAAGGCAGAAAGAAGCATTTTAAGTCAGTACTAACCTCTTTTTCAAGTGCTTTCAACGTGTTACCTCGTGGACCAATTAGAAGACCAACAAAATTAATATGTGGATGATCATCCTGAGGTATGAAAATTTTGTCAGTGATTTTGTTATTCGGAGCCCTACAATATCGTGAACTAAATTTCAAAATACCTATAATCGATAGGAGGTTTATATTCAGGATTGAGTTCAAGCATTTGTTGAATAAAGTTATGTCTGTTCTCTTCCATCGTTTTTCGTGTCCTGTACTCACGAGTATTCAAACGCTTTCCATCACTACTATACACCGGTTCGGGTGAAGGAGATCTACAAAAGAAAACAAAGAATGAAAAAAATTCCAAAGAGGCAAAAAACACATTAAGAATGCACTAGGAGCCGTACCTTAAGTATACGTGAATTCTACCACCGCTCTGATCTAATAGGAACTCTATCAAAACAAGATTAGATACATGAATACGAGTTTACCCAAACTAAGCTCCGTATTTTATCGCTGACCTATACATAGAGACCTTTATTTAAAGTTACTTTGATAAGAAAAGCGGAATTTTAAATTAATCAATTCATACCTATCCTCAGGGTTAGCCGAAATTCCGAGATCGCCCGTCTTCAAGCGCCTGGTTAAATCTTCAATTTGGAGTTGTACTTAAGAAAAATGGTGCGTAATAAAAATAATGTTAACCTACAAATATACATCTTTTCTTGCTCAGCAGTGAGATTAGGAGGAAGTTGTGTTGGCATACCAGGCACATATGTTTTATCTTCATCCGCTTTTGACCATCGACTTCGACGCTTTCGAGGACGCGCAAGAGCCCAGGCATTTGGATCATTTTTTGAATCTAAAAGTTGGACTTAGAAAATTTGGCTCACCACTTCCGTCTGTAATGCAAAGATAAGCTCTCTTACTCATTTTCCGATAAATATGGCGCCCAACTTTGTAGTTAAATGTTTATTAAAACACAGTATAATTCTGTTTAATTAATTTATTAAAAGTACGTATATAATCCTTGCAAATCGTCAAACTCAGACAAGATATTTATGTACCATAGTATTTTGATAACACTAAGATTAAATAATCTTTAACTTAGTACTAAATTTATTCGACCAATTCCCGTCAAACCCGTGAATCTTTCACACACCCACACACACACACATACGCGTATATATATATATATATATATATATATATTATATTCATATGTTTATCATATCATGTCTTATTTTAATTCATAAAAAATTATTTTACTGCCCCTTTGACCAACGTGCTTTATACATTTTTTGACGTCATTGTGAGATTCCAATCATTTCTACCAAAATATTTTATTCGTGCATTAACGTCTTTACCATGTCTCGGTTATATTTTTCTAATCTTACATAGTAATCAAGTCTTTAAACATTAAGATCCACGCTAACGCAGAGTTTATCCTAACACACTCAGTCCTGTCTCATAAAAGTTAGGTCTAATAGTTTCTGTAAATTTTCCTCACGTTTCCTATGAAAATCCACCACCAGTGGTCTCTCTACTATTCCCTATTCTTGCAGAAAAGGTCAATAGTAACTAGAGTTAGATAACATGTAGTATATCTACTGAATCACAGGCAAGATACCTAGGTGCCCCACTTTACATTTCGGTCCTGCTTCGATCTAGGCAGCGTCTATACTATTACGTGTTCCTAGACACGATTGTTCCAGATGTGGACCTTCAATAACCAAATAAAATACCTTATTCTGGTTTGAAGGCATTGGAAAATGCCAGTTGTCATCTGCATATAAAACGGTGAGTTTGAGATTCTAGTGTGTTTAACAGCATAAATATGAGATATAAGGTAATGGAATAGCAGAATTTGAGGTCCAATGAACATTGCGACCTCGTAGATTGCAGCTAAGCTTAGATGTGCGGACCAGGATGTATTTGCTGAATCTGGGTAAGGCAGTGGCGATTGTATAAATAATAAATCCATAAGTAAGCAAACTTTGGCTTCATAGGATACGTATGCACATGAAGAAAAATTCGTAATTTGAATTAACACAGGATTCGAAAACTACTTTCGAAATTTTGTCCATCAGGATGCTAACTAACGAAACTCAAGTTTATGGCGTTTATGCTTCTTCTCAAGTGAACAATTCTGACGGGTGTTCACCATGTTCCCAATCAGTATACGGCTACACAGCGCTCCTGACAGCATGAAAGTTCGTCGAGACAGCCAACTGTCATTTGGCCTACATTGTCTTCAACGTCACCATCAGTAACCAAATAAATAAGAACTGAATCTGTTGAAATATTGAAGGTTTTTGGAGTAAATTCATCTCAGTCTTATCTCCCTCGATGGATCTAAATCACTTGCAGCTCAGAGATACCTAATGGATATGTAGATTGTAGTGGTAAAAATTAGATTTTCTGTAATAAAAACACAAGAAAGAGCATCCCTTTATAACAATGCAGAACGTATGTTACTTAGACCTAGATGAAAGGCTTAATGGCATTTTCAGTTCTCAGGATTATTCCACACTACTTTATTAGGAATATGCATTAGCTAATATAGATTTGCATACCTAGGAAATGATTGGCCATCTAGCTGGTCAGTGGCTGAAATATTGAAGAGATTAGTAGTGCCGTAATCCAATGGTGAATAATCCGGTGAATGAGGGGAAAAGGTGCTCTTGGACATAATAACAGTTCATAATGTTCAGACTAATCTTACAACCCTGATGAAAAATATGATTGTGGAAAACCATCCTCTTTCCTTTCTCCTAACATTTCCATACTCATGATACTAATTAGTAAATTCAAGCATTTTTACAAATTAACGCTCTTTTGACAGTATTCTAATGCCATTAAAATCCATTCTGTGACTTATCTGCCCATTTAATATTGTCAGGCTGTAGTTGGAGCAATCTGAAAGAGGAAACAGAGGTTCTGCTAACTTAAGACACTTCAGTAAGTAATATACGAATACTAGTAACAAATAGAATTCAAAAAATGTTCATATGTCAGATGCTTAGAGCTCAATGCAAAGGGGATGTTCGCTAAGTAGTCACTCCAAACCATTTTAGGAGGTGTAATCCTTAGTAATGTAGATAAGGCAAGATAAAATGAAAGGGAGTCAGGTCTGCAGAAATGTAGACAAGAAGTGGGACAGCTAGGGTTTATTATTACTGATCTTTACCATGTGACAAGATAGAGGAGGAAGAGATACTCCTTAGGAAAGTTTTATTGATTAGTTCAGAGGCGTGAGAGGCTTTGTGTGCGTGCTAAGATTTGTTTATATAGATGGAGCAAAGCGAATAAAACGTACTTTAAGTGAATCTAATGGACAGTTTGAAAATGCAAAGAATGGCTCAATCCCGTCAGCGTGAATGAAGGTTATGGGGGGGTGGGGGGGTTGAATGCGTCATAACCCTCATACAAGCTTCAACACGCCTGCTAGGACAGAGAGCTCAGGTTAGCATTTACGCCATTTTGCATTGATTAAATTACCCCCTCCTTTAAAAATTTGAGCGTTTATCCGAAGGTGATCCGCGTTGACTATTTCACGTAGTTCTTGAATGGTAAGTGAACAAAGTAAATAGGAATAAAAACGTTTACAGCGAAATTGGTTATCGTATGTCTTTATTTTCCAAGGCCAATTCAAATGTTTTACAAAATATATCTACTAATCAGTCCATTTGCAAAAATAATGAACATCAATGAAAAATTCGGATACTTTTTCTATCGTTTTAATTTTTGACAAAGTTTAAACGAATCCTTAATATTTTTTACCTGTTTCGCAGAAAACTAGGCAGCGAAGAAAATTCGAACTTTCTTCCTGAAAATATTGCACATATAGATGCTTTTTTTCACAAATTTCACAAGCAACTCGTTACTAGCGGTAAAATTTACTTTTAATCATTAAAGCACATCTCAATTAGCTATGAAAATGCTTTTGATGACTAGTTAAAGGTGCCATTAAGCTGTAAAAAGGGAGAAGATAAAAGGAGAACGCTGACTATAAGTAATTTATTTAGTAATGAGAAATTCCGGATTAATGCGGAAGGAAGGCGAACCCCCCGAAGACATCGTAATTCTAGTAACTTCTTTTAAAGTCAGTCCACTTCTTTAGCACGCTGATGGGAACTGCAACCATGTCTTCACCATCAAACGGCTCCATTGCACCCTATCAAGTTTCAAAAAATAATAATTCTTTGGCATGGAAGAGAAAAAAATAAGCGTAATATGAAATAATGATCGAGAGAATACGACTTACACGAAGAACAACGGCTTTTGCTGATAAAGTTGCAAAAGATAAAATGACGACGAGAGCCAGGAAGAAAAATAGAGGTTTGAATGAGAGCATGTTATATATTCTCAGAATCCTAGAACTCACTAATCAAGACGAACGAGGCGACTTTATATATGCATATGGAATATCCCCCTACCTTCTCATTGGTTGAATGTCAAGGGCATGCGAAGGATCAATCTCCTCTCAAAAAGGCAAATTCTAAAATGTATAGAGAAATTAATTTCCATTTTAAATATGTACGACTATGAGATTGAATATTTAAGTGAAATATGATAATTGTTTCATTAGTTGGAGGCATTGCAGGGATAAATATATTTCTTCGAATTTCAATAACTTCTCATTTCAGATAGTCCAGCTGCCTTGGTAATTGAAAGAAAATGAATGAAATGAAGCTGAGAGAACGGGCGTTCATATAATTAAACCTGTCAGGAGGCAGTGAGTATAGTGGACAAGATGCATTCAGTAATACAGACGAAGATTCACAGAAATTTTTGAACATGAAGAAGTATGCTAACTATTTAACTAATACTGAGCAACTCGAATACAAAGGTTAAACAAGTCAGACTCTTTTGAATGATTGAATATATTTTTACATATTTTTGATCCTTCCCCTCTTCCCCTCCCCTATTACCCGATTTTATATGTAATCCCATCATAAAAAATATGTTTCTTGTCACAACGTACAATAGTAAAATGTGAAAAATTGTTTGATTCTGATGTGGAATATCCGAAGAATACATTTAACACAACATTACATTTAATATTCAATTTTATAAAACTCTCGGGCATTTATAATAAAATCCCTAAATTTGAATTTTGCATGCGGGGTCTTAGTGATCTTTGGACCAAAATGAGCATGTCCCTATATCATGACTCATTGCCAACCCTGTACATGAACAAGTGGTTTATGAACTGGATCGAATATGTTGATAACTTAAAGCATTCTTGAAGTTTTAGAAGTCCAATAAAATTAACAGGAAGTTATTTTACAGATTGAGCAAAAAATAATTAAACATTTTTGTTTGGAAAGAAAAAATAGATTGAATATACCACAAAAAAGTTTTCGGATCCCATTCCAAGCTTATAAATATGTATTGAATATTGGGATATAACATGGTTGCTAACATTCACAACTACTTAGGAACTCTGTCCTTTTATAGAGGATTGAAACACCTCGATTACTGCCGAGATTCAATGTCGAAGATTAAGGCACTAACAACGTGAGTTCGTATATGAGCGAAATCGGGGACCATCATGTCTACCAACATGCGCTCCAGCCTTACCTGCTTATAAACCTGCATTTTTACACTTGTGCTAAAAAAGTAATCTGTAAGTAATTCATAATTTTCAGCAGATGAACAATGACTTTTAATTTGATGCCTCGTTAAAAACAAGCAAAATAAGTCAACTTGATTTCATTGATTGCAATGATTGAAGAAATTTTCGAATTATTGACTGGTGTAATGACATATGTAGCCTGATAAAATTTTCTTAAGAAATTGCAAAATTAAACACGAACATTTAAATTTACGTTTTTATTGAACAAATCTAGAAGTTGGCAACGCAATTGTGCATTTCCTAAAATAGGCAAAAGACTATTTCAAATACAATTCAATCAGCTTCTTGTAAGGTTACTCCACCAACAAGTATACAATTAGCTTTCAATGAAAGTGAAAGAAGTTAATTGGCTTAATTGAGGTGATCAGCACACATTACACGCCGTCTGGAAAAGCATTACAGAAGTAAAACTTTTCATTTATTAAATGTACATTTTATTGCCAAAGTTTAGAATTTCTAATGCCGGCTGTAGCGTTATTTTGCAAAATGAAGAAACATCTGGCCTTTAAAACATAAAATTCCCCAGAAAGGGGTACCGCTGAATTGTTAATGTAGTACTCAGCAGTACACAGCACCCTATGAATAGAAATTTAGAAATCCCAAGAATCAAAAGTGGTGTCATATTATCAGTTATGCAATTTGATTAACTTTAGGATGGTAATCCAAGCAAACATGCGTTTATTCAGTTAAATACTTTGAAGGGAGCAAAATAAAATGTCGAGAAATTAATCAACGATAGCATCAAAATGACTTGAATGTAATGTATCATATTCTAAAATTATTCCTTCGTGGCATATTATACTTACAAATTATTCAATTTATAAAATTATATATTAATAAAAATGAGCCCTCTCAACTCATCTACGTCAATAATAAGAAGCTGCATAGTAGCATGTAAAATCATTCCACTCACTTCTCAACAATTTGAAGAAAAGGATTAATTTAAGTGGCAAGACCGACAAGCCAATAAGCATCGAATATGTATTGGACAAGAATTTAAAGTAATCAGGGTGGCAAATCATGAAATTTGAATTTTCGTGGGGTGATATATCCATTAGGTATATAGTGTTCAACCCGAAGGCAAAAATCAGACAAAATAAGAACCTTGACACCTTAATCTTTGATACCTCCCCCCTCTCCCCCAATCCACTTACATTCAAGGTTCAAGAGACTCGAATAAATTGAAAATGTACTATTTCATGAAAATATGCACATAAATTCGTCGAACGATACATTGTCAAAGAGATAAAAATTGATTACAATATGAAGAAATTAGGTCAAATATGTTGTGAAGGGCAAGATTATAAATTGGCATCGTTTTAGTAACTTCCTGTTTATTTAATTAATATACTAATAAATTAAGGCCAATTTTGAGCTTGCACATTTAGCTAACGAGCACCGATCAATGTGGTGGCGCAATAAATAGGGGGACTAGATGCATAGTCTGCTTATTTCATTCATCAATTAAACCTAATTGAAGCTAAATAATAGAAAATTCCAATGATAAAGTGGAAATACATATGAAAAAAGGAAAGAGGATGGAAGAAAAAACAAAATTAACTTGGCTGGAACGGTGACATTTAGCTGGTACCGTTTATGGAATTTACGAAATGAAGTATAATTTAGGCAATACCTATTCAGAATCCTCTCTGCTCAATCATGCGCGAGAAAACGGTGATTGTGGGTTTTTGTGTCATCAAAAGTTGTCCTGCTTCTGAGTGAGTACTAAGATTACCTAAATTTCGTAGACAACAGCATTTCTGTTGAATGAATCTCAAAGAACAAGAGAAAATGTTGATACAATGTTCTTACTCTCAGAAGAAATACAGTTCGGTCTCAAGTGTGGTTGATTATAGTTTAAGTAAAACTTCGTTGTTGGGATATTATGCAAAATCTCCTAGTTACACTAAAACAGCTTTCCAGTCATGAGATACTATGAAGAAACACAAAGACATTTCACACAGAATCGCGGTTATAAATCAATAAAGACGCCATCGGAGTCTTCGATTTGACCAAGTTATCTTGGCTAAAACAGAACATGATGTCGATGCCCGACTCTAAGAAGATGAGAACACATCTCGAAGGAATGCAGTAAAGTGCGAAGTTGTCATTTGCATGTGTAATTCCTCAACAAAGAAATCAATGCACGAAATTACTGTTTCTCATGGTCAATGATCAAAAGGGCCTCACAGTGTTCAATTACAAGTAATTTTGATCCTTACAAAAGTATATTCAATCGAATTTCCTTAGCCCACCCTTTACTTATAAACATGCATTTATTTGCTAGAACATATTACGTGTTGATGTATCAACTATTAAATTCCAAGCAGACCTAAATTTTTTACTCTATTTGAAGGCTATGCGCATGCAATTTTATAAAAAAGTTGAATTTGTGAGAGATAATGTTTTCTTAGATTTACGGTCATTATTATTGCCAAGTCCAAAACGAAGAAGATTACCAGATGAAACAGGAGAATGGCAGAAAATTAAACTAGGACACCAAAAGAGTTTTATTTTAAATTTCATGCTCGTTTCACCTAATGGCCCATTTCGTTTAATAATATGGCGTTCCAAAATCCAATTTTCGATTGAGTTCATATACGCCGAGTTTGTTGGCTATTAGACTAACTTAGTTGTCCGGTCGAGACATATCGATTCACCGGTCTCTCCTCTCGTAAGTTAGTTCTTCCTATATAAAATTTAGGAAGGTTTAAAAAATTTTTGAAAAGGGACAAAATATCATATACGGAAAATCGTCCCCATTTGAAATGCATGAAAAGAAGCAGAGAGGGTGAATAGAAATAATATGTATTTACAATTCAACATCTACCCCCGTTTAATGAGTTTATTTGAAAGTACTTCTACCAATTCATTGATGCAGTCGCCACGTAGTGATGAAATGAGAAGAATTTGGGATGACTTCAAACCTACACGTTGAGCAGCTTCAATTAGACATTGAGAAATTTTACCAAGGGACTCCGAACCCCCAGAAGGTGGTACTACGAGGTCAATTTTCGTGCCTATCACAAGGGATAGTCGTGAGGGGTCAACCAGATGTGGATTGAACAATTGCAATTCTCGATGAAGTGTGCCCAACTGTTGAGCGAATTCGGAAGTAGCGTCACTTGAGGAAACAGATTGAGATTTATCTCCTCCGATATTCAGAACAGTGCTCACATCAATTAGGTAGACGATAGCCCGACATCTCTCGATGAAGCTGAGGAAGCATGCTCCCAAGCCGGCATTGTGAGTGGCAGCTCCTTCGATAATCCCGGGAAGATCCGCGACTGTATAATTAAAGAGGAAGAAGTTTGAGTGAGTGAATAGTTCTTCTCAATCAAATGTTGACAGTTACACACCAAGTGCAACCTCTTTAATTATAACATCATAATTCACAAAGTAAATGCAGATCTTCGAAAAGAATTAGCAGCGGTGGAAGAAAATTTTAAACTTTCACTTTGGGAAAGCAACTGAAGTTAGTCCATAGAAAAACAACCAGAGGGGGTCAAAAAGATACTAAGAACCCCACAAAGATATTAAAGTCTAGTTTCATTAATTTTTTAATTCGGGATGAAAATAGCTTCTGGGTATTTAACAATTTGACACATTAATTACCGAGCATAACCTTATCAACGATATCAGTTTTACTATCCGGTTGTCAAGCTATTTTGTATATGACACTAAGCAGCTGTAACGATGTTAAACTGAATATAACTCGAATCAGGTCTACCAGTCATATATTATTTACTGGAATAGAAGAAGAAACTCTCGTTATTTTAATGAATTTTGAAATGACGTAAACTAGTGTGACGATAATAAGCAACAGAAAATAAATAAGAGCATAAATCTAGAAGTGATTTCTTCCAATAGCGGGGAGAGGATGATAAGCCCCGGATAAAATAGGTAAATAGTTGGCATTCAATAAGAGTCCAACAGATGATAAAGAGAGGTTGGATAAAAATATAGAGAACAGCATTAAAATAACAAAGAGTCCTACTGCATCCGATTTTTGGAAGGCTCGCGATTCGTCAAATGGATTGAACCAAATGCTTGCCTAAGATGTTCAGTGCTTATTGACAGGGATTATTTAAATAATACCGATCGGTCTTGCCGCCTAAAATTATGTTTTCCTCCTGTGATTGAGAAAGGAAGTGACTGTATATGATAATACGCAGTCACCATGAACTAGGTATAACAGCTGAACTTTATTTATAAAATAAATAAAATGAACATAACTACCTCAAAAGTATTCAGGTTAGTTACTTCGAGTCTACTAAAAATGATGTTAAGGCTAAGTTAAGAGTTACAATCTAGGACTCTCTGCGATCCACTATTCTGTGCTGCAAAACGATACATGGCAAAGAAATTTGGACATAGAAAGTTACAGTGGGTAAAAATTTGGAAACGTGCGCAGTCTTGTCGCGGTGCATGCTTAGTGCATCAAAGTGACATCTGGGACGTCCACAGTATTAACCTATCAGTCGTAAAACCTGAGGTAGTTAAGTTTTCGACCCAAATGGAGCAAAATAGAAAGCCTCAAAGTCAGAAGACAGAAAAGAGTAGCTGCAAACATCTATTGAAATTAAGACTGCACTAATTTAACAAAGCAAAGAGGAATTTTAAGAACGCATCCTATGGCCTAAATAAAGAATGAATATAAAACTTTATTATTTAATTTCCATCCTTCATATCATTAATCATATCATTAGATAATTCTTTAGTGAATCGCTTCGAAATCTGAACCATTCAACCTAACTTTAATTGGTACCGCTAATGGGCCTGTCGAGTTACTGATTTAGCTTGACCCTACTTGACGATTTAACCCAACTACCATAATCCCCTCACGTTCCGACACCACTACAAAATATACTAAAGAGAGAATAGAGACAAACTTGTCAGCTTCAGCGTTCCTTCCCCGTTTTGTGGAGGAATTTCCAGAGTACCGACGTGTGGTTGAATGGTGGTGAAAGGGTAGGGGGCGACTCGAGGTCTCGCACGCGTAAGACGCCGAAGGAGACTGGATTTTCCAGCATTAGGGAAACCAACAAACCCAATATCAGCAAAACTCATTAGCTGCAGTAAAAGGCGCCGTGTCTCGCCCACCGAACCCCTTTCAGCAAGTCGCAGCGTGGCCTCTCGGGCTCTCCAATGAACATTGGAGTAATGAGCCTGATTAGCGCAGGCAAAAAAGGCGTTCCCCCGACCTCCCACACCTCCGCGAGCTGCGATCATCGTCTCTGAGGGTGTAGAGAGAACTTTTAACAAGTTCATGTCCTCTTTTACGTCAGCTTTCGGGGATACAGAGAAAATCTGAGTTTGCAGAGGCACCTGTTTTAAGTACAATTGAATAAGATTAATTTAACTAGCGCTGCTACAAAATGGGAACACAAATGCCACGATTTAGGCAATTTGGAATGTTGGATAATATGCTAATAATAAGAAGCCGTCTTAGAATTGATATTGGATTTAATGCTAATCTCTTCAAAATATATTGAGAAAAATCTGTATCATATGTTAAGTTGAAAAGCGACTAATTAATAATCCTGAATCCACTAGACAAAATAACCCTTCAATGCTTCCAAACTATCCGCTTTCTGTTTTACTTATGCTCCACCTTGAAAAAAATAGCATAATGCATATCAGCTTTACTAAAAAAGAACATATAAAATGTTGGTCGAAAATACGCATATTTTATAGATATGGGATCTTTAAAATTTTGATAATCCCCAGATGGAAACTTGAAAATTTTTTTATACGAGAGATTATACTTGGGAAAAAAGTCACTTGGACGTTTTGAGAATTTCTAAAATTGAAATAGATTTTTTCCAGGATCACCGAGGGGTACGAATTAAGACGGAGATCAAAACACAGCTATCAATGTGACAATTAATACCCAGATATAGGATCACAAAATTCAGATTAAAACACACTTGAACACGGGGGAGTAAGCCTCACTTTATTCTGATCTAAGTTGAATGTCTAGGATCCGACGTTGGTAACGTCTCAAGTCATTAAATACCTCATTTAGGAGATCTTAACCAGAAGTTAGGCATGTAGTATTAATTTTTCCAGAGGGGGCGTACGAACTCTAAAGAAAAGGTTAATGAGCCCAAGAAAGAACAGTATGGGATCACTCAAGTCATAAGTTTGGAACTCATCAACCCAAAATCATCGATTATAGTTACCGATTTAGAAAGCTTTGATCAATAACTCAATTAATGTATAACCTTCTTAAGCTGAAAGAATTTTCAATTTTGCATTAAGCCAATTAGTCTCCACAATAAGAGTAGGGAGTATCACATGCAAGTGCGCGCGAACTTACGCGAAAATTGTATCAAGAATGCTCATTAAGAGAGATAACTAGTTATCGCCTTTCTATTTTCCTTCAGCTTCTCCATGCAATTCAAGACGCCTATTGACTGCAGTATTAAATCAGGCATAAACTAGGAGGTTTATGTTCCAGGTTTTACTTGATGTAGGATTTTTAGACAGAGGTCATATTCCTATAAAATACTGAACTGAGGTAAGTATAGCGTAAAGAACGTTTTTGCGCACATTCTTAAGGTCAGAGCATTTAAAACTAATGGTAGTAATGTATATGTGGAAAATAAGCAAAAAAGGTAATAATTTAAAAATTTTGGCTACGTCTATCGGACAAATATTAGTTTAAATTTTAAGAACAGCATTAGTACATTGAAGAGAATGGAACTGAGGTCGAAATCTAAATGCCCACATAAATTCATGGCTATAGTAGCAGTAAGCAGAGTGACGAGGTTTGATGCAAGAAGCATCAAGTCGTGTCCGCTGAACAAAAAATGACCACCCAAACGAGTAAAAGAAAATGCGGTTAACAAAGGAAAAGGAGACACTACTTTCCTCCAATCATGAGGGACGAGGAAGATGGATTCCGTTGATATCTGAATCAAATATCACTAATTTTAGTCTTTTATTTTCCTGATTTGCTTTGAACACGAAAGGATTCTGTTCTGTAAACATCACAAGCAATATTTATTAGCCACCCCATACTTTACTGTTAATAACTGATTCTCAGTTAGCGACAGAAAGCATTATTAGTCTGTGACAGTATAGTCTATTCTCGTGAATGATCATTGTTATAATTATTCCAATTCTACTAGTTCACAAACTATGAAGTCGGATATAAGGTGGTACCCCTGGGAGAAATATAAAACTGACCTAAAGTATTGCACTATTCAAGCCTCTAAATGCAAATCAAATTGCAGGAATAGCATTCATTGATAATCAGCAAAAGATATACCACTTACTACAAGTCTATGTGCTTCTTCGAGCATGTTTAATAACTTCATCAATCTTACCGGAAATTGCTCGGAAAAATAAACAGTGATCAGATGTATAACACACCTTTGCTCTACTAAGGAGCCAATGAGTCAAGTAATATCGTGGTGAGTCTCATTTAACGGCTTTTGCCTGTAAAAATGTACTAATAATTTCATATGACATGACCAACTATGGAATCAGATCATTCGAATCACAAGTTTCGAATACCTCACTTATGTAGATGAGAGTTAAATGGTAAAGATAGGTGAGAAAATCCCGATGCTATCCACTACGTCTTGATTTCATTATCTACTTACTATTGAATTCGCCACTATGCCTTCGACTTGCTTGCTATTCCTCATATTCCAATTTTTCTCATTAATAAAATTTTGAACGATTCTAAAGTGTTATGAGGAAATTAAAATCATAAAAAAACCGATACCAGTCACCTAATCAAAAAAGAATGTGGAATAATGATGACCTAAATACCAAGTAAAAAACGATTGATTAATTAAATAGACTCACCGCAACGATGAGGTGATTCGCGCTAGCTCCATGACGATTACTTCCTGATCCTTTGCATCCATCTGGAGCCTTTAGAATTGAACTAATATGCGAGAGATCGTGAATTGTGGGATCAGCTGAAATCAAGCAAATAGCAAAATAAAGCACAAAATAATGGCTACTGAATAAAAATGAAGTAGTACCCTCGAAAATTATATGGCCACCGTTGCCGCCGTCACCGCCACTTGGACCCCCATTAGGATTGCAGAAAAGTCGATCAAAAGCAATACAACCGTCACCACCCTTTCCAGCATGTACCACCACATACTTAGAATCTACAAATGGTTTCAACTAAAAGTGAAAATACCCCTATGATAGCTTACTGTATGTCCTGAAGCACGAGCCTTATTCTTAAGTTGAACCCGAAAGCCAACTCCTTTAAATGCTTGAGATAGATTTAAGACCAATGTTAATCTAACCATACTCCCTAAAATGGAAAATTTGACATATTAAAGCTAATGTGGCTTGTCGAAAGAGAAGATAGAAAAAAATGGTGACACAAAGTAGCATTTATTGAAATTTAATGGGTTTATCAAGACCAAGCAGTCTATTTTTCATTTCTAAATCGGAGAATCCGTTTTCTAGAACCAGCAGAGGGATCTTATTACGGACAGTCATGTTAGCAAAACTTAAGCTGGCGACGGAATAGGACACATCACGTTCGTCAAACTCAATGGACTTAGATTGAAGGAAGATGGATTTTGTATAAGCAGTAAACTTCGACTTGTTCTTATCGTAAGTAATGGAAAAAACGCACGATCTAGTGAGTACATGGAGCAGAATAGGAGTAAGGAGAGCGAAAGCTAAACTGGAGACAAAAAATGGAGCGAATGTTGCAAAGGAAGCAAATTTTGAAATGATAAAAGGTTGTGCAGCTAGGGTTACACCACTAGAGGAAAGGGAGAAGAGTTTTGCTCCAACAACAAGCTTTGAAATTGGATTTGTGTATACTTGAACACTGGAAGATAAAGAGCTGGGACCAGAGCATGCCAAACGAGCACAGTTCAACATAAAGCATCTGGGTTGGAGAAGCCGCATAGCAACAGACTGAAGTAAAATGCGATAAAAACAAATATAAATCATATATCAAATGAAACCTGCAAACACAAAATAAATTTTCACGAAAAGTGAATGAATCCTCGTTAATAAGAATTACGAAATAAAATTGCAATAATCATATGAGACTTAAATGATCTTCGTTTTGAACCAGGAATACTAATTTAACGGCAAATAAAGCACATTTTTCGAAAAAACAATATATAAATTACGTGCCGCCCAAAAAAATTGTAAAATTCGGTGAAAAAAGTACCAATTATATTCCAGATTGAGGTAATATTGGCTAATTAAAAATAATGATTCATTTTTTCACTTAAAATTTTTATTACGTACTTTACTCCTCACGTATATTTCTACTTTATTATGATTTCGATTCCGTTATTTGCTTTATTATCTGATTTTTTAAAATTCATTAAATTATGTATTAAGGAGTATGCTTTTAATGTCCTTATTCTGCTGTTCCAATTTATGTGTAGGTATCGATTTTTTTTTATTGCTTGTGTTATATTCCTTAAGAGCCTGAAGTATCTATCTCTTTGTTTTACCTCAATTTGTATCAATTAAAATTTACTCGAAATTATTTTTTTTACCCAGGAAGTTTTAATTTTATTTAATTTTTGTATGAAAGTTTTAAGACTTAAATGATGTATCCTGATTTGAAGTTCTTAAACTTTGCCTCCTAGTTCTCGTATATGGTATTTACATTTGACACTGGAGCGGATTAGCTACCTGGCTAAGCCTGACTGTACTCAGAAACCTCAGTGACAATTTCTCCTAGTTCGTAAGATCCCCAGAATTAGCTAAGCTATTGCAGAGCTGAGAAGAGACAGAAGCATCCAGGAAACGCATTTATTCTAGACATGCATGGCGTGGGGTGTAATGTATGACATGGAACTTCGTCATTATATACACTTTATGATACGATGACCTCATATAACTTGGGTCATTGATTGGTCAGAAAACCGTGTACTGGAATTGACCATTGATTGATCGTATTGGTATTGGTCATTGATTCTGCATTAGTCATGCTGAAGTTGCGTCCCCACAACACAACTTTCAAAATATTTAAATGTGGAATTGAGATGTATCTACGAATTATCATAGTTGACGAAACAGTTTCAGAATCGGGAACTCTATCTGCTTAGTTGTGCAGATATTCGTGATTCATTACTAATAACGCCAAATTGCACAATAAATTGCTGTACTTTTACGCAATGTTAATAAAGATTACACGATAGAGCTAACCATTTAATCTTCTCTGTGCTTTTTAATTCAGTCTTTTCTTTCGAAATGAACTAGATTCAATAGAGCAGAAAAGATAAATATTTTATTAGAATTTTTAGCAGACTCAAATACTGACCATTTTATTATATCACTGACCAGTAAATTCCTATAAAAAGCTAACCTCCAAGGATATGCACAATCTGGCTCAATTGTACGCCTGTCAATTCTATTATCGGGAAACCTAATAGATGACGTCAACTTGATAATTGACATCTAGTGAGACTAGCCACTTAGGTTAAATTTTTGAGGGTATTCAGACTCGCCTTCTTTATTTTGCTAGATTATCATCTTCATTGTTGAAAGAGTGATATATCTCTACTCCAACCCTAATTCATCGAAAGCAGTGGATGCTTCATATTTTATGAACAGTGAGATTTCCGAAGCCTCTTTGAACTTAATGGACATCTCCGTATAGGCATTGACTAGAAGGAAATGGTAATCTTCTCCTGTAAACGTTTGTGATTTATTTGCATTAGTCAAATAGTTCATGGACTTCTCCCTTATACATGGTCGCGAAAAAAAGACGCCTGGAGATCGTAAAGAGATTATCATGCTCTTAACCAAACATGTGTTCCAGTTCGTTTTTCCATCCATTATATTGAAAACTGGCGTGCGCGATAGACCTACGTCTACGTGGGGCACCTCGGGCAAAGTATACTCACACGCCAAAATGTCTATAAACCGGCAGTTGACTACAAACTACCATGACCCGACTATTTGTCATATTCGAACACTTCCACAGTACTCAACTTACCTTTTTCTCTACCTTTGTGTCTGTCTCTTTTACATCTGTGAATCACTCTTCTGTCCTCCCGCCCCTCCCCCCTCTCTATTTTTTGCGACTTTGATGTTCCTCGACTCTGTGAAGCCCGAAGTCAACTAAAGGGCAAATGATAACTATTATAAAGCCTGCCATTTGATATAAATATACCCAAAACTTTCCACTTCAGCTAAATGTTAAAATCATTTACTCCTAACTGCACCCCATTCTGGCTAATCACCAGATATTACCAGCCCTGTAGAATACCATAACTTCAGCTGTAATCACATTCTTCAATATTTTTGGGTACCTGCATATGCCCTTTGGTACTTTCAATGGTTATTGTGCAAAATATTACGTGGCCTAGATTCCGTTGTTGCCTATATTGACAACTCTCTCATTGCCAGCTCCAATCCTGAGGAACACATACAACACCTACTGTAAGTGTTTAAACTCCTGTAACAAGACGGAATCGCCGTTAACTTCTAGCAGTGTAATATTCTGTCAAATGTAACTTGATTTCCTCGGCCATCAATTCGGCATCGATGGTATTTCACCATTTCCTGAGAAAGCCCTATCAATTATTACTTACCTTATTTCCAAATCTCGAAGAATTTTTTGTGAAAGATTCGTCCCTAGCTGTGCTCCAGTCATGCTTCCTTTCACAGATCGGCACTTTAGTATGCCACCAAAAGCAGAACCAATGTCTACTGAAATGAAAAAGTTGTTGTCAAAAGCTACGAAGTTAAATCATCTCGACATTTCCAGTCAAATTCGAACTGTTCAAAAGATTGATTCATTTCAGTTCTGCAACAGTTTGTCAACGGTCAAATTCAACACCAATTCTTCTAGAGGAAACTTACTGCACTCTAACTACTTAGCAGTCAGAAACCTTTCAGATATCTTGGGAGGACGCCAATTCATCTTCTTCACCATCTAAAAACCACTAATTCATTGTGGTCGAGTATTGTCAGACTATCATTTCCTAGGATCGTTCTCCATTTGGATTTCCTTATGAAATTTAACACCATTACCCTATTAATTGACGACTTTAGTAATATTGCTATAAATGTCCCATCCTGTACTGAGCCAAATCAAATCCTTGATTCCCAGGAACCGCTTCTAAGCGTGAATCCAATCCAGAATTTGCAGAAATCACAGAAGACACTTCCTTAAGTTTTGAATACCTACGCCGATCACTTCTGATGTCAAAATCTTTTGTGATATTTGGGTCTGCAAGCCAAAACTTTTTGTCCCGAAACCGTACCTCAGAAAAATTTGTGATTATTTTGGATGGATTATCGGATCCAAGCGGATTACCAACCATTTCATCAAGACACTTATCAGTCGTCTAATCACTGCCTCGTTTATCAAACACTTTGTAAATACATGCTCTCTTCTTTTCCCCTGCCTGATGATCGTCTTTGGTAACATTACGTTGACATAGTGGGTCCCCTCTACATCAAACTCTTTCACTCGTATCCTAAACTCTATTAATAGTCTTACGCTTTGGCTTATTGCAGTTCCAATATCTGATACAGCACCTAGTTAAGACCCTGATAGATTATTGGTTGTCTGTATCCGATGTCTCATCTACAATCACAATAGGGAGAGAATCACGAGTTATTTACGTTCTGTTTCGGCAATTGACCCATCTCCAGGGTTCGTTACAAATCACAATCTTGGCTTACCAACTGGCCGCCAACAGTCCTGTAGAACGATTTCATCGACAGTTATGATTCACTATAATCGCAACTTCCTCAAGAGTATATCGATCGGAACGTCTTCCCATCACTCTACTTGAAATAAAAAATGCCACTAAAGAAGATCAAAGATACTTTTTGCAGAACTAGCATTTGTTAGAACTCTAACTACCCGGTAAAATGATTATCGGCTCCAAAGACAAAGAGCATATAGAACCCCTGTTATATTCCGAGCGTTAAAAATATTATTTCAGATTTGGTCGCCCAATACCCACCCGACCGAATGGTCAGTCAGAACAAATAAATAAAGACTTATTAACAAGTCCGTTCAAGCTGGCAAACTTATACCTCTCAGATATAAACCCCTTGGATAACTCCCAGGGCCGAATTCGACCCCCCGATTACCATTACACTACTACAGACTTCCTTCTCTGTAGTTCCTCTCACTCAGATTATACAGCGCTTTTCTATATATCGCTCGCCTTTATATTCAGCTTTCGAAGTCCTCTCTCTGATGCTGAATCTTTACCAAGTCTCATTAAAGTTCTGCCACTGCTGTAAATTTAGATTCGATTTCTATTAAAATATTTACCTTAATTACAATAATAACCTAATAACCTGACTAGCACTTTATTGACGTAATGATATGGCACATTAAATACATTTTAAAACCAAGGTTCTGACCCCATTGCACGACACCAAACACGTTTTCAGTTTGTCGGGTCTGACTGGATTAAAATAGCTAGTAATATCGATTTCCGGTTCTAAAAGCATGAATGTTGATCCAAGGGGTTTCAGCAGTGAGTGTGAAAGCCCAAATCACAGCTACATGTAGATAGTCTCAGAAAAGGTGCCGTTTTTTCAGGATCAAATGGATCAATATTCCGCAAGTTAATGAAGCATGCATAATGTCAAGGGTTCAGTATTTGAATGCGCAGAGTCTCGCATCTGAATGTCACCACCAGCTTTCAATTCTAGTTTCTTCAAAGAATCGTTTGAGAAAGCAACTATACATATAGCTTTGTATTCGTTTTTCCATAAAATACCCAATAAATTAACTGAAATGTTATTTGGTGTGATAACAATACTGTAGTAAATACCTACCCGTGAGAAAGCAATAAATAAATGATATCATCATTTTGTTTGCGATATTTTCTTTATTTTTCTAATATTGCCCCATTTTATATCTTGAGGTCATCATTAAATTTCATTTTAACCGTATGAACTCGTGCACGTGTTCATTTCCTCTCTCTCTTTCTCTCTCTGAAACGGGAATATCGGAGATGGAGGAATAGAAATTAGTGTAAATACGCATAAACTGCAAATATTATGAATCAACAATCCAGTTCCATTTTAAATAATTGACAGGTCTGTGATATAAATTATTTTTGTATGGTACCTTGATTAACAGATACTTATCTAAAACGAGTCAAGTTATTCTCTGACTTACCCTGGATAATTAATGAATAAAGTACAATAAACCAACCAATACTTTAGAAATTGGTGTTTTCTAACCAAATTGGAAAATGTCTTCGCTGTTCAAACATGAAGTTTGATTATATTGGATGAGAGGTAAGTAAAAATTCTTGCCTAGTGAATGCTGTAAATATTTGCTAATAAATGATGTTTTTATTTTCTCTCAACTGGTTGATAAGTCGCCATTAAAATTTATGTAGTGGGATAAAAGGGATTTAATTTTGGAAAACTTCTTGAAGTCGTTTTTTTAGGGCTCCGATGTTCGTTGAGAACTTTGGAGGCTGCTCTTCGCGACATTACCGGCAAATCCTTGAAAGCTCCCTCTTGGTGATAGAACAGAAGTGTGACGCACAACTTTGATGGGATTTTGAACAGTTTCCTTCATGGCGTCAAGAATATGTTCAAAACCGACGTGCGTCTTGGAGGAACACTCAAAATAACTAACAGCTCCAATGCTTTCAGCCAAAGCCGAACACTAAAAGAGCGAATAAAACAGTCGATAAAATAGTATACAGTAAAGGATACATTTACGTTTTAAACAGTAATTTATTTCGCAATTGAGCTGCCATGGATGACCTTTTTTAAATATTTGGTCAACAACTGGGAGCGCAATTAATCAATAGGGTCTTATCTGTATATGTGTGTTAATTATAATGCATATTAGAGGTCATTTCACCTGTACACATAGTGAGTTGTTTGGGGAAGCTAACGGTAAGTTATTTCTGATTGACCATATTTAAAAATATCCTGTTCTTTTCCCTTTAATCCCCACCGACTATTTCTTATTAACAGCTTCCTTCAATCTATAGTTCCTTTCGTTGATTTTTACCACCGACATTTTGCCTACCTTCAGTATTTTTAATCTTATTTCTTTTTCTCGGCTTCTTTTGATCAAAATACATTACTTAGTCCCCTTTTTACTCTTTGTTGTTCTATCCTGTCAACAGTAGTGACCCTCAAGCATCGTTGCTCAAATACAGTAATTGTAGATAGCTTCTCAAATGGCTCTATCAGATATATTGAAAGTTATGATTTTAAAGCTTTTATTCTATTATTAATTTTAATAAAAATTTATTTTTTCCAGCATATAAGAGGTTCAACTCATAAAAACTATTTAAGAACGAACCTGATCGATTGTTGGCATTTCGCGTCCTTTTGATCTAAGTTCGTTATTAATCGATTCATCAGCCCTTAGATCATTTTGTAGACCAATTAGGAAAAGAACAGCATTTTTCGGTCCGTTTTCGCGTACCTCCTTGAGCCATTTACTGCGGATGTGTTCAAAAGACTCCGCAATTGCAACAGAAAAGCAAATTGCAAAGATGTGTGCATTCTGGTAGGCCAAAAACCGTATTTTTTCGAGGTGATGAGCTCCTACAAGACATTGCAAGCAATTTAACATACTTTCAATTTTTATAGAAGCAAAATCATTTGAAAAAAAAATTAGGGGCAAAATACTTGCTATTTATCTGCTATTTACATTTACCTGTTTACGGTTGTATGAAGATACCAATAAACCAAATTACCATGATCCAACATTCTAATTGTCAATAAACTCCGTAGACCGAGAATGGGAGCTCATCCAAAATGTATCAGATATAATATTAGGGGAAAATAGATTTGAAATATTTAGATTTTTTAAAAGAACTACATCGATGTTATCAGAAAACAAAACTTTTATTAGTTGCACCAAATCAAACTCCTCTTTCATCCCTCACTGTGCTACTTTGCCATTTTACGCAATTATAGCTATCTCGGGGATAAAGATTCGCTTCATGTTATCATAGGTAACAGTAACAAGGAATGAGATGTGTGAATATATCAAAGGAATCTGGTCATCCATTTGTCATGGTACTAAACCTAGTAATAATATGTAATGAGTGAATATGAAAATCAGTAAAAAGTATGGGAACCAAACATCGCGGAGATATCCAATGAGCAAATTGCCAGTCTGCTTAACACGGGAGGCAAATTAGGTGAATTGCAATTTTCATTTGCGTCACCTCGGTGTTACTTTATTAGCGCAATAATAATTGAGTTTGAAAATGTGGTGCCTTAAACAGGAATACTCGATTCATAATGAAGACGTACTTAAACATATTTTCAAAACGCACATTAGATGTCTCATCATAATTTACAGGTCATATAAACCAATAAATTCAGTACAAGGGGGGAGGAGGGGAGGGAGGGAGGAACAATAATCCCCTCAAAACTAAAATGAATTAAAAGTTAAACAATATGGATAGTTAACAAATTCTCTTTTTCTAATTACCTAACAGCAAGTACTAGTGGAATATTTTTGCTCGGTTGAATTTAATAAATTTCATTTTTGCATTCCCTAAATTATGGAAAGCGAATTGGTGAGGAGCTTCCTGCGACTAAGTATTTTAGAACATGTTGAAATCATAAAGAAGATTTGGTCTTGCCATTTCTATTCATACCTGGTACACACTACCTCTCCGTTTAACCATAGAAGATATAAAATAGTCAAAACTCGTAATATATGTATAAAAAATCTGAACGCTTCAACGTTTCGATAATGTTCCCCTTGTCATATATTTGATACTTTGTAGACCGGTTTCAGTGGCCTTCCATACTGACAATTCTAAAATATTTAGGTTTACTTTGGATTATGGTGCTATAGATCTTTATACGTTGTCAATTCAGTTGCGAGCTTCCTTATGCAGTCAGACAGCGCTGAAGAAGTGTCAACCTTTGCGCTTGGAAGTCATGAACCTCTTGTCCAAATAGCATTTCAGACATAGGATTTTGTCTACAGGCACACAACATTTGAATTTTTAATTTTAGTCCTGACTCTTATTGGCACTTTACTGAGCAGTAAATCTGAAATTTTAAATTAGCCGCCGTTCATTCACATTTACCATTCAATGACACCAATGCTATTCGACAAAATGGGTTTAAATTTTATTCTTTTACAATTAATGGTCATGTACAAATACAATGGCTGAAAAGATATTGCAATGATCAAAATGTTCACAATCACTTTCTGATTCTCACTATCATTACTGTTGAAAATTAATTATCGCAAAAAACAGTAATATACTCTGTTGGCTACCCTTGAAGCGACCCATTCCCATTAATCTAGCCGTTTAGTGGTTGAAATCTGAAAGACACCTGTAGTATTAACGAAAAACGCGTCAGACTCAATAGGGCTAGTACCTTAAAGCAATATTACATCATTTACAACAGTATCTGAGATTTTAATGATTGTGTGTTAAATGAATTGAAGTCAATGAGCTTTATTCCATCAAGTTGAATTAAAAGAACTGACTAATGTAGAACTATGTTAGATTCCCTATCACTAGAAAGTGAATCGTTGTAGTAACTTCAAATTAATTTATAATACTTTTTAAAACTATAATAAATGTTGTTTATCGATTAAAATCAGTTCTTACGAAAAGTGGTAGCATTTGCTAGTTGTGATTCCAGTTAAAATCTACCTCAGGCAGTGTGTTAATAAATTGTTTACTAGAAAGCTAGACCAGCTTACAGGAATATAAGACGAGCTAAAGTTTGTTTGAGAGACGTTGTTTTAGGACTTCTTTCATAACCACGAAGGATGGCACATTATGAAACTGTGATACAAGTTGTTGTATTGTATTTCTCAGCTAAGCAATAGTTAGGAGTATTAATAGTATTAATACCGAATAAGGAGTGCCACAATCTGTTTTATGACATAGAATGACAAGAATACACTGTTTCACAGGATAACGTTTAAGAATGTATGAACATAGTGCTCTTCCATTTGAAGGTGTGACATTATTATTTTCTGGAATCAATGCTAAACAAGATTCTGAGCGATCACTATCAGGCTTATAAGAGTGATGCATAAGTGGGCGAGGTTAACCAATAATTAATTGATAATACATGCTTCGCCCCCTCCCCCCTCCCCCCTCCCCCTCCCCCCCTCCCATCTACTTAAATGGTAAAACTCTATCTAGGTAAAAATTCACATCTCCTAATGCACCAAACATGCTCATTTAATAGTGATAAAGTACATTATTTAAAGTACCTTTTCTGACCTTATCAGAGTGAGGTTAATTCTAGGTTATCCAAATTTATATCTTATAATATTTACCATATGTCTTTGGAACGCAAATCGCAAAGAATTTAAAGAACCAGAGCTATTTGATATGCACATAATGCAAAGAGACCGTTGAAAAGCATTTATATGGCGCAAGAGATTGCTGTGTAGAGGAAAAGTCTCCTTATAACCACGGAGCACTAATGAATTGATATGAAAAACAAAACTCCAAATTTTCAAATCCTAAAGACCTTTTGAAAGAGGTGGCTTGAAAAGTAATTAAGAAACAGCACATCCTGTTTCGCATTGTAAATCTGCCCTGTGTCCTTCGATTACATACATTGCCATGTTGTCATGAATATTTTTCTAGTAGAAATTAGATTATTTACTTAGTGACCAAATTATGCATATTTAAGGTACACATTTTTCCTTTACAAAATACTAATTCTTGATTATTATGAACAAATTACAAAATGTCATTTTCATTTTTGGACAAAATTTTTAAGCGTTAAATACTAAAGGGAGAACCAGGTCAATAACTATAATAGTAATAAAAAATTAATTCTCTTACCTGGTGTGTCCCAGCAGTCAACAAGCATAAGGGTCCCGTCTTTCGTAGTTTTCACTGGCGCCATATCGACCAAAGTCGCTGAATACGTATTTCGAAAGGGTTGACCACAAAGACGAGAAATGAAGCATGATTTGCCAACCCGTTCATCGCCAACCACAACACATTTACCGATTAAAATATGATTCTCTTTGCATTGTGGTGCCTCCATTTTCGTTGCTAATTGATAAGATTTCTGAAAACAGTAATAACAAGCACCAAATGAAATATCATTGGTTTAGCAGGCAAAGCATGCAATTCTTCAATCGCATCGTTGCTATTGGCGACGACAGAGAGCACTTTAGCTGCCTACTTTATTTCACTTGGTAGGGAAAAATAACACGCTTTACTTTATGCTGTAATTGGTCATTAATATTGTTTAGGGTTTATGTACAGCTCATTTAGAATTGAGATGACTACAAAATAAACTTATTCCCTTTTTCATAAAGCTACAGCTGTTAGCCAGGAAAAAGTGGAGAAGACCTATGGCTCAAACAACGATGTGCAATTGTCTACATGGAAATGGATACGAGGTGGATGGTTGGCCGTCTGTTGTTTCGATTATGATTCCAGTGCTTAGGTGCGAGCGTGTAAATTAAAAAAAAAATTAATAGTTCTGCACGCGGCATATTAAGCTTGCGAGCTTGAATCGATTTCCTAATCACCACTTTGTTGAGATTATAATATCAACGGAGTTAAATGAAATTATACCTTAATAAATCTGTTGAGAGGTATAAATGAATTAATTCTATTTGATTTATCTTCTATTTAATCGACACTTTCAATTAAAAATTAGTTTCAGGCTTAAGGAAGAATTACCTTCACTTTTGGTATTTATTATCGAAAGATAGTAAGTTGAATTCGTGTACCGCGAAGTCTATCGATAAAGATGTCGCAGGCCGTTAGCGAGCTAACCAAATCTTAACTCAGTAGGTTTAATTTCCAAGCATTTCGAATTCCTATCTTAAAAGGGTTGGGATGATAGAAGACGACAAATCACGGATTCCAAATGTTAACTGATTTGTGGGGCGCTTAACTGTGAATATGTAAAAGGTACGAATCCACATTTATAGAATTCAAATTCGGGTGTTATTTTCATACAATTAACTGAAAAAACTCAAACTCTTAAATGTCCCAATTCTTGTAGGTCTTACAGACATTTAAAGGCCAAATCGAACTTGGGTATACACAAGTGCTTTACCTCCGTTACCGGTAATGCAGGGAAGAAGAGCTCTCGTGAATACAAGTAATGGCTGGCACAAATGATTGAATTTGGATGCTCAAAAATGGTTAGCTAAACTTTTTTACCCATTAAAGCAATCAGCGGCGAAGCCTTCCACAATACAGATGGAGCATCTAACGTAAGCTTTGGTAATCATTTTAGCAGGTTCTTGATAAAGTTCGCCTGTACGTGAACGGATAAGATGTCGTCATTCATATCTTAGCTTTAATTAACCCATAATTTAACATTTCATTGTTGCCTGATGCTTTAATTGGTGAAAAGCACCTCTTTCAACTTCTTATTTGTAAAGTGTTTAGTAGATGATGAGTGTTAAGGCATTAAACTTCAGACAGTCGCGAACATCCCTAAGATTTATATCACACGGGTCTTTTCTTTTCTTACTATCTTATGCTATCCTGTCCACTCTTCTACTGAAAAAAAACTTTATTCACCCAAATTTCACAAATACTGTTTTGATGTCATATATGTATTTTTATTTTCGTACTCAGTTGGTTAAATTCGATGCTTTGGAGTAGATACCGCCTACTTAGTAACATCTTTAAACAGTACTTAAGATATTAGAGTAGTGTTTTCTTAAACTCGTTCAATTTTAGAGAACTTTATTTAAGGCCTAAATGTCTATAATGTAGAATGCTTATTACAGTTTGAAATCTGATAGAATTTTCACTTCAGTATTCGTTGGAATGCAAAAATCTAAATTTGAGCAAAGCCGCTTTGATATATTCGAGACACTTTCTTTTGTATGTACCATTACTCACCATATCGTTTTGTTAAAGATCTCTCCATCATAACTGCAACAAATTTTTTACATACTATCCCACTTTCAAAGCCTTTGACCTCTCTTCCATTGACACAAAGTATATGCAAAAGAGGATTGTCCTCTAACCTTAGGCTTAGTGAAAGTGACGGGATGTGTGCCAAAGAATGGTGAAAAAAGTGAAACCCTTCCGTTCTCTACTCTTTCTTGCTGCCTTTGAGATTCACATTAAATGTGTTAAGGTAAGACCAAAGGCCTTATCAATAAAATATATTGCAAGGACTAACAGGGCACCCAGCCCCGATTTTTAGTACCTTTAGGTAACTACTTTATAATGTTGCAACGTAGCTTCTGTCATATAGATGAAGGTGTGCACCAGATATCAAGATCAAACTCAGATCAGAAGAGAGAAGATATAAGTGTTGTCTACTCCAATAAATTTGGACTTTAACAATAATAATTTTGTGAATAAGGATCACTAAAAGGTGATCAACTTTTAAAGGTCGACACCCCACTGGACTCACCGCGCTTTCGTCCACACTGCATGTCAAGCTGCCATTTTAAGGTTGGTGGAGTTCTCGAGATGAAACATGGACTCCGAAGCCTTGAATTATAATAGTTTTACATTCTATCAAAGCAATAAGATAAATTGGGTTAAATCACTCTTCATTCGTTGGTGTATTTATAGTGTCATTATTTTATTTTACAGATTCTAATGAACACCATCAAAACACTAACACATTCTTGACGAAACGAAATTTTGAAAGAAATTTCATGAGAATTGTCCACGACGACAACAAAGACGATGATGGCGGGGAGAGGATCAAAGGATGGGAATCAAGGTAGGAGAGACAAAAGAAGATAGCAGTGCTATCCAAACTGATATTAAGTTACTGCACCAGAATAGGCCCCACCCCTTCTATCACCCTGTTTTCTTCGCCAGTTGTCAGTGGGGTAAGATAACTGACCACCTTGTACGCACTCTGCTGGGCTACACTGCCTACACAGATAGTTCAGAAAATTTTAACTCTAGTCTCAATTATCCTATTTGAAAGATTCATCTACCATCAGTGGAAAAGGATTATAGATTTAGAGCTCTGCACCATGGTTTTGAGATTCATTAGAAATCTTATTTTAGATAAGTTTGAGGACTGACCCTAGGTGTGGCCCAGCTTATGTATAAAAATAGCAAAGTATTATATTCAAACAAGTGAGGGTATAGTTTCAGCAGATGGTTAATAACTTAAGGAAAGACATGGGCGACTCTCTCGATGTGAATCTGGACAATTAACTGTTATCCTCTCTGATTGGAGAATATTTTCTTTATTTTCAAGCAGACTTTTGAAGAGACTCACATTGGAATCGATGTTAACATTAATGATGAGATTTTGAGATGTATCGTTGATCATTATGATGATGCATGAGCAATGCTCCCCTCCTCCCCTCGGCAGATAATTTTTAACTTCGCATTTCATCGCGTTTGCTCGAATTCTTTTAACACTTACGAAGTCAGGAAATGACGTTTTTACCACTTTAGTTACGAAGGTCCAATCGAAATGAAGAATCTTCTGGCATGCTTATCAAGTTCTTCGGTCTTGGCTTCGTGCAAGTTTTCCTCCTAATTCTCCTCGGAAGCTAATAACTCAAGAGAAGATTTAGGGGAAGAGAATTTGTAAGACTTCTCATTGCTGTTCTGAAAGGATATCTTCACCTCTGAGAATGCCGAAGAAATTTACTGGAGAAATTTATGTAGCTGGCTTTTAGATGTCATGGCACTATTAGAGAGTAATCCTAAGACTATTCTTTCCGTAGTATCTTATCTAAATACCTTTAATTAAACACCATTGCATCTAACCAAGAGGGGGGTCAAATTTTATTATATGGGTACTTTTTCCCGCAGAGTCTTAGTTTGGTGTCAGCTTTCTTCTTCAGAACTCAACAATGGAGAATCCATCAAGTGGGATGTCTTGCTATTGGATTGGCAACTCCGCTTACTCTTATGTTTCATCCTTTGCAGATAGGGACAATGAAAAACGCATAACGCTCATGTTAGAGGTGTGAAACGCACACATCAGTCATTGAGCAGCTGTGTTTTATACCCTCTGTGACCACTGCTTACGACTGCTCTTGTGAGGCACATGTATCCGATCAGCAGCTCTGAGCCGTGGAGAAGCCGGTAAAGTGCTTTTCTATGCAAATCTGGATTACTTGAATCTCAAAATAAAAATTCTAGACTCCTTTGGGAAATTATGCCAGGACTGGACTTAGGTCAACTAAACTGACAAGTAGACTCTTCATTTCGTATCAATCCGAGACCGAATGGATGTCCTACATGGTGCGTAACAATCGGCGATCTACTTATAAGTTAAATAATCAATAAATATTAACAGCGACGAAATTGAGAGTATAACCGTTGGTAACTCGTTAGTGAGAAGCTAGGTGTTTCTTGATTAGTCTAGGCTTCTTTAGGTACTCTGACATTTCAAGGAAGCGAGAGTAAGTACGTAAGTAAGAGCATAGAAAACTTAGCTACTTTTCATCATCACAAACTAACGAAAGGCAAAGAAATAAAAGTCAACCAAGAGGAGTTTTATTCAATTTTCAGAGAGGACGTCTAGGTAGCAAAATCAGGAAAGAACCGAGAGAACTCCTCTCATCGGAGTGCTAGAATAATCGGGTCAACCGTTGGACCTTTTTCACGCTTATCCTTTTCTTCCATTGTCACCTTAACCCTCATATGAGAAACTTTGATATTGCACATTTTAGAAGTCACGACATAGGCAATGAAAAGGCCATATCATCTCATAGCCAATATGAAAATATCGGCAGTTCTAGAAGGAAATAGGGAATTTGTGTAGAGTGGGTATTATTATAATTTTTCTAGTGATTGGAACTTAGGTCACTTTTACAACAAGGTATTCACGGACACGTGGAAAAAGCAGATAGCTGTTTTATTCAGCGAAATACTTTAAAAACTCGGAGACCTTTAATATTGCACCTTTGAAACATTTGATGCAGTTAGCAATAAGAAGGAGTAGAAACGAACAAGCTGAGTTGGACGGAGTATCGCGAGGTGATGTAGGCAAAAACTGCGAACCCGAGTGACAATGGAACCTGTTCTGTTACATTATGGAGAGGAGTTACTCGACAGAGTCTGCTTTTCGATTACCGAAGGAAATTTACATAAATTGCAAAAGAAGTCTAATAGGAAACAGCAATGACCTAATTTATAATACCCTTGGACAAGGGTGAGATTGTTTGAGAAGCGAAAAATACTCTCTAACAAAATTTAGAAGCATTTGTTTACCTAAAATTCGTAGAATTTGCAAGCCTTTCCAAAAAGAATATATATTATATATATATTTTTATGGCCATTTACAGTAATGGAAACTCATAATTATAACCTATTGAACATATTTTTAAACATGCCTAACCGTTAATAAATAGATGGCCGGTTCGATCACGATAACAGTTCCTTCACGAAACCATCTTTGCGATTGTAATTTTCCATCTACGGTCGATTTTTTCTCCAATCTACATTCCACTCTTATGAAATTAGTACCCATAAGATTGGTATAATCCAATGATCACCAATAATATGTCGATTATCTTTGACAAAGAAAAAATGGAAGGAGAAACACACTTCATAGGGAATATAGCTCTGAAATACCTCCCTTAAAACAAAGCATACCTTTGAATAAATTGAAATAGATGGACAACACACATGTATGCTTTCCCACTTCCATGGGGGGAACATATCGTAGCCGTTCAAACTCGATTTAAGTCTTAACTTAAATTTTTTAAGATTCTGGTTTTCACTCACGCATTCCGCCCCCTTTAGTATTTACTGGCAATATACAATAAGCCGTTGAGCAATTTTATCAGTTATAATTAGCTACTATAACAGGTCAAAGTATTTCAAATAATTGGAAAATTTGTTATAAAGTTTTTCAAAGCAAATTCATAGATTTTGCAATTGAAAAACTCGAATAAAATTGTGGTGATTGTGAAAATACCGACCTGCTGCCCTTATGACTGATGTCCAATCGTCCACCACTATGAAATAGTTCATACTCAAAACTCTAATCCCATTTAATATGAAGATTATCCTGTTATGAAAATAATTTTATATTTCTAAAGGACTAGGCAGAAGTCGAAAGAATCATTCGAGCATTCTACTAATTGGTTGTTTGATTTTCGATACTCCGGTAAGTCTCCCAACGGTTTTCCAACTGACTACCGTAGTCTATCCCCTGTATCCAAACTGCAACTGTCCTGTTTTCATAATCACTTGAGCTACACACCCTCTTTCTGTCTTTCTGAGTTTAAGAAATTGTAGTCAAAAATATTTATAACTACAATTGATAAAATGGCTGCCTGGGTTGCATTTGGCAATATGACTGTAACGAATGCGTAAGCACCCAGTCAGAGGCCACAACATAAATTTGGCTAATAAAGGAGTGGCGAGATTTGTGAATTTCCCCCTCCCCCTCCAGGGGGAGGAAGTTATAGAAAAAAAATTTCTGGATGGTTATTCCCCTTCATATAGACCCCTCCATAGGTTATATAACCCCGGTTAGCCAGCGTAAGTGTAGATCCTTTCAAGTAACCTTTGTCTAAATCCTGTGTTCTAACTACTGCTAGAGTCAACTGTCGGCTAATTCATATAGAACAAGAATTAGTTTCTAGGCTTATGAATCAAATGAGGCAATACGAAAAACGAAAGGCTCTCCCCAATAAGCGCGCCGGTAGTGTCTATGTGTGCATATACAGAGGATGGGAGAGGGGGGAAGAGGGGGACAACTGAAAGTCAACTGGTGGTGAAGGGTCAAGAAAAAAGGTAAGAGCAGGTGGTTTGGAGGGAGATGGGTGAGTAAATTGTAACACGTACACAAACAGAATAAGTGTGTGCAATGATACTATTAGTCACCGGATATTTAGTTGTTAGACTATTCGGCGCCAGGGGTGACGTAAGGACGAGCCCACTCTACGAACTCATCGATCAGCACTGGCCAAGCACCTACAAACACAATTTATCAATTTATAAATCGTATTTCCAAATAGAATTATAAAAGTGTTCCTTTCGTTAAAATAGTAAGGTCATTCCATGGGTCAAAAAGGACAATTCGGGGCTGGCTGTCAAGCAAAGACCTACAAGTACATAGGTTTTAGTTCGACTTCCATGGCTCAGGAGTTTTTATTTCGGAACTTCAAATCCTAAGGTATTGTTCAAAAACAATTTAAAATCCGAAAACACCAAAGTAAAGGAATGAACAAAAAGCTTATTTAATCAACACAACGATTCCAAACGCACTGAATCTAGAAATTATAAGTGATGCTACTTAATTTAAAATAGCAGTACATTTGTTTAATAAAACTACAGATTTGTGTAATTGCTAGTTTAAGAGCAAGAGAAGTGTAGACCAGCCTCTGTGTATGCATTCTCAGGGGCAATACGTAATTAGACAACTCGTCCGTATTGATTTCGCGAGCATCAAGCACCAATAGGGGAGAAAAATAAGCAAAGTCCTCCAACTATGGGTAGGAATTGAAAAGAAAGCACGTGTATGCTTTATGGATGGGACGATACCACTTATTAGAAGGTTAAAAATGTAATTTCATATAAATGCGTGTTCGTTATAAAGCCTTAATTAATGAAAGCGTGCAATAGTTGGGTATTTCAAATCATAAAGCGTCATTCCCAGTTGTGCGGATAATTAAAACAATGTTCAGCCAATAAAGATTTGCTAAAGTTAAATATCAATTTCAAGCGATACAACCTGTTAGTCCTAACAATGTAGTAAGCTAGTGACAAACAAATTCTCCATCGAAAGGAAAATCAATCTATAAGTATATTGATTATCCCCCTAGAGTCAACACCTGGCACATTATCAAGTTGTGACGCTGCCACCAAAGATACACCTGTTCCCCTTATTATTGAAATATGTATTTTTGGAGTTTTCATGATAAATACTATTTACGCTCCAGTTGCTCTGTATAAGAAAGACGTCATTTGAATCCACACCCACTGAGAAAGAAACTGAAAACAATCATGCATAAAACACTGCAAAATGCGGGTGGGCAATTAAATAACCTCGAGGCATTGAAACTTCGTAACTTGGCATACTACGTGCAAAGGCTACAGTTACTCCACCACTAGTAGCAAATGCAAAACAGAAGGCATAATAAAAGTGCACTAAATAACAGTAGTATACGGGAAAAACTTATAAGAGAGTAGAGCTATTAATTGAGAGAAAACAAACTAGCATCAATAATCATGATAGGAGCGGTCACGAAACATCTCCGCGGAGCTAGTCATTTATGAGGTTACTCAATTATCTTAGAAGAAGTATCTAATAACATGCTTATCAAGTAAAAATGATAACTCTTAGAACTACGTTTTCGTAGAGCCACAACGTGTAAAAAGGTAGTTCAGTGGATCCATTAAGACTTGAAAAAATAGTACTACGCCTGATGGTTGCTTTGAGGTATTCTCCAACAACTAAGTGGTACCGAGCTCTAGGAAGAAGGCACACAAAACCATGTCTAAAGCGAATTAAACAGAAACAAAACTGCCTTGTTGGTGTGGCCGAAATATCAAGGTTGAAAATCAAACCACATTAAGAAGTTATAAAACACAATTATAACATTGAAATGTTATACCAGGTAAATGTTCACGAAGGTTCACACAAAATGAAAAGACGTTCTTGCATCATAGCATGAATTACTGTACAAAAATCAACTTTAAAAACCCTACTTTAGCTGCATCGCATCTACTTCTATACAAAAATGGAATAAAAGAAACAAATTCTGGCATAGTCCATCTATATCAGTTTCCCTTACTATGCTTTTAAGAAATTCAATTTATGAAGGAAAGTGAATATCTGAAAATAAGGAGGTAATTCTATCTTAGTGAGAAATACCGGAAAATAACCCCTCTTCCATCCGAATGTCAGATTTAAAAGCACCTGCATGTTCGTCGAATATAATGGATACAAAATGCATAGAAAAACGGACAATTATTACGGAAATTCTTCTTTCCCTCTTTTCAAAGTTAAAAACCGATATAAATAATCGAACGTCAAGAACAACTAGCTGATACTACTAATGAAATTCAAATGAAAGAATTTCTTTTCGATTTATCTTAAAAAAAGCTCTCACATGACTAGCAGTTACTTATGTGCAAAACGTAAAGTTGGGCCTTGTGCAACTTACAAACAGAAATTAAAACTCAGTTCAAGTTATTTGCCCAGTTATAATCAGTATCTCACTTAAGCAAGCTACTGATAAATCAAATTAAAGGATGGGCACAAATGAGTTAGAGTTGAATGCAACTATACTGCACAAAATTACCAAGGAAGGCAGGGTTTGCCACCTACCTAAAGTCCGAAGGGCGGTATATACACCTGTTAATACATAATAACTGCAGTTTGGTAGGTAATTCTGATAGGAGAAGACTCTTGGGAGTTTTATAAAAATTATTGCTTTAAAATAACTAAACAAGGTACTTAAAGCTCGCTGCTGAACATACCTTCGATATCGTAGTCAGAGAAGTCGGGTGCGATAGTTTTGGCAAAAGCTAGCAATAAATCCCACGTGTCCTTTGAAATCGTTGATTGATTCTTTTCCTACGGGGAAAAACTATGCTCAAGGCGCACTAAAAAACTAACAAAAGGCTATCACTGATGTAAAGACTTGCCCGAAGAAACTTGAACCAGAGGTCTAGGTGAACGAATCGTCCACGGAGGAGCAGATCCATATAGGCAATAGCATCATCTGTTCCTGAAAGATAAAATAAAAAGTGAGAAATGGTCTTTAATGCTCTACCTTTACAAAAGATTCCCTCATAGAAATGAGGATGCATAGATCAGATTCAAATTTTGAAGGATGGTCAAATAAAAGACGAAAGAAAAACCAAGTCAAACGGTTCAACGATGAACTGCTGTTTTAACTTCAAATTCAGATGAATGTAATTTAAATTGTGTCAAAAATGAAGAAAATTGTAATAGATGACAGTTTTGCAAGATCGAAGTTTAGCATTTGCTGTATATTACTAGGAGCTTGTTGATAAGAAACAGATATAAAAGAGAGAACAACAGTTTCAAAAAAATTCTAAAAAATGAAATCTCCAATACACTGTTATATGTGCAAACTAATTATTTCTCATCACTAATTGCAAAACCAGAGATGTCTAAAGAGGAAAGTGAAAAACGGTAAAGCCAACGAGGGCATTTTAAACCATTTCGAATACAGTTAAGAATGTTTAGCACCATAGGTACATAAAAACACTGCAAAATACGACACAAAACGGCCACTGGTCAGATCGAAATACATTTCCGACTAGCAAAAAAAATTCATTAAATTACGATTTAAAATGGTGCAAAATGGCAGACAAATACCAGTTGCAAGAGGTAGAAAACCAAGTAACTTACGAAGAGATTTTGCATTGAATCTATCTACATTGGCAAAACCAAAAGTGAAAGTATAGAGGCTTTTAAATGCATCAGGTTTCTCGATTTCTGACTCTAGAGTGAGTAGACGCTTTTGAAGAGATTCAATAGAATCACATCTAGGAAACAGAAATTCTCGTAATAAATGTGCTTCAAATGATGGTTGAGGAATAATTAAAATGGAACATACTCTAGCGTACGTAGACCATGAAAGAATTCATCTTTCGTAAATTCTCCTTGAGTTCGGGCGCCGAATTTCCAGGCCAAAATAAGGACCAGAAGACTTGCAGGATTAAGTTTAAGATCATTTACAATAAAGCGTTCCATTCCAGTAACAAGTATTCGATCAGGATGTTCACTGTCTGAAAGAGGATCAAAACCAGAGACAATAAAATCATATTCATCACCGCCATTTGGATCAACGCAGAGAAAATAAACCAACCACAATAACGAAGATAAAGCTCTTCAATTTTGTTATCATTGAGGATTTTCGAATATCTGTTATAGAAGAATTCAAGAGAAGGTTCGAGTTTCCAATTATTTGCACTTAAACATGAAATCGCTGTCTTTTCATCTGACTGAGATATCGAGAGAAACTTCTTAAGAATGCGCTCTTTTCCACCTTGCGATCTGAACTGCAAAATTTAACGCAAAAAACAAAGTCAAAATATAAATCTCCATAAATAAAGGAAGTCAATAGCATACTTTGGAAAAAAAACAGTAATTAAGGCATAAAAGGATATAGAATTACAAATGGTAAATAAGATACGGACAATGATTTATTCCAAGTTTAATGAAAAGAATATGGTCAGAGTGAACCTATAAAAACCACCTCCTATCATTTTGTTTCAAGAAGGATAATTTTTCAGCAACATTTAAGGCATTCAAGACACGCCCGGAAATCTTACCTTTTCCATAATAGAACCCAGGATTCAATTTACGCCAGTAGCATTAAAATTTTATAACAACTTGTACATACATAATAATTTCAGGGATAAATAACGAGTTTGAATATAAGTTAATGATTAGTTATTTTACAAATTCATTGTTTTTTCTTTCGTATCATTTTAGTAAATTATCACTTATTATAAGAATAAATAGTCTTAATATAGTTAAAATAATATTATGTACTAACTCTTGGAGCTTAATCACACAATTACATTTTAATAAATTCCCTATTCCATGTGTACATGTGTTAACAATTCTTAATATGCTAGCACTATGTAACTTTATGTATGCTTAATGAGAAAGCATAAATGTAACTAATTAAAAGATATAGTATGTTAAACACTCTATTCCCGGTTATAAAAGTAGCTAGTGTAATTACTTTCAACAAATTATTCTACCGATTTTAAGGTTCATTCTTTTTTGCATTCTGTCTAGGGATTCTCGAGTTACACTATGTATACATCATGATGATAGGTTACTAAATCTAAAATGACCTTATAATTCCGTCATTTTTTAAAATGTATTTTGCTTATATTATGGTAGTTAACAATCGAGGATTCGTATAATTGTGTACCTTAAGCATATTAGGTATTAAGTATGAAGTATAAGTATTAAATTTTATTAATATTCGTTTTGCTTAAAAAGTTATAGTTACTGATATATATGTGTTTTTTTCAAGAAACGTATTTCTTATAAATTAAAAATCCAGTTTCAAAATCTTATTTGCTTTTTATGAACTCTGTAAGAATTTGATATATTCATAGTCATCGGCAAAAGAATTTATTTGATACAGTAATATAAAAAATAATTCTCTCTCAATTTAAGCCACTTACAATTAACCAAGTAATGGGATTGAATCATTTCAATTATAAACTTACTTAAAATTTTTTAAGTATAAGCTTTTTAGACATCCCTTTATTTCCAGCATTCCGCTATAGCAATCTATTTCGACAAAATACTAAGGATCAGCTTGTATCATCACTTCCACTTCACCTCGTATATACGAGCTTTGCTTGCTGTAAAGCGTAGCATTCTAATAACTAGGCAATTTGTAGCCATAACGGTGGAATACGTATAAAAGACGATGAAAATCAACATGCATTATAATTTTTCACTCAATGGTTTTCTAATCTTGGAGTATGGTTCTCAGATTTCTCAAGATAGGATTTAAAGGAAAAATAGCTGTCCATAAAGTTTAAATTACTTGAGATTTCCCATTAGAAATCTACTTTCATCTATCTCTTTTAAACGAACAGGAAGTTGAAAAAGTCTTCGTAAACTTGAGCTAATTTCATAGTCCCACTTTATCAATAATTCATTTGATTGTCGTATACTGGATTTATTGTCTTAATTATTGACAAATTCGGTGGCCATGTTAGTGCTTGTCTTTTCTTAAAGAAGCCATCTTTGTTTAAGTTATTTATATTCTTCCTTCAACTTCTGACTTTTATAGATGGTTAGGCAGAGACCATAACAGCGTCTGTGAATATATAGTGTTATACCAGTGGTTGCATGACGTTGTGTTAATTCTATCGTTGAGAAGGACCAACATCGGCGAATCAGAAGGTTAAATAAAAAATTTGTTAAATAAAGTGGTTCACTATCTTTCTATATTACTCTTCTCCTTGCCATGAAACAAGTTTAACATTCTCACTTAATACAAATTTTGTGAAGTTAGGCTATTTTATTCTGTTGTGGTTTGGGGATTTCTATTTGCTCACCTGATATCACCAGAATAAGTTGACCCGGAGCCGAGAGAAGTGAAGATAGGACAAAGTTGTGGTTACTCCAAGGCCCTTTGTTTACTCAACAAAGGCAACCTGTATAAATGAAAATTGTCATCATATTACTAAGGTTAAGTATCGAAACACCCCCAGATTGGAAACAGTTTATGTTCCAAGGAACCGTCAGGAACGGGATGAGCCTAAGTATCGTAAAGATGACTGAAAGATGACCTGTGGGTACTAAAAATTCAGAAACGAAAGTCACTCTGTGGCTATAAGTTCTGCTTGTCGGGTTCCTATTACAATTGTGAGAAAGCGAATGTCTTGTAAGATGCCAATTTGGTGATGTATCTCACAAATCGTTTTTTGCATTTCCCAGAGTTGTCACAAAGCTATTTTTTCTTGGACTTTTTCAAATAGTTGTTTACTTAAATATATACATAAATTTAACAATAATAGTTCAATACCCCATCAAATTTATGAAGTATTTCATCAACTAACCATTTTCAAATTAGCCAAGTAGGGATTAAAGATAGGAAATTCAAGGCTTGTATTTGAGAGATAGAAATTCTTCCTACTTCTAATTCCCACATAGCATTTTAAGTTGTAAAGCTACTGAATCACGCCTCTATCACATGTACCCCCCGATTATCAACGGAAAATGACCAAAAAAGTAATTGTAAAGATTCATGTGTTGTCAACTTCAGCTCACTTGCGACCACCCTCTCTCCACCCTCCAATCCCTCCCCTTAATTCACGATTGAAACAGTGTACTGAATAGTCTTGATCGTGTAAAAGGCGACAAGAAGTCGAAAGCCCCTACTAGGACAATCCCAACTGGTACAAAAGTGATACACAAAAGTGGACAAATTTTGTCTTTTTTGGCGAAACGTGATGAATATCAACGAAAAAAACATTGGTGAAATGGGAAATACGGGGTAGGACAAATAATGATCAAATGATACATATGAATAAATTTGTTCTAAGTTTCCGAGATGACCCTGGCCAAATAAATGCTGAGGATGAAATTGCTTGTGTTTTAATATGGAGGTTTGTAGGTTTTCGTCCAGAAAACTTACTTCACTCAACATTATACTAGATAGGAGAATGAGTTTTAGTGAAGGAAAATTTTTGTACAAAGCGATTTCTTTCAAGAACATGGATTTAAAAATTTGAAAACGTTCTGTGGAAATATTTTCAACAATAAGGAAATAAGTAAATGTGCTACCATTGGAATTGTTCTTTGAGGTTTAGATTTAATTACTTTCAATTTGAAAATTGTCTTATGATCAACAAAGTCTATAGAAATTATAAGGCAATAGAAAGAATAGTTTACCAACCAGCAAGTCCAGATAACTTGGAGAAGTTTTCTCTCTGAATATTAATCGAAATTCGCAGCCAGTTCTTGAAATTCTTCAGACATAAATGCCTTATTTCCCCTAGTCTCTCTATCGATCATTCACTTCAAGAATTCAGTTAATTTAAACCTATAATTTTTACTTCTGTCTTAATTAATATTTTATTAGGTAAGTGTATATATTTTTTCAGAAAATATCCATACTGGCGCCTATTTTGGGATATATTCCTGAACGCTCTAATTTTTTCTGACCATTTTGATAACTGAACGTATTTAACAAGATTTTAAATTGGAGTAAGTGAAATTGATTGATGATAAGGCATGAACGTTCACAGGAGCAGTTGCTTCGATTCATGAAAATTCAATGTGGAAGGACTCAAACTATTCAGAATTTTGTCGAGAAAACTATGCTCAACGAGATTTCTGGACACGATTTGCTCATTCTACACTATGCAAGATAACTTCTGGACAACCCCAATAGCGGTGGAAAGAAAATATCTATAAGTATGGGTAAATAACTATCTTTTTCAAAGAGAGATTTTATTTGGCAGCTTAAATAGTTTAAAACGATTCTGTGCATGGTTTAGAATAAGAAGATTGAACGGTTTAAATAGCCTCTTTAAGAAGGGGCTGCACCCAATTCGCTTTCTTCTGTTGCTAAATTGCTGTGCATAGTAATGCAAATTTTCATATATTCAAAACTGGCGTGCATCCGGACGCTTAACCTCAGAGCCAATTTCAAAAGAATTTATGGCCCCCAAATGGCCCATATCAGGAATATCCTACGTTTTAAAACCTAAAGATTCGTAACTTTGCTTGTCAAGTAATGTTATAATAGAAAAATTTAATCCACTTTTCCATCTAATATGAACTTTACTTCATTTGTTTCATATTAAAAAATCACGTTAAATCGGGAATCCGAGCCCGATAGAATAGAGGAGATATGGACAACTTACATAACGAATACATTTGATTAATGATAATGATGTTGTAGACCTTTCATCAGTGAACAGTGATTATTTCTCTTCTGTGCTTTCAAATTCGTTATAGTCTGGTTTTAGCCTTGGAAATATACTCCCTCTGATTTGAAATGAAGTGCAAATTTTGACCTCGTTAATCTTGAGCGGGAGGTGAAGTTGTCATGAAGGCGACATGAGAGTGATTTATGGTTTCTAAAGTGGTAGTGAGCTGATAGCTTCATAGGTGGCATCTTTTTATTGCGTGTTAAATATAATGTGAACTCAGCACATTTAAAAGTTATAATGAATTACAAACCACTGTACAGTTCACAGTGAACTATGTTCTGAAACTTCAGAGTTTTATTTAAAATTAAAAATTTTTTAACCAATTACCATTGATCTAATAATAAATTATTAAAGAGAACAATATAAACTTTTTTCATGAAATCAGGTAATTTGGTTTTGTATCAAAAGAATATGCAATGGGTAAATTTTATACACGTCCGATTCATAAACAATTATTCGCCTGTAGCCTCTTAAATCACTCATAAAGCAGCTATTAAATCCGCAATTTTTAATTCTATACGAAAATTATCAACGCTTCTTTTATTTGATTTGTGCGTATAATCCTGTAGTATTCATATACCATCGTTGCAATTGAATTACCTAGTTTTGACCTTCAAAGCGCGTCGATCATCCAGCATGGGCAGATTATGTAAACCCCTGATATTGTTCTAAGGAGTTAGTCTCAACAAATCTGTATATGAAGTGATTTAAGAATCTTTTACTACTTTTAATATCGATGTTCATTGTTTATCAATATCTTAAGGAGGAAAAAGAGTCGTGATCACCTCTTTTGAGACCAAACATGCATGAATACTTGTTGTTCACCTGAGTGATATGACCGTAATTAGAGGATATATATATTTTTCAATCCAAAGAACTCAAAAAATTTAATAGATATTGGTGCCTAGTTGAATGGATGGAGCAAATCATCACGTACATGGTCACTCAAGTAAGCTCCGTATGTTCTTTTTTTCAATCTAATAATTTCATTAGGAAGTGTATTTCAGATATTGGAGGAGAAGAGTAATAAACGTTTTATTAAAACTGTTTTAATGTCCCTGACCGAGTGACAGAAATTATTAGAATTTAACTCGTGGAGGGGAAGTCATATAAATTAAACTTTTGCTGCTTTTTAATCTCTTCCTCTTTTAATTTTTGGTCAGTCAATCAGTGCGATGGCAACTGGCTAGGCGGGAAAGTGGGTTCTATTAAAAATTAAGAAGAAGATCTGGTAATTATCCATGACCGCAAAGGAAGCATCCCATCCTCCCTCCTCCCTCCACTCCCCATAACTAATAACCTAAACAGGTAAGGTCAACCTTAAAGGGACTCGTGACCTCAACTGTTAGTGGGTGACATTACTTCTTTTGGTAATCCTATTAGCGGTTGCTATTTCATTAGACTTGATTACTTTAACGAAAGGATTCCTTTAATTAATAATATAATCTTAATTATTGTCAGTGACTTATATACTTGAGTATGCGATTTTATAAAAAGAACTTTTGTTGAGTTGCTACTCTGTTACAGTGTCATCGTTTTTTTAACTTTACACATTAGTCCAAAATGACTTTGACAAGTAAATAAATTTCAAGCTTTCTGATCAAAGGTGAAACTAAAAATAATTTAGATAAGAAATGAATTCAAGAATTTTCCTTTTTATTTATAATTATTTCAGAATAAGAGAGAAGCATTTACCATTATTCTTTCCGAACATTTAACTGATTGGCTGCTGATCGGGTTATGTTAAAAAACTGCACCATTATTAATTTTAATTGCAATCGAACAAAAAATTACATTATCTACAATCAGGCGATTATCATCTTTCGAATTTGAAGGGAAAAAATCGTTAATGTGATAGTTATCATGTTATTTAGCTCAACACATAATTTTACGGGAGATAAACGCAAGGAGAAAGAATCTTTGAAGGTTTTAGTTTTTATAATCTATGGCATAGAGTAAATTTTTTGACTAAATTCTCAGGAAAAGACAGAAATAGTTCATTTTTGTAATAACCTTATCAATCTCCAAAATGACCACAAATCCTCGAACTCTGTATTAGCACCAAAATGGCTCAAAGTTGGTCTTTACACTAAAATTACTCAAGCAAATGACTCTAATTTAGTGTATTTTAACAAATATATGCAATTTATAATTAATTAACAACAATTTATCAATTCCACTTTTATCTAAATGCTTTTAAATAGGAAACTGAGTCAATATTAGCAGAAAAGGCAGGTCGCCCGCTTTCTCACGCCATATCAACTTCTCTGATTAGAAAATCTAGAAGACAGGAATACCTGTGATTTCTCAGCCAACCTTTTCCAATATAACTTTTTATACCACCCATCCACCAAATAAAGGTGTCTACCAATTGCTGGGTCATCTTTGGCAGGAACGTAGTGGCTGTATCCCTGTAATTCTTCTCCATCGAGGCTGAGTTGCACAAAACTTTATCGGCAGATGACTTTAACTTGTCTCAACCCTAAAACTATTCCAAGAATGCATTAAGTTACTTCTAGAATTTATTTTACTGGAATCAATGCAGTGAATCAAATCCCACTTTTTGTGTATTCTGCCATTTTATCAATTAGAATAAAAATAGTATAATTAGTGCACGTTCGCAGCAGCCCCAGGATTAACACGCATCAAAACTGAATTTCTTTGGTCCCAAATCAAAATATAATTGTGTTTACACTTTACATAGTTAAAGTAGGGAGTGGGCAAGTAGGAAGGTAAAGGCAAAAGGGGGGAGTCAGGACGGAAGTTGGATAGAGGAATGAATTTGGAAAAAGGTGAGAGGGAGGAGGCAAGTGGGCAAATCACTGCATTTGTTTAGCCTTCGAAACTCGCGTTGGCAACTGAGATTGTATATGCACAGCTAGCAGCGTGAAAATGTATGCTTCTGGGAATGTTACACTCTCTTTAAGATGGTACTGCTTCTACTGCAGATGTAACTATCGCTTTTCTCATTCCTCCTAATTCCCACATCATATACCCATTTATAGTTAAACACTTGGCCAAAAGCAGTCAATTAACTAATCTACCTCACTGCAATGCGTCAAAGTTAGTTGTAACTAAGGCTGGGCTTAAAAATAACCTGTCTTTCTATTTTTAACTACCATTTTTCATCTAAGCACTGTCCTTATGAGTGCGTTTGTAATCATATTTTATCCTTAAGAATGGTAAGATAGTTTCATTTAAGTGACCAATAAGAGTTGCCATCAGAAAGAGAACATTTTGAGGCAAAATCTAACTCGAAACCTCTTTAAGGAGGCGTTTTTCAACACTCGCCTATAAAAAATCATTTTCTTTCAACTTCTTTATCAGCTGACTGACCAGTGTGCTTGGCCACTCCTCTCACGGCATAATTCAAATCAATTTCTACCTCAAACTATTTCTTTACTCGAACAATACCAGAAACTTCAAGAGAAGGCATTTCAACTCTCATATGGAATAACCCTATCGAAGATTTTTTATGCATTAATCACTGATGTTATTTTGATGTTTGTTAATTTTAGACAGCCCACAAGTTCGAGGAAGTGAGCACGCACAACCCCCACCCCCTTTCCATCGGCTCATTTATAGAACTACGATCAGTCACTTGTTGTCCCCTGACATGTGCTAAATGGCATAAATCATTTCCCAAAGTGTCGTGTCATTGTGTCTTAGTTGCCAGGGTGGAGATATCGGACACCACGATTGGCATGGAATCGGGTCGCTTCGGGGTAAATTGATCGTGCCCCCCTGCCCCACCCCTTATCTACGTGGCAAGCCAATTTAGAAATGTATAAAGGATCGATCAAAAATATTAAAGTGCCGATAGGCAAATTTAAGGTAAAATAGTTGTCCCAATTTAATCTTCTATTTCATTCATAAAGAGTATTCCAGCGTAGCATTAATAGATCTGAAATCTTGAGCGATAAAAGTACAATCCCCGCCATCATTTTACTTGTTTGGATTCTCCATCGAGGAAAATGCCCAAACACAATTCGCACGTTGAAATTCGATTACAGATATGCTTACTAATATAGTAAGTATTAACTAAATGACATAAAGAGGAGTAATATCGAATCGATTTATCTTACATATTACTTTGATGTTGTAGTGCTTTATTCTAAGAGGCCGTTAGACATTAGTTGTCACGTATCAAAGCAATCCGCAAAACGAATAAATTAAGTATCCTAAAATGTGATAAGAAAAGAGCTCAGTGACTACAACATTTAACAACTTTAAAACATATTCTGTACGCAGGGAAATTACAGGTCTGGTAAAGTTTTAACTCAAAATAACCGTTACTACCGCCTATTACAGCTCCAGTCCAACCCTGACTGCGAACTCGGCCCCCCGAACCCATAGAAAGCGTATTTTGCACTCTTCCTGGGAAGAGTCTCAAAAACTGCTTTAATTCTCCTCATTAAGTGGGCTTTAGTAGTTCTGGCACAGTGATAAGTGTCTTTAAACACAGGGAACAATACATACATAATAGGCCATTGGATTTGGGTCTGAGGTGGGGAGTCTGGAGGCTAAGCATTGGTTTGACAACCATTTTCGGCCTTCCGTGAGATGTGACAAAAAGCAGTCGAACCCTGCTGCCACCATGTATATGGCCTGTTACTGGCTATCCCTGTTTGTTATCCAGGACTTAACTATCACAGAGACCAGCAATTTCATGGAGGCACCCGAATTCAGCCTACGTTTCTCTTTCAAAAAATACCGTGGGAAGCATCACATCGCATCATTTCCAGAGAAGTGCACACGTCTACAAAACATCATAGTTTAGGAAAATTTAGTTTGGAAAAATTGAGAATCGACCTTTGGACTCTGTAAAGTCAAGCCATCACTTATTTAGTACGCTATTCTCTTGATCCCAGCAAAAGCTACCACATCGGTAAAGAATCAGCTTGTTTGTGTTTCATCAGGATATTTCACTTTGATCGGATCATTTTCAAGGGCCACTTGTGTGAGGGGTTGACCTTTAAGACCATTTGTTATTCTGCTTGTAGAGTTTCTGACGGTGACAATAGTTTTCCCATCAAAAGAAGTAGATTGTTTGGGCTTCGCTAGGATGTTCCAATTTGCTCAGTTTCTCGAGGACCTTTTCTAAGAGAAGTAGATCTTTGCGACATCTGTATGGGCTTGCAGTAGCGTAGGTGTTTATTGAGTATGAGGTACGCGGTAGAGGCTGAAATATCCGACTAATTGTGGTGGCAAAGCTGGAATTCCGACGCCAAGGTACTCCAGCACTTTCTTCTACAGCACCTTCTTGAGGAAATCTGTTGGCCGAACGTAATCAGTCCATTTTCGTGTCGGATTCCTTTCAGAGTGTTCAGGGAGAATTGAATAGGGACCAAAATCACCTAATTTTGATGGCGGGCTGATATCTACGTGATACGGGTTATTCTCTTCTATGATTCATGTGGGTTCCAGGCATGCATTATCGTTTTTATGGGGTACACGAATTAATAAGGCTTTTAACAATTAAGGAAACTTAATGTGCATAAACAGTTTCAACACAGCTGAAAAACAACTGCATGCTATTCTGATCATTTGATCCAGAGCACTATGTAAATAATAATTTGATCAGTTGAACGGTATTACATAAACGAAGTCCAAGTTCACATTTCACTTTGCTAGAATCTCAACTCATTTATGCGAGTTTCTAAAACGTTCTACTAAATAATCAAACCTTCTAGTGTATTACCACTTCCAAACATTATTACTTCATAAAAAAAATCAATATTGATTTGGTTTGCTCTTTTTGATAAACTAGTCATCTATAAAAAGATTAAAGAGTTGGCAATCAATATTACTGGTCAAGACAAAGTGTCATCTTTCGGACGAACTAATCTGTCATCTTTTTCTCCTATTCTTTCTCTCACTTTTCTCGCCCAATTTGATGAATTAATCGCCGAAAAACGCAAATAGATTATGGTTATTATTCTCCTTCAGGATAACTAAATTAACTGCAACTTTTTCTCATTTTCATATTTCCGCTTTTAAATTATCGGTTCTGTTCGGGCATATTTTATACAACAACTTAAAATATGCTGAAGTCGGAGTTTACATAAATTCAATAAGTTCAATTTGAATAAAGATTCGAATTTTATTTAATATCGAATTTAAATAGGGCAAAGAGGCTAGTTTTCTGGTCGCCTTTGAGTTTATGAAATTCAATTTTTTGGCGGATATCATTATACTTTAGCAGCGAATAAAATTGTTTATAGTCTTCTAACTCGGGAATCACTTAAATTGATATTTTCAGTGCTTTCATCTAAAAGAAATATTAAAGCTCAAATCCATTTGCATTGTAGTAATAGTATGATTATTACATTAAATAGGAATATTTTAATTCTTTTTATCAAATGGGAATTTTTTTATTAACTTTTAAATATTCTAAATCTTTGGAACATATTTAGGACATTTGCTGGCAGAAACCAATTAAGTCATTGATAATAATTTCTGGAAAAGTTGACCGCCACCCCCAAACGACTTGTCAATCAAACCCACTTGGATAAATTGAATTTGAGCTCATCCGTGAAATGGCGCTAACGAGTTCTGTACGACTTGGTTAATAGCAGGAGGCAAGAAGACGACTTCGCATCACTGTGATCCCTTACCCCAAGGGAAGCATTCATGCAGTAATAAATATTAACTTATCTGATAATATCCAAAACGCATCTAAGATAAAGAGAGAATGATGAAAGGTTTATATTCTGCCGAGTTATGAAATAGAGATACACCTATTGGAATAGTGAGCAAAAATATGTAGATTAAGAAACAATTTAAAGTTAATAAAAGTTTGTCGCATAACGCACGTTCGGCGCGTTTGATTGGTTTGCCGAGGCCGCAAAGAAGACCAATGAGCGTTGAGAGCTGTCGTCGCACAACCCGTTTGGTTTTGACAAATTGTTAACGGCGGCACCCTGACTTTGCGTGCGCGCACTCCATGAGATGAAGGGAGGGAATAGGGTGGCGAAGTGATTGGATAGGCGCCCCGGCGGTCGGAGTGTGTGTACGAGTGTGGGGGTGTCAATATATGTGTGCCTAGAAAGCACGCGGAGTTTTCATTCATTTCTTCACTCTGTGTGACCAGCGACATCATGTCTGCTAAAGCATCAGCATTCTCCATAGATGCCATCATGACTACCACCACAAACACCACTACGCCAAATGAGATCTCATCTGTTAAATCTTCATTATCTCAACATAGTCCTGGTAAGTTAAAACATTAAATATTTTGAAACACTTATTTGCCCAATAGAACATTAGCTTAATTTCTCTTCGTTTAAAATTGCTTATTAATTTATTTAGTTAAATTCGCAGAAATTTCAAGCGTAATCTCATACAAATAGAGATCGAGTGATAAACGCAAGGAAGTTCATTTAAAAAGAATTCCAAACTATTAGTGTATAATTTGAGTGCACGAAAAGTAATAAAGGGATATATTGAGTTGAATTTGAGTTCTCGATTTTAATTTATGAAATATTTATAAATTTGTTTTTATGATGATGATTTGTGGAAGTGAATGAAATTTAAACTATAATACCAGGTTTCTAGAAGGAAATCAAAACTCTGAAAACCATTTGGCAACGGTTTAATGGTTATTTCAATATCTACTAGATGTTTAACTTTTAAAGACACCTAATAGTTCCTTTATTTAGACGATACTTCAGTTCTGGCTTTAGTTTATAGGTAAAAGTGAAATTTAAGTCCGTGATTGGCTGTCTTTAATCTTTGGTAGGAATGGAGAAAGTGGTATTGGATGAAATGCCCACTTCATCACTCATTCTTTTTCTACGATCTTGTGGAACAGAAATCACTTTTGTTCAAAGTCTATTTATATTAGCTAAAGAGAAAATGATACGTTTTTAAATAACTTGTGCACTATAAGGAATTTTACTCTAATATATGTAATATGTCGTCAACTAGCAAATAGAAAAGACCAACTTGGGCCAATCATGGGAATGCTCTTCCAAACAATAAGTGCAGTTTCTTTTTGAAAGAATTTAAACTATTTTAATAAGAAGGATTACCAAATTCTAATTATCTTATACATACTCTCCAAATGAACAGCTTTGACTCGTATTCATTAGTAACTTATTATTTAAAATAACAAAAACCGAATATAGTTTTATGGACTGAAATCGTGCTGGTGCATGTACACAACCATTCACGTAAATGATTCAATCGCATCACTGAGCAGATAAATTATTCAGGCACTTCATGCAAAATAGTAAGCCTTTTACCTCGTAATAGGCACCAACAAATCGATGGAATGATTATGGGGGATAGGGAGCGTTTGGCTGAGAGGATCTCGTGTCGAATCAGCACTTGACAACTTGGTTCCGAAAATAAGACCATCGCAATTGTCTACCACTTCTTGCTTGTCAAATACTAATGACCTTTTGTCAAGTGGTCAGGGGATGCCACTGTCCCCCAGCAATTAGACCGTCGAGACAAACTGTCAAGTAGGCAGACATCCAGATTTTGTCTGATCATGAATTGTCCAAACCCAAGCCAAATTAAGCACATTTTATTAGGATGCCCATTTTAGTAGAAGTCAAATCACATTCCTTTATCTAACTATTTTTTTATTCCTGTAGCTAGCAGATTCAAAAAAATTAATTTTAGCACTTGGGATCGGTCATAGTACCGTTCCAATTTCTTAAAACAGAAATGATTGGACATTCCAATGCAAAGATGACTTACTTTTAAGTCATTTTAGTTTTGCGAATCAGGAAGAAGTGAAAGTAATGTGATAGCGCTGTGAAGTTAGACTGATAATCGGATCGATTCATTTTTCAATAGTTTTTTTTTTCTTGGATTGCTTGCAAAGTCTCTGATCATTGGCTTTGGGTAATGTGAAAGATTTATAGATAAACATCTTTCTAATTAGAATAAAAATTTCAACACAATGAAGTCAATAAATTTTTTGTTCTCATGGTGGTTTATTGAATTATCTTGAAAATTTTTACAACACTGTGTTGTCACTTTATAAAACACAACCTCTCAGACGTCAGGAAGAAGACTTGCGGTTTCTTATCAAAAAATTACGTCTGCGTAGTACTGGTAGTCTTACGAATCCACATGTAAGCGTAGAAATCCAATAGCAGGTAAACCAGCATATTAGGGATGAAGCCTACCTTTAAGTTCTTCCTGAGAGATAATCGGGTGCCACTGCTATAGCCAATGGAGGTTGAAATGAGGTTAATTTCGCCACGAAATTCGATAGTGGCGCGAAGTTCGTTGCCATGGCATTTTTACAGACAAATAGACCGCCCCCCTCCCTTTGACTGACCACAAGAGAAATTGGAATTGCACTTCTGTATGTTGAAATCAAATCGCTTCTTTCATCATCATCTCCTCCCGACAACGCAAACAAATTGTCTGCTGTTGGATTGCTCAGGCGACACAATGAAATTTGATAGGAGTGCGGTGGAGCCGCGAAAGTTTTAGAAAATTCTGTGTTATTACAGTATTTTAAGGTTGTAGTGAGAAATTCCCACCCTATTAATGCACCACTTTAAGCTTTTGGTCATTAAAAAAGTGAATTATTGATATTTTTTGTAGAAAGCCCAAAGGGACTTCGACGAAGTTGGTTAAGTATTCAAGCCATTGACGACGCACCGGCACCTCCTGCAAAATCACTGAGACTTAACTTCTCTCAGGCGTCTCCTCTCACTCGACATGATAATCAGATTCTACCTTCTGAAGTTCGATTAAAGTAAGTGCACGCGAATATGATTACAACTTTAAAGGGGCTGTTCAAAGATGGGATCAAACGATTTCCATTTGGTTCGCTTAAAACAAGTTTAGCATAAAATTGGTTTGGAAATTGGGGAAAAAACAAAATATGGAAAATCATTCAAGAAGGTTAAAGGTCGGCATGGTTCTACCACCACCAAAAATGACCCAAGGAGATTTTAAGAGGGTTTATTGGAGCTTAGCTATAAAGGTGTTGGAAAAAAAACGAACTTAAAAAGCGAAGATTCACTTAATCACACTGTTTAAATACCTTTTACTTCAAGTTGATCTAATGGCGTCCTCCGAGTTCACCAAGTTACAAGACCATTTGGTAATTTATTACATCGATGTATTATGATTTGGGCCTGGTATTGCATTTACTACGACTTGAACACGCGAGTTGGATCATTAATCAAGTGAGAATAGAGTTAAAATTGAAAATCACAGATCAATAAAACAATAGCCACCCACGTTGTGACTGCATACAAATTAAGTAATTACAACGAGCCTAAATAAGAAAAGAAAAGGAAAAATATAATGTTCAGACAAGTGCAAACTCTTTTTCAACTTTACGACCGCTAGGTGACAAGTTCATGTAAATATAATGAAGTATTTCTGGCTATCATCATTAGAGGTAATTGGATAGAATCAAACCTCATACTTTTCTTAACGGTTGGTTGATGTTTAGCGAGCGATGTCTTCTAGATCTACAAAACTTATTTTGTCACCAAGTTTTTGCCATTAAATATACACAGTGTGTAAATCATGTTGCTAAATGAAATCAATTTATTATTTTAAACAATTAATTGAAGAAATTTTCATTCAATTTACTAAACAATGTAAGATATGCTTTTATTTGCACATTTTTGCTTACTTGGACACTTTTCCTAAGGAAAATATCGATTGTATAAGTACTTGATTAAAAAGTCCTTTTCATTACAATCTTCATTATTTGATTACTAATTTAACTATTTGCTTTATTCAGCAAGCGAAAGTCTGAGGAAAGCGTCGCGCCATCGTCCCACAGAGGCAGCAATTTTCCCTGCAGAACATCCGGAGGAACTGGTGAGTTAGCTCAGGCTCAGTGCCATCTGGAAACTTGCGAACTCTGGCAAAAGTTCAATGAACTTGGCACAGAAATGATCATCACAAAATCAGGAAGGCGTATGTTTCCAGTTATGAGGGTCTCCTTCACTGGCCTCAGACCGAATCAGAAGTACACCGTCCTGATGGATATTGTTCCAGTTGACAACAAGCGCTATCGTTATGCGTATCATCGCTCAAGTTGGCTTGTTGCTGGTAAAGCTGATCCTGAAACCACTGATCAGCATCGAAGACGCCGCGGATGCTACATGCATCCAGATGCTCCTTTCACTGGTGAACAACTCACCCGACAAACCGTCTCTTTCGAAAAGCTCAAACTGACCAATAACCTCCTTGACAAGCACGGTTATGTAAGTCACATACTTTACCCTCTAACTCAATAAGGTCAGACTTATTTCACTTTCTATTATCTCTTATTTGTGTAGATTATTCTTAACTCAATGCACAAGTATCAACCAAGAATTCACTTGGTACGCCGTCCAAGATGTGGATTTTCACTTGATGCTCTGCATACGCTGCCCCCCGATGAAATCAAAACTTTTGAGTTCCCTGAAACTGTATTTATTGCTGTTACGGCCTACCAAAACCAATTGGTAATTCTTCAAGTATATGTAGATGGGAATTGGATAAGAATGGCAAACAGGGTGGAGTCCTATACAAGTTGCTCGCTCAAGCATCCGATAGGTGCAAGTTAATCTTTATAGATAATTAATAACCAATGAAGTCCCCATTCGTCCCATTATATGTGAACACCCACAATTAAATGAGCTAGAGTAATGACAGCAGGATATATCCCAATCTCTTTTCTTTACATCATTATTGTAATTACCAGACCACCACCTCTGTTGCACAAGGTCATCATAAAAAGGTCGTAGTGACATCTGGAGATTAGGCAACATAATGGACAATTTAAGCTCGAGATCGGAACACGGAAAGAGTTGCCGAATACTGCCTTCCACTCCATACCTCTTGTGTCCCCATATTCACCACACTTGAGAGTGAACCATATGTTTGTGCGAGGCACTGCGTAACAACTTTCTAGAACTCTTTCCTGACCTAGAAATATGTCTCGCACATGTGAAGGTGCTGATTTATGACCAGTAGCTGCGCCTGCCCCGCGTACACATGGCCAAGCCCAAATGTCACCTATTTATTGTAGCATATATGCGGTCTTCTTGCGTTGTATAAATTTTCACTTTTATGCCCTTATAGATAACGAAACTGAAAATTGACTGCAACCCTTTCGCTAAGGGCTTTCGAGACTCCTCGCGTCTCTCTGATTTCGAACGGTAAGTCACAGCGTCAACTTAACCACATTTGAGTTCAAATTTTGAGCAAATTGAAAAAAAATTCAGTATATTGGCAAATAATACCTGTCTAAGCATTTATATGTTCACACTAAGTAGGGAAAACGCAAGAAGGAATCCTTTTTATTTATATCTTATTCAGAGCTTGCACAAAGAGGACTGTAGACTACGTTTTCTGGTCTAAAAATTAAAATTTAGTGGACTTTCCATTACCATAACCTCAATAATTTTGCTAAGTATTTCTTTTGGTTCCGCATGTTTATAAACTGGACTGGTCATAATGGCAATGTAAGACCGACTCAAAAATGTAAGCTTAAAGAGGGGAAAACCAAACAACACCAAAGAAGCATGAATCGAGTGAGAAAGCCAATAAGCAGTTAATGAATCCAGAGGGCGAAGGATCTTATTTTGTTTGAACTTATCGTTTTCATGGGCTTCTGGGTCAGAGCAGAAGCTCAATAAAACCATTCAAGTGATTTAGTGGTTATGTTTAATAAACTTAGCGCATCCGATCTGCGGTCACAACATTATACTTGCCAGTTTAAGGTTAATGAAAAGTAGAGATGGGGTATTCCATGCACTGTAAGCGTATCCATTTGTACTTAAGCTCATTTCACCTCTCGTTCTACATGCAGTTACTACAACTGCACTATTTGTTGAAAACTGATAATAAGGAAACTAAGAAAGCAGTCCTCTTTCATTAAAACTTGGATCCGCGAGAGTGTGAAATGATGAAATGCGGGATAAATAAGGATGAGGAGGAAGAAGTGGAGAAGCCGATATTCCCCGTGGAGCATTTGTTTACTATGGAGGGCTGACAGTCCAACTAGTGGCCAGGCAAGCGTGAACAGAATCCCGATGTATGTTTATACTAATCCTCGTGTCGCGTGCTAATACGCGCTCGGAGAGGAAGAGGAAGGGGATGAGTGGCGTGAAAATTACGGGATGACGCCAAGATGCCTGATTTATTTGTCCCCTCAGTGTCTCTCCCAATAGGAAATTAGGGATTTAAGAGAGAAGAAGAAATCCGGAAAAGGGGAGGAGGAAGGGGGGAGGGGCATAGGTGGTGATGATGTTGATGGTGAAAGTGCACAAGGGGCAAAGACGACATTTTAGGCGCTAAGGAGAAAGTCGGTGTATGTCTGTTTACATTAGGGGAAATTGCTGCAGCGGTGAAAACATAACGATGGCTCCAGCTTGTTTCGCCATCGAATTCAGGTGCGAAGCAAAATTTCGCCTCACCTCCTTCACCTCTCTTAGGTGACATTCTTTCTTTTACGACTTAGGACATTTTCAATAAACAATAGACCGAAATATTCTTTTTACACCTCATTTTTGCCTTTATTTACAAAATCATTACGTAATGTGAAATTGCATAAACTAAACTTTTCTCAAAATTGAAGCCAGACGCATTTGTATCCGTTTAAAAACATGTCCATGCAGATCTTGATAGCAATTATACTCCATATTACACTTATTCAACAAGCATCCAGTAGTATCCAGGCGTCCAAGTAGTAAATGCGTAATAATGTGACAGGTAACGTAGGGGTTTGTGTTTTGCCTGAGGAGTTAGATGCCACCTGTTCGAAGCCCATCCGTTTTCAGCCCATGAACGGGGTGGTCATGTCCGAATAATATAGGATTGCCAAAAATCGATTTACTGATGAAACTTTTTTTACCCGAAGTTGTTCGCGCATCTACAATTTTAGTTTCTTAATTAATTAAATAACACAAAAGATTTTGCTTGTAAATTCAATTTACTATTGTGTTCAACCATTTGTTGGAATATAAATTCAAAGTCATAGTTTAAGTACATTTTGATTTTAATGAGCGAGGGTTTGCATTCGTTCGATTTTCATTGTCCTGGATTCGTATATATGCAAAAATTAGTCTTCCGCAGGTGAAAGTTATGCCCTAATTTACCAAGTTTATAAGATTTTGCGGTAGCATTACTCTCATCTTTAGAACAAGAGTTTATATAATTTGAAGAGACTATCTCCAATGAGCATGGAGGTTTTTAAACTAAATTTCATTGATTCCAAGTTTTAATCATTTTGATAAAGGTCTACCAATCCATTGTTCTTATCCAAAGTGTCTGAAAATATAAAATTACTAAATAAACGAAATGTTAGCTGTCACATGAGTATCCACTTAGAATTTACTCCAACCAACGTTAATTATGGTAATGTAGTTACAATAGTATGAAGGTAGGGGGCTAATGTGAAGACTTTAAATATCGTGAACTAAGGTATCAAAACCTCTGAAAAGAACTTAACATTTAGGTGTTACTATATTCATGTAGTTTCCTTCAATTTTAGTGAATCAGTGGAGAATCTGTTGGCTTCACAACACACAGGAGGAATGTTTTCAGCACTGGCCTCAGGACACTACCGATCACCTTCAAACCTCAGCGTAAATCATTCCAACTCCCTTCCACCCTCCGCCAATTCGGCATTTGCTCCAATTACAAGCAACCACTCTAACCATTCAAGCTCTATATCGAGTCTAATGCAGCATATGCTGGGTTCGGCTTTAACCAATCGAGATGTTTTGCCAAATCACATCTTACCCCCTAATTCTCATCCCAATTCTCATTCTCATCCACTCCCAATGACTCCCAATTCTGCCATGGCTATGCTTGCCTATCTCCAATTGGTTCATTCACTGGGCGGCCAGGAAAATAGCCAATCAGAGTGGCCAGAAAGAGATTCCGTTTCGTAATGTTACTGATTCTTGTTCAGTGCATTTGTATATATTGAAAACAGTTCAAAATAATATGACTTGCATGATAGATATAATTGTAGTTCGCTGATGAAATATGACATCAAATGCCATTTAGGTGTTGAATATATATCGAATTATCATTTTTATTAAAAAAGACAAGTTCTTCTGTATTTAAATATTGGAATTACAAACAGTCTTTATATGTATTATTCAGGTTCATTATGGAATAATGTAACTAATGTTTAGTTTTGACCTTTACTATAAATGGTGCTGCTGCACAGGTTTTGAATGATTAGATCTCCAATTTTCATGATTTCATATTGCCTTCGAATCATCGAATAAATTAATATTTATATAACTTATCCAGGAATAAAAAGGACTTGAAGAGAAATAGAGAATAAACTTAGAACATCGAAAATTCAGAATTTGTCTGAATAATTTATTCATCAAAATTTCCACTTCAACTTAAATTGTAGTTTTCGCGGAATCAGGTCCGATCTTCAGAATTTGCCCGCGTGGACTCAGCGAGAACTCGTGCTTAGAATTTATTCGCCATTTGATCCTATTAAGCAGTTGGTCATTTCAAAATGAAGTAAAAAAGCATCGACCGAAGTACTGGCCCTGAAGTCGGTAACATTAGTTTGACACTAATCGGTGCACACCTCGTGAAAAAAGGCCTAACAATGGACTGTATTGAATTACGAGTTTCTTACCAGAGGTTCAATGATACTACAGTTCTCCCCAAAATAAACATTAGAAAACATATTTCTGAATGTTTTTGAAAGTTATTGAGTGAGATGGTGCTTGTAAGTAGTCTAGATTAGCGGATGTCTTCAACACTATGCTTGAGATCTACGCTTGCCACAAGCCGATTTAAGAACCGTACTAATTGATAGCGATCAAAGTAGAGGCGATAACATGAGATGTCCACATTGAAACTTCATGGTATTCACCATCTATTTATCTGAATTTATTTTTCTTCATGGAGATAAGTATTCAATCACAGTAATTAGTAAGTACAAGGATAAAACGTAATCATATTACCACCCATTCTAAGGAATTCTAGACACGCAATGTTGTAAGTAATCAAATTGAATATTAACGTGATAGATATATTTGGGTATTTCCTTTATTTACACTAAATGCCACATTTACCAAGCAAAACCCGAATCACATCCAGATTTAAATTACGAATCCGTGGTATGAAGTGATAGATCAATATATCCTGCCAATAAACCGGTTTAAAATTTCTGCTTAATCTTGAATTACCGTTTTGGATTCATATTCTGAACTTATTTATGATCAAACTTTTTGTTTGCTTTAGTGAATTATTTAAAGGAGATCAACTGCTTGCATGCTGAGCCTTACATTTTTCTACCAAGTTCAGTTATTGAATTGCATGGATAGTTAAGAGCTATTTTGAGTGATGTTTTGTTTAACTTCACTGCCAGAAAAGGTACCACTTAATGTCGATTTGGTGATACCTTTCACTGCCGTCTCTTAGAATGAGGACATTCCCATGCATGTAGAAAGCAGTAGCAGAAGCATTGGTGCTGCCTGTGGGGAAGGTGCGATTTTGAAATAAACATCATGCCAATGGGTGATTCCTTGTCTCTCCCTCTTTCGCCCTTTAATGTGACAAATTATAAAGGGCGTCTCACACTACTGCATTTTTTAATGACCTGATCATTTCTGATCTGAACAAAAGTAGCATTTTGTATGGGGAAACTATATTCCCCCCTTACTTACTAAATTTTTTCGGAACAACAGAACATGTCGTTTTAAAAAGGTTTAAAATTATCGGGAATTACAAAATTATTGAGAGGTGCTAAGATCTGCATTTGAATTTGTTCGAATTTAAAGTATCTCAGTAGTTATAAAGAGCATGATGTTTGAAATTACCACCAAGAGAAAACAAAAATTAAAAATATAAAAGAGAAAAATTATCTAAACATTTCAATTGTCACACAGACTAACGAGAGGTTACAGAAAGTGGATCGAATAGGATAAGTGGATAAAGTCATGGTATAAAAAGACTTCACTTTCTTTGGATTCTGAATTCACTTTTGCTTAGTATGTTTAGTCCGCCATCTCAATTACTGCTATTTTAAGGTTCCGATTTCAGGCTATAAAAATTACAATTTGTTATTATCACCTAACGTCTCTTTCTTAATACACTTTATTGTAGTTATTATTGCCCAAGTTCGTGATTACACCTTTGACCGATTTTCACTATATTAAATCTCAATGTAATCGAGAAATAAAGTTTTAAATAACAAACATCAGGATCTAAAGTGAGGATCAAAGTGAGTGAGTATGTGCTGAAATTCTTGTCCTTTCAAGGAGACCGCCGTTTTTTTGGCGCGTAAAAAGCTCAAGCGCTTTGATATGTTAGCCGCATGTTATATATGATCTAGTGTAATTAATTACAAGCGACTGTGCTCCTGAATTTCATTTTTGAAGAAAATATTGATGTAATTAATTGCCAATTTTCATCAAACTGTTAAATTTTGAATTAAAATTCTGGTATGTACATTGAATGTTTAATAGCAGATTGAAAAAAAAAGATAGTATATCATTGCGCTTGACCACATAATCTAAAACACCGAAATCCTTCTCCACCTAAAAAGTGTGCGAATTTTCACTGAGAGAAAAACGAGGATGCGCTGAGGAAATTTGAGAAATCTTTGCTTACAGAGGATTTTTGCTCGAGCTCTTGATTCATGAATTAACAAGGCACAACTTCGTAGCGAGAATCGCAGAGTTCTTTTCTCTCTAACGCATTCCTAAATATTTCCTTCCCTCCTCTGTGAGTGGATTATCGTTTTATACCTCAAAACATGAGATTTTTTGGTGATTGAGCTTGGCTAAAAGTGAAATTAAAATACAAAAATATAAATCAATTCCAATTATTAAACATAGTTTATACATTTCTGTTCTTATTGCTTTCAGTACGTTTAGCGTTATATACTTCATGTGGTCGCCAGACCTGCGGTTTGGGCAGTTTTTAAAACATTATACCCTGGAGCCTACAACGTTGTCAGGGCCAGCCAAAGTAACCTCACACATGCTAGAATATTCTGGAAAGAGTGGTCGCGCGTGCATAAGCATTCTCGGCTAATCGGGGACTAATATTTATTAAAATTTGCCATAAATGTATTCACTTACTGGTCACATTTGCAGGTAGCCTTAACTTGTAATAAACGCTATTCACTCCACAAGTTCTGCCTTCTAGTCACTTTTGGCATAGCTTTGCTAGATTTTAGACCAATTTTATGCTAGTGGATTTTATCAGAGAGAATCGTTAAGGTCTACTCATACTTTGTTTTTATAATACTCGCTGAAATGCTTTAATAAATTTAAAAATTCCAAATCATTGCCATATTTTACTTTGGCTTGGCTCTTCTATCTTACTTGGGTTTTAGGATAGTTGTTGTTGGCAATGGGAATCAAAGAAAACGATTCATCGCTTTCCTGAGCCTTTTAATTAAGGTCGTTTTTCTAGTACTGGGGAGGAGGAGGGGTGTGTGCTGTGTGGGAGGGGGCTGAGTTTTAATAGAACTAAGTATCCAAAATCATATCCCCTTTCTCGCAAAGATCTGGGTCACAACAAATTTGAATAGTTAATCTTATTAAAATACCTTTGACAAAATGTGAAGCTGCTATTGGAAATCTAATTGATCCCTAATTAGCCAACATTATAAGGAAAAGATTTTCTAATGTTTCGTGATCCAATACAAAAATATTTTCGGAAAAAAACTAATTTAAAAAATCATTGCAGAAAATTTGATACTTTCATCAGGCTAGGAACTTGGCAGATATGTTGGGTTTAGGAGAAAGCAATTTTATTATGACTGAGGAGAGCAGATGAAATAGGATTATTGAGAGGAACTCTTTGATCTCAGAATATTAAGTTTCTCTTCTACTTTCGAGTCAACTCACCAAAGTTATGAGTGAGAAAATTCGCATGTAAGTAAGCCATGCCGAGATGTAAAATCACTTCTTCGGTGCCTGAAAATCAACGTAGGTGGCGGATCATATTTCCACATCAGCTCCACACTGAAACTTTTGATGACAAATCCACATGTTACTTATTTAATAAAAGTAGAACTTATTTAAAAACTGTACGTGGCAAAAAATTTTCGGATAGGCTATTAATCCGAAATGCACCATCTAGATTAGAGAGTACATAACAGAGTAAATTTGTCAGTAATTTAGTAGTGTTTGAGTTGTACTGACCTGATCCCCATGTGTCACTTCGGTTCATTATTTATTTAACTATTATGCAACTTGTTATCCACTTCTGACTGAGATTCATTTTAAGTCAATTTTTCTAAAATATCTATTGACTATAATCCCAAAAGAGCGTCGTGAATTTTCCATTTATGAATGATGGATGATGTTTGAAAAATTGGGTCAATTTAGTGTTCTATTGTCCTCCCACCTGCATTCTCGGTTATTCGCGAGCTTTATAATTATTGAAAGATTTAATTACTTTGCATATGTAAATTGCATCGTATTCCAATTGTATTATCTATCGGTGGGGGTAACTGAATCAGACATATTTTAAATCTTATAGGACTCAGATCTATTTTAAACTTGACCAAATCTTGAAAATCGAACACATACATAATACAATTTATATGAATTCATTTCAAATTACTACTTCTTTTTCTTAGATTATAATAAATTAGAAAACCACAACATATCATTATGATAAGCCTCATAAATGATTCCACCATCATCTAAGTAAAATAATCATTGCCAACTCACTAAATACATGAAGAAACTCTTTACCTCCTTCTGATTGACAATATGACATTTAAGTAGTTGATGTCGTTGCGATATCAAGTAATCCATTGCAATCACTTCAATATCGTTGCAATTGAAATAACAGTGTCCCAGATGTTGGAGGTATTATTTTACGAGTGATGTCAAAAGACAAACAACTAAGAAAGCAATGTTTAGAACTTTAAAGATTTACAAAATTTAAGGCTTAAAAGATGTAAGAAGACATGCTGACACTGAAAAAGCCAAATTTCAGCACTGAAATTTATAATGTGTCAAAATTTAGCAGAAGGCAAAAGGTGGAATTACAAATGAAATTTCACTACAAAATGGTAAAGGACTTTATTTATGATCTAGACATTTTATGATAATTCATTTTCTGAGATAAATTCAATAAATTCTTCATTAAGGTGAAAGTTATCTAAAGTAATATATTTTAATATCATACTCCGGTTTGGATTAATCTATTTTGAAGGTCAAAAACGGTGTTTTGTTTTAAACGTTTTGCTAACAGGCGCTGTCTTCTCACCAGGTTAGACTGCCAAATAGATCTGAGTTAGCGTACTGCGAGACTGTTAACTTTCGAACTATCTTCATGTTAAGTGATACGGTTTGTTTCCCTTAAAGGTTTTGCAATAGATGAGCTGCTACGACTTCCGTCATCGAGCTGCAGCCCAGTGGTTTCTCTCTAGTATATCTCTTGATGGAAGCTCTTGTGATTTTTCGAAAACTGGCAGGTGCAGTAGAGGTATCCCATTAAAATTCAATATGTTGAGTTGAGTGGCTTAGGTATAGCGAGCCAAGGATTTCTGAAAATTGTGGAGGATGATGAAAAAGACAGCTTGGAATTTGCTGCTCAACCGTAATTTTATTCACATTTTAACGCAAATAGTACACATTCTGAGTTAATTTGGACATTTTAGCTTATGTTTTTTATTTTAGCAAAATATCTGCAGGTAGTCACAAGTCGGACCTTTGTAAGTTATGGTTGGTTGAAACTTTTATAGCAGTAAAAGCTTCTATTTTCAAAATTGTAAATCTGTATTATTTGTCATATTTTAGTATTTTCATAAATCTATACTTTAGGCTAGCATAATTTTAGCTGTTTTAAGCTGATAGAGCTTATTTGCGCTGTCCGTGTCAATTGTCTCCGATATTTCGAATCGATGAAGTATCGGAGGGAGATTTCTAAATGGTAATAGGAAGAAACACAATGTAATGGAAGACTTCTTTGGAAATAATTTAGGTTGCTTAGAAGTATCATCAAACGCTTACTTCTATGAAAGCTGAAGCAGGACTTAGTTTTAAATTTTATGAGATATTTCATGTAGACGTGAACGATCGCCAAATATAAAATCAACAAGATAAAGTCTTTTCTGTTTTTCATATTCCTTGAGTTCGTTGTAATAGTCTTTGTATGGGGCTTTTACTGCGCGAATTGGTAGTGGGCGAAATCTGTGAAAATGCGTTATACCTCCTTTGAAAATAGTTTTTGTCGAGGGTTATTTTTCGTAGTAGTGATTATTCACATACTTTCATCCAATTTCCACTATCCGGCATATTTTAAGTTGAAAAATTTTCAGTTTTAAACAAACCCGAAATATTCATTTGCAGTCGATGTTGGTTGTTCTAAGATTTAGTCGGGGTAATTTGTTTAAAATATAAACTCTTAGAAAATGGTAGCGCGTATCCTTTCATTAGTTTGACAAACTCAACAATTCATTCATTTTATGTGCAGCTCAGTCTCAGAAGTCGGCAGATTTTCAAACGCGTAAAAATGTGTGTTTTGGAGAGGTATTCGAAGAAGGTGCGTCAAATGGAAATGAACCCTCTGCTTCTATTCATCCAAATCCTGTCCGCTCGATATCGAGTACCTCAGGTCAATTGTGCTTGAGACACGAGCTCTTAACTCACCCAGGCAATGAATCCTTCAGGTAAAATTGACTTTTTCTATGATCAAAAGTTTGTTTATTTCTTGGGTTCCTTAAGTTGACACTTTCAAATTTTGAAAACGCGTAGGTTCTACGCCCCATGTGGGTAGGGTAAAAGCTCGTATATCTTCATTAAAAACATTTAAAAAGTTTTCTGATTCTTGTTTAATTAATTCTTTTTTTGTTGGCTCATCTCATTCTTTTTGAAAGGGAACTCCTTTAATGCAGGAAATTTCGGTCCTTTGCGTAAATGTAGATGAAGGCATACTATATTGGAAAGAAGAAGTATCAAGTTAGGCACCATACTAATGTTTGGTTCGTCTTAATTAAAAGGACAATGAATAGCTTCACATACACTCGGACTGAAATCCTAAGTATTCGGGGCTATTTGTAGGTGACTACTTTCGGTAGGCAGAGCGTAAGCAAATACTGATAATTTATACGGTTAATAGAGCAACCATATATGGCTAGCTGATATGGTGCAAGAGACGCCGTGTTCTAACGAATCACTGTTATTATCTTATTAACACGCAAAATAGTAATAAATCTTATGTTTCAATAATGCCACAGGTCAACGACCCTACGGTTTAGTACATTTTAACAAATATAAACTTTTATAAATACTTAACAGTAAATCACTAATTTAACTTTTCCTATGTAAAAATCGTTCATTTTCATGCAACAGACCCTATTTCGAGAAGCTTTCTTCCTTTTGAAGTCGCAAAACTTTGTAGTGGATGGTACACATAACCCTTGACTAAACCTCAGAAATCTCTATGACCAAACCCCTTAGTATGAAATTGATCCCGAAATTAACTAAGATACCTCAATATGGAGGAAACAGGGCGTCTAGCGGGACTAGCGTTTATCGTGGTTGTATTACATTATTATAAAGCTTATTCAATAAAATTCAAATAAGGGTACGCTAACCATGAAGCGACTATGGATTGCTGCTTGACTGGGTGGTCTCTGCGCACTTGCGTCCTACGTGATCAGTAGCACGGCCACATCTTCCACACTGTTCGTGTGTCCATGAGATTTCTTTGTTCAGCATTGATGGCGTTGTGCACTCCGCAGCTTAAAAATGTGCTTATGGAATTTACCATGTTTCACACGTCTAGGAGGTGTCTGATTAAAATATCCTTCACTATCAATTTGTGAATTTTCTTTCTCTCAGTTTTATATTTATGCTGTAATGATATAATTATGTTCAATTTTATTGAATTGATTTGCTGTTAACTTATTTTTAAGAGTACAAGAATCGCTACATGAGGGTTCTGAAATAGGTCAAAGCAAATATCTTAGTCCATTTCTCAATTGTATGGTTTGTTTTTTCGCCAAATGAAAGGTTTGAGAGTCTGTAAATATTATACTATTTCATATCTACTACGTTTCCACTTGTTTGCTCCAATCTGTTAAAGAATAATTTATCCGCTTCTCTACTACAGATCGAAAACTAAGAAAGTAAATTAACAGATTTTTTCCTACACTTTAAGTCTTTTGATTTATTGCTTTATTAACCTTTTCTTACTTCTTTATTCATATCTTATATGTTTCTGTGGAGTTATATGTTTCTCATGGATGATGATTGGTATCTGCCTTGGCAAATACTTTTGACACCTTTCGCATTTCGTATTTCGCCTGATGGGCTTGACTAAAAATGTTGGTTTTGTTTATCGAAAAATCTACCTGATCACCCGAATTTGTGATCTTCATTCACGAACATCCCCACTCGTCTTAGATTATGTTTACCACATGCAGTTTATTTATTCAGTTGAATGGAATGGTTTGCTAAATGCTTCCTCCTTATTTGACCGCGTTTTTTGTTGGAGGAGTTACGCGCATTTAATATGGGACAATTAGCTATCTGCTTTCCAATTGATGACACGTAGATTTATAAAAACATCTAATTAAATAAGAAAATATCCCATAGACGTAGTCACTACATTAGAGACGAATCCTATTTCCTTTTTTTTTCACAGAATATAAAGGAAACCAACGCTTTGAATGCTATCCCTAATCGTTGGAAATGGGTTACTTCGAACAACATGTAAATATTCTGTATATGGTTTGATGGTTAATCGTAATCAATGGGCTCTATCTGAAAGTGGACTATTGTACTGGGATTAAACAAAGTGTTTTTAATTCCTACTAAGATGCAATTTTTCCTCATCGATAGCGGGACACAAAAGGGAAAAAAATTTGCAGTTTAATTTAAAATTATGTCTTTCTTTTAAATTGCAGATTCGCTATCTCAACAGTAGGTCAACGAAGGCCTCCAATTGTTGTGGCCTCTGTTATCCCCATCTCACGCGATCCTCTCATGCTCTCGGGCATTCAAAAAGTGTAAGTAACCACCTTACACTTCAAATGTTTTTATAAATACCTCTCCCCTCTTTAGGTAAACATTAATTGTTGTCCTATTAGACAAAATGGAACAGCTGCAACAATTTCGGGTGGAAGTGGTAGTAGTAGTAGACAGCGCTCTGTTCCAGAGATGCCAACCGCACTGCTCAGCACCCTGTTCCGCCATAATACCAGTGGCAATACCACCGCCAACTCCCCCATAAACAACTGCCCTCGATCTGGTTCTATCGGTCAAGAGGAAAATCTAACCATCGCCAAACCTCTGAGCTATTCCAAGCCAGTTGACTCTGTTGTAACTATCTTCAAATAAATGTTATTCTGACAGCGAAAGTAAACTTTAGTTGAAAGTTGCGTTTTTTTTCCACAGGAGCGCTCTTATGCGCATTTTCTTTTTCCTCGGAGATCCTTACAGCACTCGTTGAGTCTTGCTACTCCAGCAACAGATCTTCGTCAGAGTGGTCGTAGAAGAAGGGCGGAGACGGTTGCTGGTGATGAGGTTCAAGAGTCAGAAAAGATCCCCTCGAGGTCTCCCTCCACAACGGCAGAAAGTAATAACAGGCAGTGTCGCAGTCGCTCGCATACTCTCTCCTTCTCTAGCATGGCATCTGCTATTTCCAGACATGATGAGAGCTCATCGCCTCTTCGTGAAACCGGTGGTTGGGGTCCCCATTCCGGTTCATATCTTTTGAATACAATTAATTTGTTATATTTGAAGACACTAGGGTCAGGGAAGTCATCCGTGGGTTCCCTTTGATTAAACTCTGGTCAGCTCTACTATGTTAAAATCATAGTAATCCTTCTCAGCTATCTTGGGCTTATCCTACTTCTTTGAAGGAACAAATGAACTAGAGCTCATGGCTGATTAGCATAATTAAATAACTTACGATTCAAAACTCGATACTTCATTTTTAATGGTGTTTCAACTAGTCTCTCCTTTCTGCACACGTTATACTGTAAAAAGTTGATATTGTTTGGGTGCAGTCAAGTCATACGAAAAAGGAAAGCAGTGCAGTAGATCCAAAATGGTGTCTATTTATCGAAATTATTTTTTTTTTGTAATTGATCGTTGAATGGGGGATAGATTTTATCCGGACTTGACTGTCGAGATAGTAGTGTGGGCACATCGATAAGACGGGTATTAGTGACCTGGACACCACCTGCGGGCTATGAATTACTCATGTAGAGAGACAAACCAGACCACGGCGTTGATCGCTATCGTATTCTTCACTTTTCCTATAGCTAAACTTTTTACTAGCTGCGTTCCCACCAAAGGCTTTTAAAACTTCTTCATTTGTGGTATCACATCTCAGGTGAACCGAAAAAGTAGTTTGTTAATATGCTCAAAATGTTGAGTGCCGACAAAATAAACTGAACAAAGGTTAAAGTCTGGGATTTCCAAATTTGGCCTTTCTTCGGATGAATTTAATCTATTTTAAGTTTTATTTTTATTAATAAAATAGCCGTGTTTGTAGGGCATTATTGGTGATTTCAGCTAGTCAAATTTACTATTATTCTGTTCATTTGTGCACGCGAAGCTGTATTGCGTGCCATTAATTTTAAGATGTTGAGACTATTTTTCTTAGGCATATTGCCTATTATTATTATCAAGGAAAAGGATAAGGTGTTAATTTTAAAATTATTTTCTTTCCAACAGTCGATTCAACTGCATATCCATCAAGTTTGGAGAATATACAGCCATCACAGGCAGTTTTTTATGAGGATCCGCTTATCAGTTATAATCCTCTGCTTCTAGATGATCCCATGGTACCTCGAGTGACCAATAGACGCGTGTTCCCCTTTCAGGGCTATATGGTAAGCTTAGCAGATCCCAATTTTTATACGATACAATGGCCTCACGGCCTGTGGTATTTCTATTTGTATTTTTAAATGGTAGACGAGTATTTTGGGCTACAGGCGGGCGGATGAGCACAAGAAGAGCATCAACCGAGAGTTTCACCAACGTTTTCCAAATGTTCAATTGACACTGACAAAAATGCGCAGTATTAAGCTCAACATCCTCGCCATTGCTCTAAGGGTAAACCCCCTCTATATTTGTAATCATTTAATTACTAAAATCTCCAACTAGGGTAAAGAAGGGGGTTGGTTACCAGACACTTTTCTATTGAACTACTTATTGTCTTTCTCTTCCCTAACATAAAGTATCCGAATCGCGTTCTTACCTTTTTGTATTTGGCCTGTATTATATTATCTATAAAATACTTTGTATGGAAACCGCTCAGAAGCCTATTGGAGTGATGATTTTACTACTCTTTAAAATACATTGTGCTCGAATTGTTTCTAGTGTCAAAACATGCATTTAACTTTTAGGATATTTTGAATGATCATTGTTTATCGACCTTCTTCTTTTACACTTATTCTATCAAGAAAAGTACCTTCTTCTTAATGCCCATCGTATTATTGAATTCGAAACAGATCTATCATAGAAACCCTAAGTCGTAACCTTCCTCGTTTAAATTTCCTCCAAGGCTTTCAACCGATACATTGATCAAGCACTCACCTTTGTAATGATCTGATTGTATATTCACTTTCAGGGCTTTTATACTTAAGTTAATATCCAAACACTAATATTAGGAGCATTAACAGTGAATCACGGAGTTTGGGAAAATTCTTCGTTTGAGCTCTAGGGTCATCAGGTGGGCAGTTTTTAAATGTAAGCTTAATCAGGCATGCCTTAACTTTTCATTCTTTTTCGAGAAAAGCAGCGAGGTGATTTCATGCGATTTCCCAGTCATCTTTTGCCATGTAACTTTTGCAGAACACACGAGTTTACTAGATTTGTATTATGTAATGAGCTGTCCCGTAGTTTCTCCTCTTTTCACTTCTATTTGTCATGAGCTGTTGACGTCAAGGTTTGCCACGTGATTTCTCTTTAATGCACGCCTGTTCAGTTATGATTGATGTTCAATGGCGTGAGGAATGTCTTTCTTGCATTCATCGTTAAAATTTCGCCTTCTTTCTCACCAAACACTTGTCGTACATCTGCATAGAGTTGCTTTAACCACTTCTGCAAATTTAGAGGTACCCACTTGTGTTAGGTGAGGTTTCTCACTTTGGGTACTAATTATGAGATAAAAATGTTTCTCGGGCAACCAAGGGCTATTAGCTTGCCGGTATGTTTATACGAGTTGTTAAATTCCTCCTATTTTCTTTTGTATTAGCTATTTACACTTTATGTTTCCTCCTTACTAGTTGCACGGCAAAAGTTTCTTTGTACTATTGAAATACTAACATTTTCATCATATTCTCTTATTCCTATTTTCTCGCTTGTAGCAAAGTTAGTAGAATTTCGTATTTTACCATGCTCCTTCATTCTATCTTTGGAGTTTCAAAATTTATTCCTCCTAAGGAGTCTTCCAATGGTATTCAGTATATCTTTAAATCGTCTGACGCTTTCAAAACTGTTTTAACGCTTTTATAATAGAGGAGCATATGCGCCAGATTAAAGTTTACTTGTATTGACATGAGCCGCTTTTAGGCAAAGATCATCTAGCTGATTAGAGTGTAAGTACCCAACTAAAGCCTTTATATATGTTGAGTAATTGAGTATAGAAAGAATTCAATTATGCTATTTCTTTTCTCTTCGAAATCTCCATAGATGAACTTGGATCTCTGGATCGTGGCCCACGCCTATGTTCTCTTTGAGAAAATGATCCTCAAGGTAAAGTATAACCCCTTCACTCAATCACCACTTTGTTTACCCTGAAAATGCTCAAGTGGTTCTTACAACTGTAGTGTAAATAAAACTCATCACGAATTTTACTCACTTGAGATTTAATAACTCCGCGTATTTCTCCAGTGTTTACTAAGTTAATCCTTTTTTATAACCCCCCTCCGCCCCCTGTTTGTGTAGCTGTTTGTTTGCAAGGCAAATCGGAAACTCTGTGCTGGGGCGGCCTTGCTTATCAGTGCCAAGTTGAACGATCTCAAGGGACCAGTTATGCCCGCCTTTATGCAGGTCAGTTTTTTCTCTTATTAACAAGAAAAAACGCATTTTTGTAGGAAGGGATAACTTAAGGAGATAGAGAAATTAGTGATTGCATGAAATAAATCTTAGAGTGAACTCTGCTTGGCTCTGCTCTCTTAAAATTATGCTAACTCGTAGCTTTCTGTTAGGTTGAAAGACAAAATGTATTTTAAATGGTATAAGCAGTCATCAAATGTGACTGAGTAGTGTGTGAACTTGACCGATTTAGCGAAAATCGTGGTTTTTTGATTCCAAAGATGAGACTTGCGCCAGCTCTCAGTTTTTTTCTACACATACAAACCTTCGTGCTTTCAAACCAGTATCTAATGTGCTTATCATCCAGACACTCTTAAAGCTGAATTTTATTTGAATGTAATACCATTAAATGCCCGATCCATAAATGTAGTAAGGATAAAGGGGGGCTAATCGGAATCTTAATAGCATAGAAACCAGTGGTTTTTGAATCATAGTCTTTAAATTTTACAAGTCACTTCCGTCATGTTATGCGAAAAACCGTACATCCTACACCCAAATCGCATTTCCGAAATTATCGCTTGACTTAATAGGCGAGGTAGTTTGTTGCTTGTTTTTCGTTTTAGTTGAAAGAGCAATAACAGAGGGTTGAAAAAAAGTTAATTACTTTCTATTTTATAAAGGAATGCAACAAAACTTTGAAGGAAAGACGGAACGATTTTATTTTTAAAAATAGTATCTGTGGCTTAGCTTTCGAAATTAGAAGTTGACGTGGTCACGTTCGACTTTGCAATAAACACTAATTATTCTTGATTTTTTTAATAGATAAAAGCCTTTAAACACTGGGATTGGTTTCAATGCGTTTATAAAGCTAGCCTTTACCTCACTTATAAGGGCAAGAGAATGCTTATCTACAAAGATATGCTTTGGACAAATCACAGAGATTAATTTTGTCGAGCAGTTCATATTCTATTCTTCAATGCTCTACTAATGAGGAGGTGGTGTTCTTAGGTTTTGCCCCCTTCGTACGACTTGAGATCTCCAGAAATTGAACACTCGAAATTCTTCTTTATCGATACATCTGCGATCTCGTCGGTCGAGCAAAAGCTAACATTTCTATGGACATTCATACTCCCCAAATTCGGTGCTGTTTTAACGAAGGTAGACTCAATTAATCAAAGAGTTGCGTTATTGAGAAAATGTTGACATTTTCCATTGTCGGATAAATACGAATGTTATCATTAAGCAGCAGTTCAATGGTGTTGTACATTCTTTTTAAGAATTGTGCATTTGAACTTATGATTCCATATCGGCCTATATGGTTGAACTTGGGGCATTACAAAAGATATCACTACTAACTATAATAGGTAGCAAAGCCAGGTTTGCATTTATTTTAATATGGTTGCAGGGTTCAGCTTACATTTACTTTAAATTTATTTAGGAGATTGAGAATGAGTTTCGAATATCTCATCGGGATCTAATTCACATGGAAATGGCAGCATTCATAGGGTTGGAGTTTTGTGTGCTCCCAAGTCCAACAGAGGCATTTCCGCACTTCACACAGATTCAGAAATCCCTCGGGGTTGTGATCACGACACCATGTTGTCTCTCCGTCTCCACTCGGCCACATTCCCTTGAAGACGAAAACCTTCAGACACCTCCTTCTTCTCCTGCTGTGAAGTAAAGGATTTCTGTATTCGCTCTCCATTTCTGTGATACAATCTGGGGCCAGTAACACTTTTAAATTACTTGACAATCATCGTAGACATTCTCTGTTCGCTAGATGTATTGAGTTATATACGTATTGTATATCCCATCCTATTTTTAAATATTATTGTATGAAATTGAGATACCGCCACTGAAATAGACTTGGAGGGGTCTTTGTGAGAGAAACCTATGAATATTGTGTATCTGACTCTCCTTGTCGAAACATGGTTAAGTCTATTTGGGAGAGTCGTGGACGATTTGATTATGAAAGACTTTCCCCATCAACAAACTAGCTCAGTTTGTCCATCTAAACAGTAGTAATTGACAATATACCGGGATTTGTTATCTCTTCTGCGCCTTTTTTAAGTAAGTCTCAGTCTATTACAGATAGTACTCAAGTTATACGACTTATTTTACTATTCGTTTTAACAACACAAGGATTAGAAGATAATAGGACTCTATGTGTAGTTGAAAACAGTGCAATTTTTGGACTAATCGAGTTGTTTAAGAAAGATTGCTTCCTTATAGCTAGAAGGTGTATTTGAGGAATTATTGTTTGGAAGAAAAAATTAATTATGGTAAGTTAGCAACTCTATTTCAAAATGTGCTATACTTAACCTCATTTAGTCAAGTCAGTTCCAAATCGTTAAATCGTACTTGATTTTAGTCGTTGCCTAAATGCAAGACCAAGGTCATCAGATTGTAGGAATTCGACTACGTTAGGCTAAAGTGTAATACACTTGTGAAACCGAGGAAGACGGAAGACAAGTTGAAGGTTTTACTGATGAACATTATTATTATAACTGATTAGGAACTGTCGCCATAAATCTACAGAGTCACGGATAGTTTCTCAAATTAATGTTCGGGTGTATGCTAGTTGGAGTACCTGGACAGTTAGTTCAGATAAATATCTCCTCATCGAGACAGTCATTATTTATATTCTCCCACAGATTGGTTTGTTTAAAAGTTACTAAATCGACTTCGAACTAAATTCGTATCTGTCTGGCCTTCTACTCCTGAGTCTGAGTGAACAATAGCCAAGCGATGTCAAGTAGTAGCAGCGTCACAGCGTAGAGTAGTCGTGCTCACATAATGTGATAGTTTTTTTGTTAGCAGAATTCCCCCGATAAGCATTCCTGCATAGCACTAATTCGCTTTCAATATTCATATCAATATCATAGTTACCTATTTTATATTCGATGAAGCGAATTCATTAATATTTTTCATTATTATTAAAATTAAATGGGTAGATTTTGCAACTTTTTATTGCCAGGACGCAACTGAATTCGACTAATAGAAAGTGCAATAAGTAATAAAGAGAAGGGGATCGAAAAGATCGCGAGAAAGCTTCAGGTATTCAAGAGTCCCGCTACTTTCAAGTTTTGGAATCATTTTATAAAATATTAAGTCTCAAAATTCAGTTACCTTGACACATCCTCTATATTTCAAAATGCTTGTCTACATTGCTTGGTGCTTATTGACCAGTATTGGTCACTCAAGTAGAACGTGTCTTGCCAATTCATTTCAGCTCAGTCTTAACACAATGTCTTAGCTGAAAATTCACTTTATCAAAATCTCACTAAGTCGAGTTCAAGTTTAAATGAAGAGCAGGATGTCATTCATGTCTTAATGTTAACGTTATATTTTCCTTCAACTTTTCCGAACTGTCATTTCCTTTTTCAGGGTCTAGGTTAGATAATCTGATAAGTGAATTAGAATATATAAATTTAATAATAAATAAATATATAATATACTTTTATCTTATTAATCGTTTTTGATCTTTTTTTTATAGATAGTTTAGTACTTCTATTGCTGAGGGAATAAAGGTAGCTACTGTAATCATATTTTTTTAAAATCGATCACTAGCTTTTGTCGCCTAAATTGAATCCATGTTGTGACCTGCGCATTCAAAGGCAAATATGTTGGGAAGAGAAAACTGATGTAAGAGCTTCTTTGTAGTTGCGATTATGAGGTCATCTCATATTTGAACTAAGAAGTCACTAGAAGCATGCGAATATAGTCACATACGCATCGTTTTGTTAGATTATAAAGTAACTTAATTCTCTCTCAACACACTCAGTTCTCATATAACAGAATGGCGAGAAATATTGGAATAATTTCGTTTTCATTTCAAATTTAGACGGTTGCTCGAATGTCAGTCCAAATTCATTAGTGAAGAATAACTAGAAGGAATTTTATATCACAATATCAACGAATATACTTCTCTATTCAATCAATTTATCTCCTTTTCGTTGGCAATGTGCTTGAAGGAAATATGCATTTTTAATTGGAGCTTGGAGTACTAATTAAAACACCTTGGTAAAAATACCACGATATGTAGCAAATAAAACATTTTTCATCAATTAAAAGAATGAGGATTACAAGTCACCGAATAGAGCATACTCGACGGAAATAATTTTTCCGCTTGTCTTGCTGTTACTGATTGCTCATTTGTATTCAAGTTTCGTAAGTTTACTACCCGCATATTGAATGCCTAGCTGTCAGTCATTTCAGCATGAAGAACATGTAGTCTCATATATTTTTTTCAGGAATTTGGATGGAAAACTACCAGTGTTGAAGCTTTCTTTGGAACCTTGATAAAATGCTTATACGTAGGCAATTTACGCAGTCATAAATTTTCTTCTAAGCTTAATGTGCTTTTATTTCTGTCTAGGAATTTGAGTTTACAATTTGATTGCATGTGTCGAACTATCAAATTCAGGCACTAGTCATGCTCATTCTCTTAATCACTTATGATATTTCAAAGATTCATCTTTTCCGTTATTAATTAATTACCAGCTACGAAGCAAGACTTCATAAACTTTTGGTACGGAAAAGGATCTGAACGCGTGACTTGATAAAATAGCCTCATAAAGGGGTGAAAAATGAGCTGAAGTCAGGCATCAAAGGGAACTTACTTCAATTGATTTATGACTCTATTTGATTTTTATGGTAAATCCATCATGTCCTCACAGCCCAATGCTCAATTTTCACGATTTGATCCCCAAATTGCAGTATAATTCCACAATCACGATTTGCAGTTCTGATTATAGTGCAGAATTAATTGAGTTATCATTTATACAGTATTGACACGGTCTCTCTTTATTTTTTTCATAACCATGGTATTATTCTCATGGTAAGATCTTTAATATGTTTATCGATCTAATTTTTTCTGGTATTTTATATCCCTCATGGAGGGACTTGTGAATATTTTGACTTCAAATGATGTGCATATTTTTAAGCCCCATGCAGAATTTAATATATTTTTTTATAAGGCCTTCCATTACTCGGAGATGAGTACAACAATTGGATTTGATTTGGTCCAGTTAAATTTGGATCGATTTATTGGTCACTATTTTTTTTAAAGTCCAGTGGTATTTTTTGAAATTGAGTGATTAATTTAGATAAATTCTGGTTTGAATTAAATTCATAAGTAGTGGAATACGAATTTCACTGTCGAAGTGCATAATCGGATGATATTCTGAACATGACCAAATTTTTCTTAGAAAACCTCTTACAAAAACTATCAAGGCGAGAAGATGTAATAAGTAGCTAATTGTGAAGTGAATAAAAGAGTGGGCAGGAGATCTCAGTACCGTGCAGGAGGTAATCTGGGTTGAGTAAAAGGTAATTATGAGTTATTCATAATTTTTAGAATGAGTTGATTCATGAATCGGTGCGTATATAATGGAATACCTGCGAGAGCATTAAAATGTTAGTCAGTCAGTCTGTGAAGTGATAAAGGTGAAGGTCTACCGATTCAGTGGACAAGTGATTGCTTCTCATTTGCAGCGCGAATCGACAGCCATTTCAGATCACTCCGAGTGCTAAGAGAAGGATTGTTATATTATATTATTTCTCATAAGAACAACAGTGGGATACCTTCCCTCAATCCGACATAACTGTTCTAACAGTGACCGTATTAAGCTTGTGAATATTGCGCAGGTATTATTGTTTTCAGTGTGATTAAATTGAAGTGATTTAGCAAAAACTTTGAGTATGTGGAGTGCTTAGATTAGAATCTATATGAAGAGGACCTTGGTTTATTGTTAATTCTTTGACACTTCATTGTCTCAGATTTATTCAATTATGAATGCGAAACTGAAAAAACATCAATCTCCTTCACAAGATTAAAAATTAAACGCATAGAGGGTGTACAATGACTGGATGCTACGAATTTTTCTCACTCTACTTTTAATAAAATTCATGAAATTGTAGAAATGATTAGCATGCTATGAACGAGCTTCAAACTTCCATGATAAGGTTTAACTTTTTCCTAACATCAAACTTTTAGGTAGTCAGAATTACATCTAAACTGAGAACTCCGCCAATGCGGTACTGGCTTATTTCTGTGCGAATATAAAACAGCGTCAGAGCGGAGATATCCTTTTCTAAGACTGACTTACGTTATTGGAATAATCATGTGTGCTACTTGAAGCCATTAAACAAACTTCTAACTTGCACACGGGAATGGCTGGGTTAGCAAATGACTGAATTATTTGTTCACAAAAAGAATTGGCCAAATTTGATTGATGAGTAACATGAGTTGCAAAAACTTTCGGCCAAATCATTAGAAATTGACTAATTAATTGAATGAAATTAATTGCTTGGTTGATTAACTAGAATAAGTTTGGTCGAAAGACCCAAAATACATAATTTGAGCAAGTGCCTTAATAAATTATTAATCACAACTTAAAACGATATTTCACTTAATATACAACTTTCAGAAAGTCTCTCGAAGAATCATTGAAAATAAACAGCATATCCCTCTGAATTGTGAAGCGAAGAAGATAACATTATCTCGTGCGCAAGAAGAAATGAAGAACAGTCTCAGAATTCACAGGTTATTTCTAATTTAAGAGTATGCCGAGAAATTACACCATAAGTTAAAGAATGAAGTAATAGATTTGGAAGGAACTTTGATAGTATTCAAACAAGTAAGGCTAGCAGCGGTTAATTGAAAAATCTGATTTTTTCCAACAAATTTTCTGGTTGATAGGTATAAAAGCTGTTAGTGTAGTATTTACTAAAGGTCATCATCACCGTGGACAGAGATTAAATTAATATTTATTGAGAAAAGAACTTGTTCAATTCTGAGGTTTGAGAGGTGACTATAAAGTTTGATTTGAAATGAAATCTATTTAAGATTGTACCAAGGCACACAAATTTCAATATAATATTAACTCAGTGGTGCAAAAGATAAACTTGGGCAGTATTATTTCTGAAATTGAAACCGCAATTTAACTTCAGTCCTGATTAGGAGCCCTTTGTCATTAAAAACCTAATTCCATACGATTATTTAAAAATATTCTATTTGGACTTAACCTTTGACACATGTGGTTGAAATTGAGGTCAGTGCTAATTTTCAAATGTGACATTGTGGATTCCCTTATATATTTAAACTGTGCCGAATTCTTATTTGCCAAAGTGCATAAGTGGAGGACCACATTTAAGAGACGAGGTTTGCAATGCTACTCAAAGTGGCCTAGTCACAGAGCGATACTATTTTACAAAATTTTAGCACACCAGATCTTCAAGAGTCCATTCAAGATTAGGTTTAAAAATTAAAGAAGCACAATGAATATCTCAAAATTTACATTTCCAATTAAAGACATACGTGGGACCATGCGTAGCTTTCTTCATAGTATATCATAGGAAGTTAGTTGTTGATATAACGTTGTTAATTATTTCTAGCAAAATAAAAAGCTAAATTTCGCACTGATCTAAAAAATGAAAACTGTGTTACTCACTCAAAGAAATGCTTGAAACTGTTGATAAATATTCTCTTTTTGGGTAAAATGCTCATGATCAAGAAAATTCAAGAGAGAAAGGTGAGAATGAGTCAAGCCCTAAAATAAGCATTAAAACACGGGATGTTTTTAGGCTTATTCTTGATTCACATCACTTTCAATCAAACAAAGAGAATATTTCTTCACAAACGTACTAGTTGCTGTCAAATGGTGGTTCCAGATATATCAGGCCAACACTTTTGTTAACTAACTGCGTGTGAACGAGTGCTCGGGTTCGAGTAAGTACAGGAGAAAACTTAATTCTGAATTTTTATCATTTATAAATTATATAAACTTTTAACCGATCTAAGGAAATTAATGCATATGAAACACGGTAGCCAGTTTTATAATCGTATTGGTTCAGATTCTTTATTTAAGATGCATTGTGAAGGCTCATAGTAAATGGAACTTTACCTATACGGATTGGGGAAATTGACTAACTGCACTCCATATGTTTATTTACTAAGCACGTCAAAAAGGAAGGCTTTTTTAAAAGAGAGCAAATATATGTCTTTAAAACTTTAATAAATGTGCTCCAGGAAAGTGCAAAAATCATCCAGTATGAATTAATGATTGGTTGTCTGATTTAATATAGAAAAAATATACTTCCTGACTTGTTTCATGAAATTACAATTATGTTCTAAAGTCTTACCGTTCATCCATTCACCCATAAAATAATAATTAAAGCAAATTTAACATGAAGCGAGGCAACAGAAACAATCTGCACTTCCGCAATATTTTGCTTTGTAATACTAATTAAGGTAATGAGTATTAATCTATATTCTAAAGTTATTTAATAATAAAAACACACAACTTATATGGAGCTACTTTGTGTAGGATCTTAAGTTCCTGCATCGTGAGTTCAATAATTTAATAGATCAATTACTTCATACTTCCAGTAAGTGTCTCCAACTACTTCACGAATCTAATTTCAACCACAAAGTTATATTTATAATTATTCGATATACTATTGACGGGTAACTAATTTAAATTGTAAAATGTTTTTTTGCTCCCTTACCAGCATAGAAGTCAAAAATAAATTATACGAGATAAGTACTTTTAAAATATGTCATTGCTTCCATACTCAATTTACGACCGATTATAGAATATAACAGTAAATCCACAGTAGTTCCCATTCCTACACTGCTAACTTTGTTCTATTAATTAATTGCTAGACTTCCCGAGCCGTTCAAAGAAATGAAGAGTATATGTTTCCATGAATGTGGTCACCAGAATTAAAGTCGTAAAGTTCAAAAATGAACTAAAAGCCAATATAACGTCTCGTATGCCTCTTTGTACAATAACAATCTGCTTCCATTTCTTCTGATTTGCATCCTTGACAAGAGCTTCAATATGCCCATTTAGTGTTTCGAAGAAAGAAGCCTTGAATTTAGAATTAATAAGACGATCTCTCCTGTTTATAAGGACTTGACATTAGATCCCATGCACTACTTAATTTCAACGAAGACAGTTATTCGGATATATTCCTTCTACAGTGATATTTCCTAGATGTGTGTTAATATGAATCGCTTCTGTTTGCTTAAAGATCTATATGAAATTACGGCATATATTTTATTTAGAATACCAGGCTCTTTGTTTCATTTGTTGGCAGCAAACTTTCGCTGTTTTGAATGCTCGTTTTTTTTTCAGGGCATTTAAATGGAAAACAGAAATATTTACTTCATTTCATAAGTCAAAATATTTTATACGGGAGAGATCTCGATACTTTCACAAAGAATTCTGAAGATTTTTTTGCTCAAAATTAAAACAAAAGACGAATGCCATTCCGAAGCACAGTTCCGTGCAATTATAAAAGGTAATTTTAAGTTTACTTCAACGTGGCTGGTGAATGATTAGTTTATGTCCTTTTGCTGGGTAGGGATATTTGAGTCTGGATCCGCAAAATCAATAGATCCAACTCGTGTCTTAAGTATTTTTCCATAACTATGATTTTGTATTTTTCAGCTTAATTAGTATTTAATAGTTCATAAATTTTAGTGCAAGTGAATTTCACATTTTAGACAGTAAATTCAATATTTTGAGTGTTTTATTCGGGATAGACGCCATGCCAACAAATTTCACAGGGCCTTTTCTTTGCAGTTTCTTTTACTACTTGTTGACTCGAATTGAGTTTTAGTGGGTAGCGAATTAGCTACCTAACTAAGCCTGACTGTACTCAGAAACCTCAGTGGCAGTTTCTCCTAGTCCCTAAGACCCCCAGAATTAGCTAAGCTAGTTGCAAAGCTAAGAAGAGACAAAGGTATCCAGAAAACGCGTTTATTCTAGACATGCATGGCGTGGAGTGTAATGTATGACGTGGAACTTAGTCATTATAAACACTTTATGATATGATGACCTCATAAAACTTGGATCATTGATTCGTCGGATAATCGTGTACTGGAATTGACCATTGATTGATCGTAGTTGGTATTGGTCATTGATTCTGCATTAGTCATGCTGAAGTTGTGTCCCCACAAGGGTTTGCATTACAGCGAAAAGAGTAAAAATAGTGGTTTATCGTAGGTTCCCGCACTGAAATCGCTCTTTACGCCTCATGGCTCTACGGCAGTGCATTCCAATAAGCCACAAATTATAGCATCTCATCGTAAACAAGCCCATTCATTGTTTGCTAGATTCCAGGTTTATACAACTTTGTAGAATGTAGGATGTGGTGACATTAAGAATCCAAGAAAATTAAATGAAGACGATCTAACTGTATGATGATTTTAAACTAGATTTAAGTTTGAAATAAAGCATATTTACATCAAAATTGATTGGGAGAGTTTTTGGACATTAACAGTCTCCTATAAAACGTCTTTCAGGGAATTGAAAATCGGGCATATGATCTGAGTGAGTGATAAATTATATTCGAAGAGTTACTTCCAATACAGTACTTTAACTAAATTTTATATAACGAGAAGAAGACGTTTTCGATTGAATTTTGCATTAATATTTTATAAAAATAAATGCCAATCTGAATGTATAGGTCTCAGAGGAAGATACAAAGTGGTCGAAAAAGTACGTCTTAAGAAAAATTCTCCCATAAAGTTACTTCGATGATCAATTTAATAAGATCGTTGATCAACACACCGCGTATACTTTCTGAACAAAATAACCGAGTATAACTCTTCAATACACTAATTCTTCTAATTTCACTTGTAATTGATTCTTTAGTGACATGTTGACCCTTATTTTACAATTTGGTTTAATTGATTTATCCCTGTAATCACGTTGGTACTAGTCCCCGATTAGCCAAGTTTGAAAACGATATAGTCACGTCATAAGCAGCCCATATATCGGAGTGTAATTTGTTATTAGATAACCTTTCAAGGTATATAAGTGAGCGCATACTATGCTGCAGTGAAAAAAACAGCACAGTTTCACAGATCGTTGTTTCGTGACATCATTTTTCTGAAGTTTGTTCAATAAAAAACTGTCCAGTTGCCTCAATTCTTTTCCTTGCTACTCTACAATGACCCAATCGGCTCCACTATACTGAAAAATAAACAGTAGTCTCATTAGATTTTTTTTAACTGGAGAAAAATAAATGAATCGATTTTACGAGACGGGGTATTCATTTAACTCAACCCATCCATAAGGCCTGAATCTTGAGGACATGAATATATAGTGATTAAATTTAAGGTACATTATCTACTCAAGTGTTAAAGATCAATAAAATTTAATTTATCAAAGTTGTTATCCTATAAACTTTCCAAAATAGCCTGCAATATCCAAAGCTCAATGACAACATGTAATTGTGTTAATGACAGGCTTTATTTCACATTTATGTCAACCAGTTACCCTGCAATTTAGCAAATTAAGAAAAACCAAGCAAGTGTTATTAATAATGAACAATAAACTCTTTGTTTAATTTTTGTGGATTATTAATTTTTCTCTGTCAACCTGCCACGACCCTCTGTTTTGAAAGCAGAATTCAGTTTGGTAAACTAGCCTATTCTTTGCAGACAGTGCTCTCAACTTTCTCAGGCCATTTATCCTCCATTAGTCCTAATTATTATCTCTCCCAATCAGTTAATCAACATGTTTCTCAATTTCCCACTCATATGATCTCTCTTTCTCTTATACACGAATATACCCAAATAATATCGATGTAAAACGTTAGCTATCCTTTTCTCAGATCTCATTTACGGGGCAAGCTTTTATGCTTCGAGAGAAATGCAATAACTTAATGCTATCGACTTCTTGGTTCATGCCCATCTCATCAAGCATTTTGCCGATTTAAACGTTTTTAAAGATTGAAATAGGAAAATATTTTTCTAGGATGGTAATAAAAATACGAATAATAAAACTCTCCCACTTTTTTCTAATAGTATCGACACCACAAAGATCAAGTAAGTTTTCTTGGTGGTGCCCTTTTAAAATTGTGCAAGCAGTTCAAAAACCCCCTGATCATTACCCATTTTGTCGATTGAACTATATATTATCTAAATGCTAACTAACAAGGCATTCGTAGTGATTTTGACCCTCTGTTAGTAAAAGTGTTCTTTTCACTCTACATTAACTTAATTTTTGTGTAATTTTGTAGCTTATTTTTTCCGGGTGGATATAAGAAATAGCGAACGTCTTTGAAAAGCTGACGATACCGGTCCAAAGGGCATCATATGTGCTCATTAGCACAATTTAATATAACTTCGTTCATTACCAACGGCGATAAAAATTACAAGGAAAGGCAGGTGGTTCGCAAAGAAACATTTACATAATGCCTGTCAGTGGTATAGTTTCGCGATCATCTTCGAGTTTTTCTAACAGTGCAAATGACTAAATCGGTATAAAAACGCGAGGGCCTTAATGCTATTCAACAAGCTAATTAAGCACGTAGAGTCTACTAAGGTTAGCTGCGGAGATGACGCAGAAATAAATACATTCCTTTTTGAAGTTAGAGGTTGGTGATGTCATCTTAATGAGCTGAATCACAAATGATATTGACTAAACTTATTAAAGATTTTACTTGAAAAATGGTAATTAATTTATGTTTTCCTCCCATTTTATTGAAATAGCGATCAACAGTTAAACTGCTTAAGTTTAAGTTTGATAAGTTTACGTCATGACAATCATAATTTGTGCATTCATTCTGCTTTGTCTTTGGAATATCTGCGCGTGGATCCTAAAAATGGTGAGAAACGGACTCAAGATTAGTAAATTTAGACAATATCGTTGAATATCAATGAAACTGCTCTCATCCTGAAGAAGGACGAAACTTTGAATGGAGTAGAAGGAACTCCACGAATTATCGTTGAAAAAAACAATGCTGAAAATTGATGATGGTGCAAGAGTAAATTTCAGAATTTATTTTTATAAAACTGAGATGTTGGAATTCACTTAATCAAATCAAGTCATCGAAGTACACTATGCAAACTGAACTAAAAAGTCCGAGGAAATTTTTCGAACTAATCTTGCTAATATCGTTGATAGAGTAAATTAATTGAAAAGAGAATTCAGGCTTGTAGATGATTCTTTTCGAAAAATTTCATCCAAGGCAATTAGCACAAGAATAAGGACAACCTATTGAATGCATCAAAAATGAGCAAATATTTCATGAATAAATATCGCGACACTTATGTTGAGTTATTTGTGTGGTCAAAAGGACAACGGAATAAACAGCATATTTGGAAGTGAGAATCGAAAAGGAAACTTGCTTATAAACATTGTACAACTTACGTACAGTATCCTTCGCTACATAATTCAGCGACTGAAATAACAAACGGAACATGTCAATCAGACTGGAGTTAAATTCACTAATTTTCCTTGAAAATTTTCTTTTAGAAAATGCTTTAACTCTATCATATCGGCAAATTCCACATATACTTGGAAAATTGGCCTTGAGCGTTATAGAACACATTCACAGAAGACGGTGTGTTTTTGAGAAACAGCTGAAATTAACTCTTGTAAGGTTTTCAGCTTTGGCAATGGTGAGATAAAATGTACTGTATTCATTTTTTGACGAATTTTATTTCCATTTAGACGTAATACAAAGAATTGTGTTTTAAGAACTAGATATGATCAGATAATTTGAATCAAAAGTGAGTTTCATGCGCAGTAATTCATTAAATCTTCGGCTGATTCTCCATTTCAGTCGTGTGTTCTAATCTTTCAAATTGTTTATTTCTTCCAGACTTTCTATAATTTCATCCCTGATGTCTGTTTTGCTTCTTGAGCAATGCTTCCGTCAACACAGACACAAGTTCTTACTTTGCACTTCTCCAAATTAAGAGGTGCGAACAAGGAATTTTTTATCGCGATACTCGCATGATAGCAGAACTGAACATCAGGCTTTCAAAAAGTGAACTCAGATGAAATATTACTTTCTAATTAGTCCTTAAATTAAAATATAGCTTAAGTAAGACATCAAGCCATATTTCAATATTATTTCTAGCCACACAGAGATAAAATACCAACGAATATTTCAAGTTAATTGAGCCCCTTCTCACCGCAATAGAAAATTAGCTGTTCGCATTAATTAATGCTCATTACCAGGCACGGAAATATCCTATTTTAGTATTTCATAAACTCAATCATTCAGTAGCGGTTTGTTAGCTTACAGATATAGAGCGGGAAAATTTCCCCTATCAATTCCTATCGAAATTAAAAAAGAAAGAAATGGTAGTCGTTAGGGTAGGATCATGGAAGGTTTAAACGGTAGGAAGACGGAACAATAAGTGTACAAAATTAATTCCTCTACAGAACTACACGATGTCGGAGCGAGAAGAATTCAATCATCATTCATCGATTGGTCGGTTAATTGGCCAAAAGTATGTTACCTGGATTACGCAATGAAATCAAATTACCAAAAATGAATCGGTCATCTCCGGCCAACCGCAATCAGTATGCAAAGATAGATTTTCAATTACGTCAGCACGTATTTAATTGGATCTGGAAAATAGGCCAGCATTATCCGGTTCAACCTCTATCCCATCTCACTGCCTGTAGTCTGGACGACAGTAGCACCACATTACATTTGATTATAACAAAATTCTTGAAACGCGAGTTGAATACATAGAAATATCTGGCAAATATTTTTTCGTTGTTACTGTCAAAAATTGTGATATTGCAGTGGAAACACTATACAGCAAGCAAATCGAGAAGCTTCCAATTTAATTAAAAGTAATGCCTTACCCATTAATACAAAAATTACGAGAACCAAAGCTGGCTAGTGAATAGCATCTAAATTGCTTCCTTGGGAAGTTAGTGGTATAAATCCTAATATTTGAAATGCAAAATGTTGGAATTTAAATGTAAAAGACAGTATTTATTAAAAAGGTATGAAATCCCAAAAGCAAATAGAGCAATACTTCCTAATATCCTGAACTGATTGTTTGCTTATAAACCGTCCTTTTTCTTTTTCATTCATTGAATTTATATGGCTAACAGAGCTCAGATGTTTTGATGTGCTGTCTTAAATAAAAAAGCAGGTATTCAAGGCTATTTTACCAAAGTCAATATGACAAAAGTGATAGAGATATTTTAAAGGCGCAATGTAAGTGAACTTGGTTAATCAGTGAAACAACTTGTACGAAAGGTCACGCAGGGGGAAATGATGAATTCCCTTGTGCCATAATGAGCAGTATAATGGTTGGTTGCTTAAAGAAAGCAAAAATAACCAAAAACATCCAGTGGAGTTACTTGACTGTATTTTAACTACATATATGCCATGCTTAAACTTCCATTCCTTGCGGTATCCATCTCCACATGGAGGGAGAAGAGAAAAATAAACTGAATTGATACGAAAAAATCGAGAAGTTAACTTCAGAGACAAAGAATCATTGAATATGACGGTCACGAGTGTAAGCGGACACACAAAACAACAAATTATGAAAACCTATTTTGAGTGAATTGTACAAAATATGAGTAAGTGCATAATCACGTACATCGGAAAATCCAATAAAACTTAAGATCTTCTTCAGACTTTAATGCTAGCTTCTAATTCGACACATCGTTTAATTACTTCTAGACGATTTCATTTCTTTTCTATCTTATGATTACAAACTTTATTTTGCAATGCCATGAGTGAAAAAGATTCCATTTTTTTTTAAGTTACAATACATAGCTAGCCACTGATTTCAATGCTTAAATCAACACAGTCGGCATAAGACTTTCAAGAGACTGCATTCTACTCAGCCATCAAGACATATTTATTATTCATTAGTTTTGTTTCTGAGATTATTTTACTTATTATGAATATCAGTCACAAATTTAAGTTAAAAGAATTAAATAATTTTGCACTAATAAAGTTCGGCAAGAACTTTAAGTTAATTATTTTAAACTAGAATCGGAATGGTGTATAATATCGTTTTTATGCCATGCTCGGAAAAAGTATTTAAAATAATTTATGAATGCAATTTGAAGACAGAAAATTAAATTTACGACTCTGTAAGAAAACTAGAATCTAACTAATCCCACTGAAATATTATAAACTCCAGGTAGTCATATTTTGAGGACATATGAAATTATCAGAAATTCAGAAAACGCTAATGATTATTAATAACATTTAAGGTGGCAAGACACCTTTACATTCCCTTCTTGAGAAATTCATTATCAAAATTTAAACTTACTGAACTCTAGCAAGCTCTGCTTGGTCTAGTATGGCTTCAGCCATCTCATTCTTCCACCAAGAAATTAATTCTTAATGAATGATCCAAGAATTGTTGTATAATTAAATGACTTCATTATTCTAGAATTGGAATAAGTAAGATTTTATCATCACCAATCTAACATCACGTTCCCTTCTTTATTATCAAATTCGTTTGATCAACAAAAGATGACCTATTAGTCTTCGTTTGACAAATACCATACTGACGCGACTGGGTGTCCAGTCTTGCAGACGGCAACAGAAACCCAGAGATATTGGGAATTTGGAAATCAACTAATGGGCTAATGATAAATATCATAAAGCCTGTCATTTGATATATATATATATATATATATATATATATATATAGATTTTCCAAGGTAACAGATGACAATTATACTGCTTTTCTTAATCGGCGATTTAAATTACATATAGATTTAACAAAATTAACTATAGTCAAAGTTTCCAGCATTGCCATGGGTGACAATAGTATATATATATATATATATTTATCGATAGCAGTATATATTTATCTGTCATAGGCAATATCGAAGTAGGATAAATTAATATTTGATTATTATTTAAATTTTTACTTTTTGGTTATATTACTTCAATAGAAAGGGCAAATGTGGATTTCACTAGGGCCCCCTCACTATGTTTTACAAAGTAACTCAATTTAAACAGGAGAGAAAATAAATCGACTGCTACTATTAGGGTTAATGCGAACAGAAAATCATGAAGCAAGCAGTAAGCAGATCGGAAAGACGACAAAAGTTCTGCGGGATTAGTTTTTGCTATTGACATCGAAGACGATTGCAGTTGCAACTGAGGAGAAGTGAGTAGTCTGTGGAACGCTGATATAATGCACTTATATTGCAGTAGAGATATCTTTGAGCAAAATGAAAACAGTCCAGGAACGCTGGGGAGAATAAATTGTCCAAACCGTAATTTTGATTAAAACCTAAACAAACTGACAGAAATGCAAGGGTGATTTAACTTCGAATTCCATTCAGATGGTGCATGAGTACAAACGGAGATATTATAACCAGAGAAAACCTTTATCTCTTTAAGAATTAGATAACCTCTGCTACAATAACTAAGATTTATCCTTTGATGAAAAAATCGAAAGGAAGAAAAACTCTTAGCAGATGAAGTTTAATACAATTTTGGAACTTAAAGGTTCAAGACTAAGAATTGACTCATTAAATATTAAATAGTGATTGAACTGACCATAAAGATTGATTTAGGTCAAAATTAATGAGAATGGGAGTTGGGGGAGGGAGGGAGGGAGGGGGGGGGAGGGGAGTGCTAAAGTGACTTGCATAAATCCAAGAAGACAATACAGAATTTAATGAATTATAGCATAATTAAATAAACTTTTTAGTTATTTAACTTTCATTTGTAACACTTTTGTTTTCTTCCGATCATAGACTGAATAAAGTGACAGGATTAAGCTTTGGAATGTCTAATCAATCGCAACTGGAATGAGATAGTTGCGCAATTGTTAATGACTAGCATAAATGCTCATAGGTTGAGATAAGTTTAAATACCTACTAAAAAGATAAGTCTTTACTCGTTCCAATTAGTGGAGAAAATTAATATCATATTTTGGTTTACACTGTTATGCCAATTGGAGATCATAAGAATAACTAACAGAGGAGGCCTGAGAGAGTTAGTGAGAGGAAAAGGGTAGGTGAAGGAGAAATATACGCGAAATGGTTGAGGTTCCATGAAGTTATATGAATGTGTGGATGCGCTCAAAGCAGCAAGGATTACAAATAGCCTGGATGAGCACAGAAAAGGAGAGCAGGCCATTCGGTGTATGCCATCTAAACGTTTCTTAAAATTGGGTGTCTTAAGTATGTACAATTACAAGCAAGCAAGACCAACCCAACTTTTACACTAGAGCGATACAAGGATATGTTTAAATATTAGACGCAGTAGTTATTTACCATATTTTCCCAAAAATAAATATTTAAAATGTGAAAAAGAAGTTAATTTATTAATAAAACTTTGTTCTCACCCATGTGTCTGGGAAAAATGAGCATTCCAATATTCAGAAATTAACTTGCAAACTAGATTTCTTATTGCGAAGTGGACGTAGGGGGGTGGAGAAGGTTAATACTATCAGAAACTTTACACTAGATTGCAGTTTGTAGGAGATTTGATTTCCCCATAATAATAGTTTTATTAAATATCTTTCAAAGTGAACGAAAAGTATTAAGGCTGTGGGGACACAACTTCAGCATGACTAATGCAGAATCAATGACCAATACCAACTACGATCAATCAATGGTCAATCTCAGTACACGATTTTCCGACCAATCAATGATCCAAGTTATATGAGGTCATCGTATCATAAAGTGTATGTAATGACTAAGTTCCACGTCATATAAACACACAGCACACAGCACGCCATACTAAATGAACGTATCCACGGTATACGCCTATTTCTTCTTCTGGGAGACTTACCAACTAGGAGAATTTGTCACTGAGGTTTCTGAGAACAGTCAAGGCTTATTAAGGTAGCTAATCCGCTGCAAGGCACAAACAGCCTCCCAAAATAAATAGAGTATTCTAAACTCAAGTTTAAAGTGATTTAAATCAACTTAAAATTATTAAACAAATAATTCATGCTAATTTAATCAAATACTACTTATTAATGACGATATGATAATTTTATTAAAATGGACTCTTATCGCAGCCATTAAGGCAAATAAATGGTTGATTTATTTTAGTGTTTGTGTTTGAAGTAGAAATCATGAGTCAAAATGAACAGTTTTACAGAGTAAGATTTAGCCACCTTTTATCTTTAGACACAATAGAGAATTTACAAGGACTATTGTCATCTGACGCAATGCGCTTACATGAAATAGGAACAGGAACTTTGTGAACAATATATAAACAGTGTAAAATAGTGAATATGAATGAAAGGTGGTTAGAAGTCGCCACTTTTTGGCGTTTGTATGATAGTTGAAGGTCGGTAGCAGGAATTTCGACTACGATAGGAATAATGTATTCTCTGCCGCCTACGTCTCTTTCCACAGCACATAAGTGCAGACATGAATTCGGCCCTGATTCGCCGGAAAGCGATGTTGTACAGGATGGGATTGCATACGGAATTGGCAAAAAGACAGATGCCTGAGATATGGTAGAGAACGTCGTGAAACTTCCATAGAATGTTGTTGTCATACCACCATTCGTCTGGCATTAATACCACCAGCAGTCTTTCCGCATGGAATGGAGCGAAACAGGTGAAAAATGCCACCACAATGCAAACTGAAACACAAAGGGAAACATATAATCCACTTACTATTATTTGCCTATAACATGAAAAAAATTACAAAGATAGCAAAATAGGGAGAACACCTGATTGAGATTGGAAATCAGGTGTTACTAGCGAATATTTACAATTCAGTTGCTTATACTGGCTTATTTGATTTCTGTGATTAAGTAATGCACTTTTATTTAGAGGCACATTCATGTATTTTAGGTAAAGAAATTCAAAGTTTATTGACTTTTAAAGCAAAAGCCTAGAGCCGATCCAGCAGGTGATTACATTGGATTGCAGCCAAATAAAAATATCTTCCTGTCTTAATGCCGAAATTCAAAGATAATGATGGCGTTTTTCATAAGCGTGTCTCATCAGTAATGTACATCTATAGTTCTCACTTTGTTTCAATATTAAAAAATGGTGAATAATGGCAAAGAATTATAAGCGGATTATAACGATATATTTCAACGTTTAAAATATATATACTCTAAAGTTATTAAGCTTTGATTTCAAATATGGCTAAGGATAAACATCCAATGAAGTTTAAAGAAAGATTGGCATTGAAAACTTGTTTAAAAATCCTAGAAACTTAATATCCACATTTAGATAAATTAATTTTGATTTCAAGATCATTGCGTTTTACATTATTAATCCTTTAAGGTGGCTGAGTTAATCTTAATATGGGAAACGCCATCGAACTACAAATTCTAATTGTAAGTACATCCTCATTCTTATGGGCCACCAAACTTTTACGGACAATTGAGCAGGGTGATTAACCGATGTTTTTAATATTAGATACGGTCGTTGTCTCGCAATTTAAGTAATGGCTTTACAAAGTTGAGGTTTTTTTAGCTTTTGGAACTCTAAGTCGGAAGCTATCTTTTGTGGATTTCTCAATATGAAAATTTTGCTATTATCAGACAGGAGAGGAACATTTAGCGCATTTGTGCAAATCAACCTAAATAGCACAATGTAAATTTTTGTTTACGAAAAAACAGATTGGCATCAAGTCAAACATACAGTCTGTTAAAGCAAAAAAAAAAGAATGTTTTAGTAAATTCTATTTTTCTATTTTGTATAATTTGATTACCACCAGATTTATGTAATGGAACTTTTGGCAGTAAAGTGGAAACTAATTACTCATAGATTATCTTAATCAAAATGTGTTTTATTTCCTTTTCCATTTAAACAGCATATAAAATGGGATAAATCAGTTTCCTTTTCATTTTATTAAAAATCAATAGTTGTTGTCAGCAATCTTTTTAAAATGAATACTAGCTGGTTGCATATTGGTGTATAGAAATTTGAGTGAAGCATCCAAAATTTTAATTTTTCTTTAAACGTGATGACTAAGCAGATGATGAGGATTAACGAAATTAGTTTTATTTTAGTCCTCTGCATATTCAAGATCAATGACAAGATTTTTTAATCCATCGACCAGTAACCGAATGACATAACCACTGTCATAGAAATTACGTCTTCAGAATTGTAATAATCCAGAAATAGCGTTTGATACCCTGTAGAAATTGACAACTTTTCTACACAAAGCCATTCCACTCATAAAATGCTTCAAGTAAAATAGAATATTTCAAATTATAAAAATTTTATTTTGTTGTATTTCTAAAATACCTTAGCCCATGGTTGTTAAAGCCTTATCTTGTCTTATGATTTCATTCAACCTTCCTGCTCAATTTTCAAGAGAATATTCCTAATTAATGCTTTTGTAAACTAAGTATTTGCAACCTTATTTAATATCAAAATAATATCAACATTAATATTAAAAAAGAAAAGTTAGTATAGAATGATATTTTGCAATTATCAAAAGTTCAAGGCTGTTAATTTAGATAAGTAATGCAAACGAACGAAAAAATAATCTCAAAGCACTTTCAATACGGTAGGTAGTAGTTTGAACAAAGTGTTAGCATACCCAGTATTCTAATGAGTGCCTTATTGGTCCTCAAGCGGGCCTGATGTTGGGCTTGTTGTATTTGACAGAGTTCCTGATGTTGTCTTGCAGCATTCTTATCCTGTCCAATTTGATTGCTAATACTTCGACCTCTCCTGATTACAGAAACTGAGTGTTTTCTTGATTTCTCCAACGATTGGTTGTTACCCGTTGGGGACAGTAATCGCTTTCGATTATCAATTAGAAAAAGTGGTTGCGTGAATTTCACGGATCTACGAACTCCTCTAAGTATGAGGATGTAGAGGATGATGATTACAATGAGAGGGAGTAAGAAGAAGAGTATGAAACTGGCCAAAACCGGATAGGAATACCATTTGTCGGATTCATTCTGATAAACAAATGCAGGCAACTCAAAAGTTAATAACTTTAAATTCGTTCTTTATATTTCAGAATAAGTTTAGTCAATAATCAGTAGACATTCATATTTAATTTTTATTTTTTAGTTCAAACTGTAAATGGGGGAAATGCTTCCTTATTTCACACTTTTGTTGTATTTAAACGAAAGAGGAAACATAAGCATTCTAATAAATTAATAGAGAAAAACTAGACAGACTGGCTACTTCTGAATTCTGAAATCGTCAATTTATCCATAGATTAAATATTCCCCTGTTCTATGGTGTTCATTATTTCTTATTATGTCCGTAGTGGAGAGAGGTGGAAATAAAAAATTTAATCCGAATAATACTAGCCAGGGGTATATTGACTCATCAAGATGACAGCACAATAGCCATGTGACGTTTAATTAAGCCAGTTAAAGTAGCTTCTTATGAATTTTTTAATTGAAAATTATTTGAATAATGTTTAAATTGTCAGTGGCTGTGAAATTATAAAAATATATCTTTCACGCTTACTCTAATACTCGTTCTAAAGATTGAAAGCTTAATTTATAGCATGTAGCCGTTGAATGAAATTTCAATGACATTTTCCTCTCTCTCAACTTCTTCAATGTACTTTTGGCTACAGAGCTCAGTCAAAATCCAAAAATGTTACGTTGACCAGATAGTCATTTTTCATAGTAGAATGCCTAAAAGTGGTTCCTAACCTCGGTATAAGAGAAAATATTGCGCTTCCCAGCTATTAACATTAACACTATTCTAATGCAGTTCTTACCGTCTAAATGATGGTTATCATAAATTCCACAACTTCCCGTGGAAAAACCCCTCAAAATTCATTATGGAATTTATTCATAACACCTGACTTGGATGAAAAGAAGGCATCCCGGAGGCGCCTTTAATGAGAAACGCATATCCCTTGATCCCCTTAATTTCTCAGGCTCATAAAAGCCTCACATCATTTTCCAACCCTCGCTTATTCTTTCGAGGATTGAGCAGCACTGGATACTCTAATCAACTCAACAAAGCCCCGCCTTTTAACACGACGACCATTCTTACTGGCAAAGAATCATTAGTGGAAGTCAAATTACGGGGAGAATACTTTTTCTACAAATAAATTCAAAAGAAATTATTAAAACGAGAAAAATTACAGATCATGTCATACCGAACCAAAAATCAATGCATTTAGATACCACTGTTCCACTATGTTTTAAGGAAGTTAACAGCTTACTTTCATCCAAGTCATTTCTCCTTTCTTATCATTTGATATGAGAATTCTAGTAGATGGATCGACCATCATAATAAAAATCGGCAGATGAGATAAACGATGAAATTTCAATTTTGACTGTTGGCTAAAAATTGCACATATAGTAGTTTGCTTTCTTCTCTTAGTCTAAATTTCTTTTAGGTGACCGAATTCAGTTGATTTTTAAAAATTTTAAAATTTAAATAACACTGATAAGATATAATATAATAATATTTTTGTCAGTTATAATGTACAATATTCGAGTCATCGCGTTCATTTCAAATTTTACACTTAAACCATTCAGTCAATTTAAATCAGCTTGAAGCCAATTACCTTTAATTAACCAAGCAATTGAAATTTATAAAATTCGTTTCATTAAAGCCTAAATTAAACGTAAACTAAAGATTAAGTCATGCTAATTTAAAACCAAAACCTACATTTACGCACTTTGGCTTATATACTGAAGTTAGTTTTTAAATATGAAGAAAAATAGAAATTTCTAATTATTTTGAAAGAAAGCAAAGATTAGAATGAAGAGAAATATGATTTTACAGTAAATCTATTATAAAAGTACTGATAAAACGAAATGATCAATCAGTATGTCTATTTGTCAAAGAAAGATATTGCGAATGCATAAAATTTGAGTAATTGCCGATACATTACAAATTAACTGAATGATGTTTTCTAAACATATGGAAGAATACCCTGTTCTCATAAGTAAAATATTGTATATTCTAAAATCACTTTCCTTAACCCTTTAACAATGGAAATTTAATTGGCAAACAATTAAATCGATATGTCATGACCAAAGCGGTATTAATAAAGCCGATCACTCATGGTTAAAATCCAACTCCTGACATTTCGAAGTAAACTCTACTTCATAAAAAGGCTGTGGACACCTCTCGGCATCCGTTACTTTGAACGAACTCTTTTCCTCGCAAATTTCTGACTTATTAACCGTTTCACACCTTATTGAATTAATTCTGCTTTTCTATCTCAAGATTCCTAACCTAATGAGGTTTTTATGCTATTGACAGTTTTAATGAAACACATAAAATTCCTTTATTCTAATAAATTAACATGAAGTATTTTTAGCCTAAAGGAAAATGAATCATCCTAAAATATGTAAACTCCAATGAGCTTGAATAACAACATTAAAATTTGTTCTAGAAAATTATAATTACCTTTGAATTTTCTTCTATTTAGACCTCGAAATGATAGATCACTTATAAAGTAGTTGTAAATGTTTCGTTTTTAATACTTCGTGCAATATACACATATCGAAGACGTCTATTGCACGAAATCTAACTACCAATATTTCTGATATGACTTGGAGACATCAAAACAGATCACTAGAGTTAAATAAAATACATTCTCATTTAAGTCAGAATAGGGATTTAAGAGCAGTTTTAAGCAAGGCGGAGAGTATCTTCAAAATGGAATTTGAGTCAAACGAATTGAATCATGAGACCAAAATAATAACTTAATTAATGTCTATTTACTAAGCACCAAGACCGATCAATTTCATTTGCACTTTTGTTCAGAGCGAGTAACACTTTAAACATCGTTTATGGAATGTTGGCAGAAAAAATAAGAAAAAAAATTCGTTCTCGTTCAAACTTAAACTAAATATTTATTACATTGGTCTTGATATTATTTTCAGTTTAAGGTTGGGGTTATATTCATTTCCAGTAGCTTCGATTAGATAAATTCACAGACCTCGTCGTAAAATTACAAATTAATAATAAAGCAATGAATGAAAACAAATCTGAGCAAAATAACGCAGTATCTCGTGCTAAACGACGGCTCAAAAGTCGAACAAAAACAAGTAGATTGCATCTCTTGGATCAGAATTTCTCACACACTAGCAGATATTGTTAGTTGTTAATTCATAAACGCAATACAAGTTTCACTTGTATGTTCATCATTTACCTAAGTTCAGATCGAGCTAACTCTTAATTGTTAGACTGTAACAAAATATATAGCTCAAAGTATGCAAGCTATAGTGAGTTTTGCTGTGCCAAATGTACGCTCGCTAGTGTTAATTACTGACTTTGGTTGCGAAACAATGTAATATATCAGTGTATCACTATCAAACACATAAACTCCTCAACCCGCCAATAAGAATCTGGATGTCATGTCATGTAGATTGAACTTTACAGAACCAAGATGTGAATCCATCCCTTCAGAGAATAAAGAAAGTTCCTTGCTCTCATACTTAAGCAAACGGAAATATATAATGTCAATGTTTCATTATCTGCTTATTATTTCAAACCTTATTTCATACCTTTGGAATTCCCCTTATTCAGACACGGTTTGATTATTAAAATTGTGTCTTGGTCAACACTAGTCATATTTTTTATTACCTCACCATCAGTGTATGGGAACCAAGAGGATTGAAATTCATACGAATGCAACCAATAATAACCCGTTAGTTTGTGTGGATTTATGCATGAAATCGGTGATGTCTTCCATGAAATTATGAATATAAATCCTAGAGTAAATACTTGTTAACCTTCTATTTTCTATAAGTAAAAAGATCGAGATGGTGAATATGTTTAAATGGCGAACCTCTAAAATAGTCGAATGCTAAGCTATTTTATCTTGTTAAATTTTTTGCTGTTAATGAACATTACTTACTCTGTACGCTTTCCTATTTGCTGCTGATTTAATCAAAGAATGAAAGCGCAGTGAAGACATTGAGTTCTCGTCTACAGAGAATTAAACTTGAGATTGTATAGATTTTACAGAAAAATAAACTATTTGCAGTGGCCTACTACATTTCACATTTTGAATGAGAATAAATTTGATGGGAATTTCATCTGATTTTGAGGTTGACAATGATGCTTGAATTATATGTTTCGCTTTAGCATGACATTGAATAGATATTGTTAAATGAGAATGGAACTAAAGTATAGATTCTGCTATCAAAACTACACCGTCTTTTCTAATAAGCTTTTTTTTTCATTTACATTGAAGAAGTCAAGATATTCTTCTTAGTTTTTGGCCCGTTCAAAATCTTAGTTTGCCTTTTAAAATGAGTCAAAGCTTATTTATTAAAAAGAAGGACGCCTTTGGTTCTAAACGTATCTAATGGCTATTAAAAGCTTTTTTACAGACTGGCAGCAGAGACGCCTAAAAGCAGCGATACAACACTCAGCTATATATACTTAAATTGTGTGACGACTTTTGATTTTATGCTTTCGTTTTGTATTATTTCAGTCAACGTCATGGCATGTATGAATTAAAAGCAGTGTCTCCTTTGAAGTAGAAACTTCTGTATTTGTGACGCAAAAGCTCCATTTACATGCATATTTCGGTGATTTGGTGTTAATGAGTTAGAGAAGCAGGACTCATACCTCATTTAAACAAACTGTTTGACAAGTAATAAATTTCAAGAGTATCGATTGATTCAAAAACAGGGTGAATAATTTGTAAATTGTAAACAATGCCCAATATGTTTGATTCAATCTGCTCCGAAAGAAAAAAAGATTTCTCATTTTTCTCTTTTTCTTTCCAAAAATATAGTCAAAGTTCCCGTGATGAAGGCTTTATTTTTAAAACAGTAAAATACTACAACAATTATGCTGATGGGTTAAATAATCATGTTTAAATGGAGAGATTTCACAAATATTCTAACATCTCTTTTAAAAGATGGCATGGACAGCACACATTTTAAATCTTTTTTTTGAGTGCAGATAAAACAATTATTATTTAAATCATTTAATAATATATGAACTCAATAAAAGGCTCATAGTTATTGAGATTTCGTACTGATATTGGATGAGACTGACGAGGTTACTGAAAGCTTTCATGGTTTTTAGCTTCATCACAAAAATGAGATATCGACAAATAGTCCACTTCCTTACTACTCAAAATTAATCTGCCAACAAATTTTTCATTTTTGGTTATTCTTTAAGTTCTAAACTTTGACATTAAAATAATTTTTTTTCAACTTTTAACTAAAGTTTTTAAGTGTACTTTGGTTTTTAAGTTCTTAATAGTAAAATCCTTTGTTACTTAAATGTGGAACAATCAATTTCAAATTTTCCTTAGCCAATTCCAGCCAAACATCTAGGTTCATTATTTTATCATAGAAAACAGGCAAGTTTGTAGGGAATTACATGCACATTTTCATGATTACCTAGGCCTATGCCTTTAGTTACAGAGTAAAGTAATTTATCCAGCAGCACTCATGATTGTAACTACATTTTTAATTTATAATGGAAGTTTTAAAATTTACAACAAAGCAGTTCTGAGCGATCCGGGCCATACTTACGGAAACAGTGCAAATTGATGACTCCGCGATAAGCACCTTCTCATAGTTAGTCGTCGAATCATTTCTGTAGATGTAGTTTAGAGCGACTTGCATAGTTATGGGCAGACTAAAAAGTGGTGATAGTATCCACACAACAATCACAGTGATTCGAACCTTCTTAAATCTTCCCCATTCCCTGCAGCATTTGAAAATGTCTCCATTTTTCTTTCTGATTGTTCCGTCAGAACCGTTTCTTCGTTTTTTCCCAGCTATTACAGCAGACAGGGGATGTACAATAGCAATGTACCGTTCAATTGTGAGAACAGTGATTGTGAGGACAGAAGATATCATACTGGCTTCAGCTAAGAAAGCTCTCAACTGACAAATTCCTTCCTCAAATGGATATGGATATCGATTCCACATCATGTACAGATCATGGGGAAGTCCAAGAACGAGGATGAGTAGATCAGAAATACTGAGATTGACAAGATGGCAATTGATGGGTGTATGAAACGATCTATTGACCAAAATAACCCAGAGGAGAATAACATTTCCAAAGAAACCCAGGGTGAATATGATTGTGTATATAACACTGATAGGAATGAGAAGTTCCAGTTCTGTTCTTCGAAGACCACGAATGTTGATGAGGTATTCCCAAATATCCGTAACTTCACTTGAGTTGATAAATGAATTCACCGATTCTACTTCACTTAAATTCATTCTGATTTACTTAATAGTCCTTATAGATATAGAGTATTTAAATGTATACTGGCTGATTTCAAGAAAATTCTTCGATAAAATATTTTACCAATAAGGTCGTGCCTAAGTGTTGTCCAATCACAAAACGGGAAGACAATTTAATGCTAAGTATATGAAAATGCACGCCATTTTATTTAAAAGTTCAAACGAATTTTTTCGCACAGAAATGCATGAAATTAAACGAAAGTTAATTAACCTTTTTGGGTTTATCTGATTATCCGCAGAAGGGAATTAAAAGTTAGAAATCCACGTTAAATGGCTTTGTAATATGAACAATTCTAGCAGTAGCGCTGTTTTCTACCTTGCATTTATCAGCCACTCAATTGGCAATGAATAATAATTGGCCAATTTTTAAGATTCCTGTTTTAATATTCTTAAAAATATAAAACTAATTTCTTATTATGACAAAATTTGAGGAATAATACTAATTAAAAGATCAAATTTAGATTCGACACGAAAATCATTACAAGATTTGTTTAAAAGAATTCAGAAAATGAATGTTATCAATTTAAGTTCGATGATTTTCTTAAAACGCCCTAACTAGTAAGCACAAAGTTTGCACAAAGTGTGTGAAACTATTTCTGCCTCCAATTTCGTTTAAGTAAATGTTCACCAATCATATTACCTATTATTCTGTATTTCCTATATATGTCAAATAAAATGGAACTTTAAAAGATAAGAGTAAGCAATAGTAATTCATTTTAGACAGAATTTTATTAGAGTAAAAAATTTGGTGATAAATTTAGTCGATCCTTTTCCTGACTGAATTTTACTTAATGCTTCATGGAATTTAGTTCGCCAAATTGATTTAATTCTTATGGCCACTACAGAACTAGACGAAATCGTGCTTCGATACTGCAAACTCAAGCTCCCTTACAGAACTATTTGGCATCTTCAAGAGGTTTGTTTATTATTGAATGTGACTCCTGGGTAATCTTAATCAAATTTCTCTCTCTAACAAAAGCAGTGAAGTTTTAAGAACATATTTAATTCATATTTGTCCTTCAACACCACCACTTAAATATAGTAAAAAACAGGACCTGCAGTCTAAAACATTTCCACTCCAGAGACATTTGCCAATAAAATAAATATTTATTAATGTTTTTCCTTCCGCGGCTGCGTTTGAGATTGGCCGTACTTTGAATATAATCAAAAGAATAAGGAGGATTCTAATATACAACTATATGAGTCCTCCTTTTAGGAAGATATCTGACAGCAAGACATCCAGACCTGAAAATGGCGTGATCGTCAAGCAATCACTGCTTTTATCCCGAGGGTTGGGCGTCGTCAACATGCCTGTCGATTGAAATGAGTAATTAGACGAGCATGTGTTGCCTCTCAGCTTTTTTGAGAATTTTCGAGTTCACTGCAAAATGCATATTTTCTAGAACTTGATAAAGAGTGTATTCAACGATAACAACAGGTTCCGGATGTGAAGCTTTGTGTGACCATATACGTGTTCTTATGATTAGATACAAAGAATTCTAAATGAGCACCTGTCTAATCCTTTGGCGAACAATAGACATATTACGTCAATATAGATTTCATTGAACTGGAAAAAATTGTGCCTACACACATAAATAACTTAACATATTTGATGGTTAAGTGAAATGCATTAAGATGGGCTGAGAGGTTAAGTGGTCAAACATGAGTGGAGGGTAAAAAGAGCTTCTCATTTCATTGCAAACTCAGCTAATTTTCCTACAGAAGAATGAAAGTAGAGAAATATAAAACATCATGCCTTAATGGGAGTAGTATTCCAAGCTAAAGGTACTCAGCTGAATTATTTCTGTTATGATTACGTTAAGATAGACGTTAACAAAAATAACAAAAGAGTTAATAATTAATGGATAACGTAACAAAACATGAGATAAGTCTTGAAAGTTGGACATGTGGCAATATAGTAATGAAAAGATGGATTATAACCAAAATTTGGAAAAATGTAATAAATATCAAAATGTGAAATCTTGGTTTTGTTTTACCTTGATGACAAAATTTTAGACCAGACATCTCTTCAAGCTCTTTCACTATTTCAATCTATTTCCTTCAATATTCATCTTGAACCTTCAAAAGGAAGTGCAAAAATATTTGACATACAATCAAACTATTCTGTGCATATAAGTAGCAGAAAAATCCGTCTCACCCATGAAAGAAATATGTCAAATCGTTAAAATCTGGAATTGTTGTCTTGCATTCAAACTGCATAATTCCTATCATGCCACTGGTTGGCCCCTTAGCATTTGACAACGACAAATTACTAGATCCACTTTCTTCTTCTTCTCACCTATTTTTACTTTAGAGTTAAAACATCTAATTAACATCAAATGCGACCGTGTTTTTTTTTCAAATCACTGTTTTGTGCATGTATAAGGAAACTATTTAATTTGATAAAAAACTAAATGATTCTATGTAACTAATGAGCACAGAAATACTTTGCTGCCGCTCCAAATATAACAAGTGGATTCATGAAGAGGATATTCGAAGAAAATCCACTCTATTGTCCTTTAGTCTAAGAGAAACAGGAGACAAGAATGCAAATGTTACTATCAGCAAGAAACGAGGAAACGTTTTTGCTAATAAAAGCAAGCAAATCAAGAAGTAGTTAATAGATTTCCGTTTCCTTTTCTACCACTGAAGAGAATGTATTTCTCTGTGTACACGCATATATATATATATATATATATACCATATATAACATATATGTCAACTATTACATCAGAAATTATATTCTACTGACTGTATTGAGAAGCGTTAGTCTTCAGGTTGACCAATATTAGCCCCTTCTAAAATGTTTTGCTGCAAGAGAGCTATGCGGGAAGAGCTATTCAGTCTAAAGTAATAGTAGGGATGGTTTATGAGATGAAAGCGCTCATAATTACGATTTACCATTAGCGACTACCTCTTTTCTTATAAAATGCCATTAACCGATAACAAAATCTTTCCGAGCGTATGAGCAGAAATGGTTTTCAAAGCAATTATCTTAATGTCATTTCGATCGTTAATTTTGCTCTAGATCAATTAAGCATCTAGTCGTTTGCACAAATGCGCTAGAATCTCCCTCATGTTGTAGATCAGAAATATTTGATTTGCCAAGCATAATCATACAGGGTAGGCTATTTTACATATAAACAAATGAAAATAGATCTCTTCGCTATTTGATTTGGCTGCATTTCTGTATTCTGCTAAAAATTTGATAATATGTGGTTTGATTGGCAGGCTGAAAAGCCAAAGGAAAATTCAAAGGAATCATTAGTGAAATGAAGATGATCAATTAGTCTCAGCTATTTGAAATGTTTGCAACAATTTGCACCTTCATTCTTTGTTTAATATTGTTATTACATTTGGGTCCTTCCAGACAGAAAAGTATTCATGTACTTGATGTAGTACCGTTATTCTGATTATTCTGTGGTCTCACTCACATTCACAGGGATATAAATTGAAGATGAAAATTTAAAAAATGGCGTAAACGGATATTAATTTATTCTTGAGTTTGAGTTTGGCGGCATGAGTTCACTCACAAACTCAGAAATCAAATAATAAATTTGTCACTTGAGGTGATTGGTCACGTACTGGGCACTACTGTTTTTCAAGAGCTTGTCAAAAAAAAGAAAACAACTTTTTTTTGAAATTTGTATTTTTGATAAAATTAATAAAGTTATTTAAGAAAATCAAAAACTTATTGACAGTAGTTCATTAGATATGTGCACTTGTTAGAATGTGCCAAATTGCAGAGGCGTGGCCTTTCAAAAATTTAGGGTAAAGTGTGACATTAAGGCATTAACGTGCTATTGTCGACTTTCGTGATTCGTGGCTAATCTGGAGACCAACTGGACTATGACGAGTAGCAGACACAAATTAATGACCATCTATGGCGACTTTATAACGCAGACAAAAATATCTTCAATTTCTCAACAGACAGTGTATTACTTCATTACAATATGTTGTAAAGCTTTTCCTCAAATATAAAGATTCCTTCTGCACAAGTTGAGGATAAAATATTTCTTGATGTTTCTAACAAACAAACAACCGCTCTTCTCAATTTTTCTAAAAATTCTACCCAGTCTTTAATTGTATTTATCTCTCTCTAGGTGATTCATAATGCAACTCTAGTTTACGTGGATACGGATGATATGAAGTCGCACCTGGAGTTGTTTCAGCATGACCTACCTCCTTGCCAATTGTAATCGTGTAAGGACCAGTACCAACATCCTGCCTGCTTGTTTACAACATAGATCAGAAACAGTTCATTAGACTCTGCTTCCAGCCGAGCTGTCGATCTGTCCATCATGGTCAAGTTTCCAAAAACGCCTTGATCAGTTTAGCCACGTTCAAGCTAAATTTAAGTTAATATTTATTTCATTCCTACTTTAATTTCCATCTTCAATTTGTAATATTTAGTTTTTAAGCCTATATTTTTGGAAAAATATTCTCTTCTTTCGATTGAATAGCCATTTATTCTGGAGGGTTAATTGTAAGTGGGTATCAGGCTCTCCAAAGTATGAAGTTTTGTTCCCATTGTATTTGATAAGATTATCATTTTAATCCACAGTTGTACAATACTCATGGTCAGGATATGCGTGTACCTTGAGCAAAGTCTTGTTCATAACGTCCAGTGCTTACTAACTCATTGTGTTACGATATTTGATCATACCACTCCAATCAAGACCTTTCTTTCAAAGGTTGAGAAGTCAAATGGATTTGGCATGATATTGTGAAGTATACTTGAATCAAACAGCTAATATAGCCTGCAGGTTACTAAAATATAAAACGTGTTTTTTTTTAAAAAACGCTTTTAGGAAAGAGCAGGAAGAAACACGCTTCCAGTTTCGTTTATTGATTTGCACCTGCGAGTGCAAGCGAACACTTTACCCCTTCTACCAACTGGGAATCGGGAAACTTCCTGCTTTGTGAGTTCTAGCTAAACTCAAATTAAGTTTGAGCTCACGTTAGGTTAGGCAAGTGCGGTTGGAAATCATTCAAGTAAGAGGCCAAGGTTTTAAGACTATTGACTACATTGATTAGGCATTCATATTACAGCGCCATATGTACACGCCTAGCGACTAATTTAGGAAATTATAAGAAAATCAAATGACAATTGACATTTATTATTCAGTTTCTTTGGAGTCTTTTATTGTTGCATTCGACTTTATAAAAATATAAGATAACACAAATTTACTCCCGACATATATCTAGATTACATTATTTCGAAGCTCGTGATCCAGACTTAAGACATTGTTAAGACGAAGTTGAAAACGGTTAATACTGATCATGTGGCTATTTCCACAGCCCAAAAAAGTTAAATTTTCTTGTCTAATTTAGGAGCTATTTTAATTGAAGACTAAAATAGACCAAGCAGTCTAAACTTGGTTTGTGTTTATGGTTGGCTTGTTAAAATTTATTTAAGCGTGTCTCAACAGCCCAGGAGTTCCGTGAATGATTTAAGCTAAATTGAATCTATTTCTCACAAAAGTTTTCCCTTTTTTCTGAAATTTAAGTGCCGTTTTCATCACTAAATTGTAGACTATATACAGGTAATTCTGATATTAGTGCAATGGTTTCCACTCGAATATTGAAAAATTAACCTTGATGTAAGTAAGCATAATCCAGCTGAGTTCGTCGTTGTTGAAAGACAAAAGGTGCTTTTACAAGTCAGCTTATACCACCACCTAATATACCAGATAATTCTATTATAAAAATTAAACCACCGCCCAAGCTTATGTGTATGCCTTTTTCTATTTTAAACCTGTGTGGTTAAGGCTTACTTGGTGAATTATAGGGCTTAGAAAGGAGGGCAAGGATAGGGCACTACGAGTGAGTTGCTTCAGTTGAGCCTTAAGTACTGTAGTCGTTTGAGATGTCCCCAATTTTCCATGCGAAATTAATATCTATTTCGAGGTTTAAAATAGTGATCTGAATTAAATGGCACGGCCGTAAAAAAGATGTCGTTTAATAGGGCAATTTCACTTGCTAGCCATTCATGGGTTGAGTACTCGTTCTAATTGAACCACGTATTATCTTACCTGGAAGAGTTAAAGCATACCAAACTAAAATATGCAACTAGGAGAACCCGATGGCATTTTCAATTAAAAAGGGTAAGCATACTTCTTGAAAAGATTTAAACGGGAATTCGATTTAGAATTATTCATTATCATATGTATTTCTTTATAACATAATGTTGAGATTTCCTTGAACTAGTCCACCTTACCCTTTATCCTAAATCGTCTTGGCTGTTGTAGCCATGGATCTATCCTTTTTATTAAACGGTCGTAGATATCCACTTTTGCATTACTTGTATAGTAAACCATCCAAGAAGATAGGTTTGAAAAGAGATTGATTTTGCTTAGCAGTGAAATAAGCTTAAGGACGTCATTTGACCAATTTTTTGCGAACAAGGAAACGATGGCATAACTAATGGCTATTTATCGCGGAATGTAGATAATCAGCCGAGAATGTTTTATACATTTCAGCAACTGGCTTTATTTCATTTGAACAGCTTTTGTTCACTTAAAGTAAACGGTTCTCTCAAATAAAGCTCATATTTAGTCATATATGTGCAACAAAATCTCAACCTTTATTCGATGACTGTTTTACTTCGTTTTAACGCTATACTACATTTATTGTCAGTTGCAGTGAAATGCCCAAGTAACGACACAAAGATTCCAACACATCTTACATTTGAAGAGAAACTGGTAAGACATCTTAAAATTCCTGATAAGGAAAAATATCTTAGTAAGCAAACACGAATTTGTCTTAAATGTAACGGCAAATATTTCGAATAGCCCAATTCTTTTCATAACTTTAGCCTAATCGCAAAATGCTAGATAAATCCAAGCACCCTTCGCACAGATTGCCAGAGGTATATAAAGGTCAACTTGACATCGCATGCTCCATTGGAACCACTTCTAGTTTGCTAAAACCTATGCAAAAGTGATAGATAATTCAATGATAGCGCCCTGGGTAAATCACATAATAATATGTTTACATTGTACACTTCCACTGACAAAGAAACCTACAAAAATCATAATGAGAGAACAAGTAATTCCATGTTTCACCATCCGAATTCAAGGTACCAGACAACTTTAATAATTCTGATAACAAAACAAAACAAGATTCCATGTGGAAATAAAATGTATGTCTCGTCTTAACGCATTTCCTAAAAATTGGCTTGTATGTTAATGTGAAAACATTGTTAGCCTATGGTTATATTGCATTTATTATTACATTAAGCTTAACTTGGACATCACAACAGGATTAACTTGACATTTCGCGGCAGGATTAATCTATGGCCACACGACAGACCGCTGTGAACTTTTATCTTTCCCCCCCCCCTCCCCCTCCCCCTCTCATGCAATGGATATAAATTATTTTTTGGCAATTACTGGAAACTAACAGGCTTGACATAGTAATCCACTGCAGAGCATGCCCGATAGATTTTCACTTCAATCAAGAGATCTCTCTTACTATTGTTATATTCTACTGGTATATTTTATTTAGCCTCAGAGCTGGAATTGAATTTGGAATAATTGTACAACAACAGAATGCATAGATCACAAACTTCTCGTCTTGAATTTACATATACTTAGCATATACTAAGCTATTAACGCACAGCTACCCGTTTAATTTCTGCCTAAAATTATTTAACTTATCTCCCTTTGTTCTCATAACAAATTTAAACCTATAAATGCTAACTAGAAAGTGAGTAAAATTAAATTTTAAATCGGCTCTAATGAGATTGATCGATAAATATACCTCGAGGAAGAATCCTTGCTGGGAAAGAGCAATAATTGTTGATACTAATTTCCTATTGCATAACTAGTTAACCAGTTTCGGATAAAAAAGCTTTTTGCTAGGCAAGCACTTCTTAAAAGAATATATTGTACGATAATCATTCAAAACAATTTATTTATGAATAAAAGACAGTGTTCGGGCTGCAAATAACCTATTTTAAATAGCTTATTAGTTAGTCGTATTGGAGCTGCTGTTTACATTTTTGCTATTGTAGATTTCTGTTCTATTTTTTTCTGGTATTTTCAACATATAATTAAAGAAATACAAGTAGTTTAAAAGTGAGATTCCTAAATAAATAACCGTATAAGACAGTAGAAAGGAAGTACTTCTTCGTCTCTTGCCAAGTTATCCATTAATTCCTTATTTCTCTATCAATCAGCCCAAATAGTAATCAGCTAAATGCCACACAAGTGCAATGGGGTATTTCACAACACATGGAAATTCCTTAACGATGAAAAATTGTAAACCCAAATGTATTTCGTGGAGAGATTTTTTACCTTGTGGGACACGTCATCGCATGAGCGCACAGCGTGACTTGAAGGTGCGGCCGTTCAACTTCGCGTACGGATTGAGCGCGAGGACACATAGCCAGTGGCCAATCAAAAGCCTCCGCTCGTTCTACTTAATCCTCCATGTTGAATGACTAAGCTTCCTCTCTTGTTACACTCCACGCCATGCATGTCTAGAATAAACGCGTTCCCTGGGTACCTCTGTCTCTTCTTAGCTTTGCAAGAGCTTAGCTAATTCTGAGGGTCTTACGAACTAGGAGAATCTGTCACTGAGGTTTCTGAGTACAGTCAGGCTTAGTTAGGTAGCTAATCCGCTACAACCTTGTATCATAAAACTAGTAGTATTGACGACCTTAAAAAACTGAATTCTTCCATTCAAAACATGGGTAATATAATTGAAAAGACAATGTTGTTCTGTGAGTCACAAAATATGAGTACTCGTAGGTAAGGATTAAGTGCTAAGAACGAAGCATTGGCGTATGATATGGATGACATCTCTGGCGTTATGGTGCCACTCAAGTAGCTATCCAAACAGATAAGGATATCTTTCTGTTCACGTTTGGAGACAGATTGTTTTTGCCTCTGCAATTTCAAGATGTTCATTTGATGAGGCCGACCGCCTGAAATTCTCAGGACACCTGCAGTTCCAATATAGATTAATGGGATTAAAGCCAACAATAAGATCCATAAAGGTAAGTATGCGGAAAAGAGGGGGGGGGGGTATGTAACTTTGCAGGGTTTTATTTGCTGGCAAGTAAGTGCTAAGTCATAAAATTGTTTAATCAGTTCAATGCAACGAATAGGCAAACAAAAGCTCTACAGGCATTTATACAATTCCAACACCTAGTGGGGGTTTTGAATATTCTGAGCGAGTTCTCATTTTATGTAAATGGACGAAGAATCAGTTTTCAGCTGAGTTTGATAAAAAATCACAAAAATACGGTAAACTTGTTATTAAATTTACCTTAAAACCACGTGGTGTTTAATCGCCATCAAATGTGATAGTCAAGAATACACCGTTCCTGATCATATGATAGACATCCTTTAAAACCTGATGACATAAATATGATTGACTTTCTCTGATATCATTAAACCGGATGAACTAATAGTCAACCAAAAACGGTGAAGAAAGAGCTGCGAATTGAGTTCATTACATTCGCTAAATGGAAGAGGTTGAAGACTGTGATAGATGTTTGAGCAATGATAAAGCTACATCCAATTTGCTGAAAGAATGAAGCCTTAAAATGAGTAAATTTCTGAATATTATTATAGGTTCACCAATTTCTTAAGTTTATTCAACTGTCTGGATAACCTATTTAAGTGCGTCAATTTTAGGTTCCTTTTCCGTCTGAGAAACCTGTCAAAATTACTCAACTTTTAAATGCCTGAAGATTGGCTGACATCTGTTTATTTTTTGATTTATTGAATTGTAAGCTAAGGACTTCCTGATCCATAGTTATGTCAGTGTTAAGGAATGTAGGTTAAACAAAAATGACGAAATCTCGATGTTTTCCTTTTATGAATTCGGCATACAAAACTATTTATTTGAGTAGAAACCAAAAGGCACCCTTAGGATTGAGTATGATTTAGTATTTCATTAAATTTAGCCCACTTTTGGGAGATGTTAGTTAAGTAGTCCACACTAACTTCTTTCCATTCATTGTAATATGATATACAAAATTACGAAATAGGGAATTTCTGAGAAGATTCGAGCATTTCAACTGGTTCGCTTTATAACTTTTAAAGCTATAAAATTAAATTAAATTAAAATAAATTAAAACTTCTCTCCTGCAAGAACACGACTGATTCTCCAAATTGTTACAATAGTTCAGGTTGTAATACACGATACCTAGATTAACTGATTGGAATTATTTTTCAAACAGTTTCTCAAAGTGATTGGATATACTAAACTAGGGTAGTGGCCGGTGTTTAATGTTAGAAAGAAGCAACTCTGACAATTTTAGAAAACTTCGATCATAGTAAACCCCATCTAATCATTTATTTAGACGTATTTTGGTTCTGTTAGTAAAAACTAAGCTAGATCTCAGAATAGTTCAATTGGGACATATGTTGTCAAGAATACATGAGTTTAATTGCATCAAATTTATTATGTCTTAGAGTAACAGATGTTAAAATTCGGTTATAAATAACTATGGACTGTTTTCTCTTGAGAAAAGCAGTGTTTTGCATATATTTTCTTTCTCTATTATTAAGGTGAAGATTTTGGGACTTGATATGAATCATTCCACACTATACATAATCGGGTTGAAAAGAATTAATTTTTTCGTTATAACGAAGAGAAGTTGTATTTTTCCTCCACACTAAATGGTTTACCGACAAATAAATTTTAATAATTATATTACTTGATTCATGTGTTTTCGGATAAACTAGTAGCATTTGAAATTTATAGAAATTGTTCTGAAGATCAAGATTATATATTTTTGTCATAGTCAATTTTATTCTACATGCTTAAATTTCGTTCCTGCTTGCTCGGATGCTTCATTATACCTTTAAGAGCCTAAAAGTTAAATTATGCTGTTCTGATTATCATTAGTGCACAAGCATCGTTTCGTTTATATAGAGAGTCAGATGCATACATCTGCATACGAGGTAATTATTCTTTTTTCTTTTAAATCACAAGAAGCTTAAAAGAATTAGTATTGATTAAATTTTCACAGTTCATTAGATAAATCATTAAATTTGCACAAAGCTGTAAATCTCGCAAATTAGTAGTATCTAAAGGTAAGAAAAAAATTATCCTGTTTCACATTGCCGTCCACCTTTAAAGTAAACTTAACCATAAAGTAAACCTTGTGAGGAATACAACTTTAACATGGCAACAGTAGAGAAGCGCATAACGCCTAGGAGTAAATGAGGTCACAATTTCAGGGACCTCTAGATCAATCATACCCGAAAGTGTATATACTGACTGAGCTCCCTGTCATCGAGGAGCAGAAACACACAACCCAAATGATACCCTCAACAGACAGCCCGACGGTCACAACCCAACGGATAGGATGCAGCCAATATGCATCCCAAAAATAACATCACCCAAATAACCGTATTCCACGTCAAACATCCGTTTCCCCTATAACTTTGCAGCAGCTTAGCTAAATCTGGGAGTCTTTCCAAACTAGAGGAACTTGCTAAAAGGATCACTGAGACTAAGTCGAAGCTTATTAGCGTAGCAATCCGCTACAACGTTAAAAGATCTATTTTTACTATTACAGATGTTACACTAAACCTAGACTATCCTTTCTGTTAAAATACTCACGTACAGACTTGCTCCTCTCAACAATATTGGAGAAACATTGCGTATGTAGTGCATAGCACTAATTCCTAATTAAGATGACACCAAATATATTTAATAAATGAACCCTTTTAACGCAACTTGAATGAATATTAATCGCTGATTTACTGAGGTGGTCTCTACACGCACGACCACACCTTCCCCAATGTCCGAGCGCTCATAATATTCTTTGATCTGGCTGGCTGATTGAAACTTATTGTAACAGTAAACTTAAATAGTGATTTTGTATTCTCCTTGAACGCAATTTACCAACTTAAATAAAAATGTTTTCTCAAAACCATTACACCAATGATCCTACTTAATGCGATTTTAAAGAAGAAAGATTACATAAGTACTAAACAGTTTTTTAAAATTACTTTATAAAAAATCTGTTGTCTTCAAAATTTCAGTCTAAATTCTCAAAGATCATTGACTTATGAAATCAAATGTTATTTTCAAGAACGGATAATGGGGTTTGAATGAACTAAGAAAGCGCCCATCCCGTCTTTACTGTTTCAATAATTTCACATTAGACCACTATTTTACTCCGATACTATGTACACATGAAAAAATCAATTCGATCCTCCGAAATGTTGCTTTAAAAGTTCCATTTTGTTCTCTGGTAGCATATCTTGGAGTTATGTCCTATAAATGTCACTTTTAACTGAATCCGATTATATGCATAAATAAGGCAAGTGTTTGGTTCATAACTGATCAGCTATTAATTTCTGCAGTCCTCCAATTTTGTAGAAAATTTTGTTGCTTATAAGAATTACAATACTTCAAGATTTGAAGGATTTATAAAATCCTTAGTTCAATGAATAAAAGCGCGACATTTCCATCCGAGTTAGAATTAGGATGCAGCAAATTTTGTGGAATTGGGATTTGTAGTCAGTCTTAAGAGAAGGCACTCCCCTAATATTTTCAAGTGAATCTTTACCTTTATACGTTGTGTGACTGCAGGAAAAGGAAATTTAAGAAGTGAATGATTAACTCAGGCACGTTTTCTAATAGATTAGTTATTATTGACAATTTTGATTAGCTTATCCACATTTAATCAAAACAATTGAGCAATCTCAACCTTCTTGGTTTTAGTTAATTAGCCCATCTCTAGCCTAGAAGAGACTGAGAGATGTTTGCCTTTTCCGAAATTTGCCTTTATTTGCACTCGCTTTCTAAATAGTTAAAGTTTGCGTAAATGATGCTGCAAGTGACATCTTTATGACTTAACCATATTTGTCATGTCTAGACGAGATTATAGCTACTTATTCTTGCAATAACCAGTCCAGTTCATTTAAAAGTGCATCTCCATTCCCCACCTCCTTGTTAGGGTGGCGTTTAAAAAGGTGTTTGTTTTTGCACTCACCCACACTCAAAAACACAAACATTTCAACGATCTGCTCTTACTTCTCCTTCGGGTATTCTTTCCTTCACACTTCTCACTCACTCTCTAGAATCCTCGTCGAGTCTTTTTTAAATTCGCCTTGACCTACACAATTCTTTATACTCCACTTTTTTGAATCGTTTATTATCACTGTTAGCTGCTAGCCATTGTCTCAACCTCTTAATTTGGTTCATTTGGTTGCTCCTAATTTTTTTTACTCCATTTTCAATAGACCGAATGATACCAAAGTGAATTTAAACAATAGAGACATAAATAATTACTTAACAACCTGATGGTTGATTATTGAAGTTTGAACATCAGATAATATAGTCAGAATAGAACCATATACGTTAAAAGAAAACGCTATCTTAGCCAAAGGTATTTTGAAATTCGAAATTTCTCAATCATTTTCGTTCTCATTGTTTTTTTTATCGCACGTTTTCTAAAACTCGCAAATTCTCTTCATATATTATTTTTTGAACTACTATTTACAGATTAGTAAGGTCAACGGTAAAATATTTGAGCCAAAGCCATATTTTTAAAATTTGTTTTTTTACCGAAACAAAGAGGTTTATCCTTGAAGTCGATTTTCGCAAAAACTATCCAAAATGTTCAGATGATGTAAATTCTTAATTCTATAAAAAAGTTTTCCCAGCCGAAGCTCTAAACGAAGTTAAGACGAAGGTACAACCAACTTTGTTTAAATCTATCGGCTGTTAATAATTCCTTTGAAAGCTAATTTATCCCTCTGATCCTTATTATTAGTCGACACATCTAATACGCCAGACAAGTGAAGAAGAAGGAAGTGGCAGCTTTACGGCTTAATATTTTTGCCCTACCGGGTGTATGCTCCCATATACTTAAGCCATGGTCAATTTTCTTACGCGAAATGGCAATTAAAAATGGAAAAATGTATCAGTACGCTTGAAGGGTAATCATTAAAGCTATGCAGAGCTCTTTCTCAGTATGAAAGCCACGAGTCCTTTGCTCCAATAAGTTCTATAAAACAATACCTAAATAAGCGAACGTGCCATTTTCATTTAAGCACCAAATTGTACTCTTTGGTTTTTCATTGCATTGGGAGTTTAATTTATTCGCTTTAAATTAAAATATTCCTTTGTTTAATAAACATTTCTTTGCCTCGATTTTTATATATAAAACATAACATCAGAACGTTTTGCGCAAGGGTTAGGAAATAACTTCAATTCTCAAAAATGTAATCTTTAGCAAAAATTAATCCTAACATACATCTACTTATTTATTTATCTAACTTTAAATATCTTTATAGAGCATTCCAGAGAACCGGTTTAGTTACTGATAAAGTACAAAACATTGTCTTAATACTGAACATTCAGTGTGGAAATTGATTAGTCTAAAGCTGCATTATTTTTTACATTAAATTATTTTACGGGATGCGGATTTTACATGTAATATGACTTGATTCTTTGAAAGAATAGATTGACGATATTTAAATCTAGTTCATAGAAATTTTGGTTGCTTGCACCTGTTAATAAACCACCAATCAATTACTTGAACAGACTTCCATAAAGCTATAAACTCCTAAAGCAATGCACAATTTTTATTCTATGCAAGTAACTTTAAAGTTAATCCAACACAGAGATAAAGTTACTTTAGATTGAGTTTCGAAGAATTATTCCAAATGTGAACACCCTTTTAGTTTGACTAAATTAGGCCAAAGGGTATTAAGACGAAGGCTGAGAGTACTTTAGAGTTAAGGTATATAAGTTGCCCATTAGCTCAAGCAAGGAAAAAACGACGTCCTAAGCCTGCAGTGAACATGTTATCAATTCAGTTAAATTTTGACTCACTTTCCAACGCATTTACTTAGTTCAGGTGTGGTATTTATCCGTCTTCATCATTATCTTACGTCAACATCATGCAGTTTACCACAAATTAATCACTTCAGGGAGTTATTTATCCCAAGTGCAACAAATCCATTAATACGCCCACCGAATCCCAAGTTCTTTCAAAGTCTCGAGATGACTATTTGTCTTCTAACAATCTAAACGTATCAGATTTTCTCTATCCTTACGAAATGCTCATTTTCAACTTTACTCTTACCAAAAACAATATCACAGAAAATATATTTATCTCATTTTTCACAATTTATGCTGTTTGGGTCCGTCTGTATGAAGCAATGTAGAAAATGTTCACAATTATAAGAAGAAAGACCGGTGAAGGCGATGGTGCAATTAGTAAGCAAAAGGTGATCCTTTAAAGCACTAAAGCTCAAAACAGATACCAGATAAAACAAATGAACTCCTTAAGGCCCGTCCAAAGGAAGGAATATTGCGCAAAAATCAATAAGTGTTTTGTGATAGCAGATAAAGTAGATAAAAAATGTCACCATAATTATTTTCAAATAAATATTTTGCAATTCTTGCTACAGCATCCATTTACTTACTTAAGAGAGCAACAAAGAGGCATTTGATTCGTTTTTTTTGTGTATTACTCATAACAGACGTAAGTTAATTTCTCCATTCAAAACCAGCGTAACATCATGATGTTGTCACATTGGTAAAATTTGCCCTTTAAAGATGAAGGGTTTCTTAATAGAATCGCTCTCCTTACAATATATCGCACGAACCATTTTTATTAATAGATTTGAGAACTATGCTCATATTTTAAATACAAATATAAAAACTCAATTGATATTTCCTTCAAAATTACACAGTAAAAGTTAAGCTTTTAAATTAAAGTTAATTGAATCAGGCAAAATTTAATAATTCGGTTATGCAATGCAGCATTCCGAAATGCTCACAAATTTAATGTTATTTTATGAATTAATTTAATCAGCATATTTAGTTTCAAAATTATATCACTTTTTAGATTTAAGGCATATTTCAAGGCTTCAAATTACTCTGTCTACTCTGATAGATGTCCTTCAAGACTCCATTAATTAATCGGTCTTTATGATTACTATATGTCGAGAAAATTTCAAAGGTGGCACTAGGCCAGTGGTTAAACACGATAAAAATCCAAATTGGCAGCTCAGATCAAATGATTCAAATTGCAGAATATCATTCATGACCTGAAAAAAATAGGCCAAACTTAGCTTTAATTGAACTTATTTTGAGTTTTTGAGAAGTAAGTCAAATATTCTACTAACTTTACCATTTCACTTCATTTTTCTCTGGGATTTAATGGATGTGGCGCCTTGTGAGGTTTGTAATGATTTACTAACCCTTAACCGACTTGACTGAATTTATATGTCAATGGTTCAGTCTGATTGTTGAAGTCAATACGAAAATTCAGTACTCAATGAACTGGTTTAATCAAAATAATGAAATTTGCAAGACTTGACCTTCAAAATAACAAAATTAGTTGAAAAAATTCGTCAGAAATACTACTTTTTCAAATTCTTTTATTGACGTAAGTGAAAACATATTCTTCCTATTAAGCAAGAATTAGAGAATACAAAAGACTAAAATTCATCCAATAGTTAAGAAAAACTTGGCAATTTATCTAATGAATGAGGAAATTAAACGAACTAAGCATGCCATTTTGGCCAAAATGTTACCCCGATTTTACTTAAAATAGGCTCAAATTTGTTGACATTCAATCACAATTGTTCGAGTCTGATCAACTTAAGAAGTCGTCCTATTCCTACCTTAGGAAAATAAAAATTCTTCATCATTGAGCACTCTTTAAGAGAGTATGAACTAAATGTGTTTTAATGTTTAAAGTTCTAAATAGAAAAGTAGTTGAACCTACAGAAAAAAAAGCGGGAATCGAATCTTGATACATTTAAATATATAAATTAATTCTGCAAGTTGAATTATGAGTCAATTTATATACCCTCTCACTAATGAACATAACTGAAATTGTCCAGTTGACTCTTCGGACTTTCGATATCATTGAATCTTGCCAATGAAGTTTAATTAGGAGACTTGGGCGGGTTGAACGTGACAGACTTGTTCATCGCCAACAGACATACTTGGTCGATGACATTCTGCTTGAAGCATTGTAGTAAACAAGAATTTCATGCACGTTTTCTCTATAACAAAAACGGCATTGGAATGAGACTGGCTAAAGTAATATTCGCACAAATTTGACTTTTCCATGTTATCAAATCTCAGCTGAAGAGAGTTTTACTTCAGTCTCTACCTTATCATTCTCCTAAGCTCTAAGCTAAACTCTATTCTATCGTAAAACGAACGAAAGTGTGCCCCATCTGTATACCTCGAATATTTTTTTTAATTTTCACACACAATTATTACGAGTAATAAATCTGTTTACCACGTTCTGCTTGTTAACTTTTAAATTTCTAAATCTGTGGAGTGCGCGTAAATAAAGCCGCCAGTCAATGACAATAATGAAGTCAAAAAGTATTAATTAAAATAAAATCAAACAATTTTTTACTAATTTTTAACAACTTGAGGGTGTAATCTATATCGCTGGTCCGATTTTGCGAAGAGCCCAATTTGCGTCCACTTCAAATGGTTTGAGCACTTTCCTCCTAGCCGAAGGTATATTTACTATTACAAATTCACGATCGGATAAAGTCCTCTCGAAAGGAGAGGGCCACAGCAAGTATATTGATTGATAATCTCAAATCCTTCCTTCTAACGTTATGAAAGCAGCGGAATTGTCTCAAGAAATTATGTGTTTATTTAATACCTGTGTCCAAAAGCTCCAGTTATGTTTATGCCCTTTTGTTTTTATAACCTTTCAATGGCTTTAAGATATTTTAACGCATTTATTTTTCAGTTAGAGCAAGGTTTTGAAAGTATCCAAGCTATTTCACATTTGGTTTTCTTAAGCGTATAGTTGCATTCATTGACGTTTTTGAAGTTCCTCTTTTCACAAACCTGTTTAAGGTTGCAAAATCTGCTGGCAGTACCATTATTAGAGCCTAAGAGTTGACAGATAATGTTAGCAGCGATCTGCTTGTATCCGGATCCATTTGATTTTTATAAACTTGACTCTCATGAAATGTTCACGGAATGCTAACTAAAAGGGAGTTTAAAATATTTTTTTGTAGTTGAACTTCTATGAGTAACTTTTACTTTATTTCTATAGCAAAAAATAATGAGACTTAACTGAGGCATTATATTACTTGCCTTTTATTTTCTAAACCAACTGCCCAAATTTGGTTCAAAAGTGTTTTTCTTTCTGCTCAAATTTTAAAAATATTTACTCCAACTAAACTGTTACAAATTAAATAAATTGTTTAGCGTGGAATAAAACTGATAAAGTTGTTTTATCATTAAAAATATTTTAATAGTGCTTTAATATAAAATCCATATTTTCAGTTTAAACGAAACTCTTAGTTCCTTAATTTAAATTGACAGAAGGTTGATTCGCTTTCCTTCAAAAACCATGACGGCTGTCACGTTTCAAAAATGTGTTACACCAAATTAATTCCTTCGATAGTACTAATAATTACAACCCATGTGGAATAATGCAACTTCAAATTCATATAAAAATATATATAAAGTAATGTGAAAGGAAAAGCAAATATTTATTGAGAAAATAAAATGTAATTTAGATATGGAAGAAATAATTTACGAGAGATATTATATTTGACAAATTCAGTAATTTGGAATATAAAAGTTAAAATCCGCTTCCTCTGATCTTAACTTCATTAAGAATATTTCCTTATTCTGGTTTTGCAGTGAAACAAACTTTCTCAGGAGCTACACTTTCCACTCATAGTCCAATTTAATCAGTGGGAGTATGACAGTGGTAGTAATAGTGGTATATAATTCGTTGTAAGCGAGTATTGCCAAGTTCTAGCAAAATCGAGGAGAAATCAAACGTGACAAGTGCAAGTTTATAGGCGAAAACTAGAACACATTGAAAAATGTGGCATTTAACCAAATAACCTGCCCTCCTTTGACTAGAACTTAATGCTTCGCCTTGGCCTTGTCACCTCTTTGTATATTCTGGCAAGTTACAATCATGTGGGCAGTCGCTGCCACCTCCCTCTAATCTGTGTTTGCATTATAAAAAAGTTATACGCGCTTGTTTAAACCGCACCTTAGAAATGACATTTTGGTTTTGATCAAATGGTATATAATAAATTCACACCTTTAATTATGAACATATTTCTCAGATTGAGTAAATTAAGAAAAATCGTCCTTTTGCCGAGGGTCTAAATCAAATATTTGGCAAAATACTGCCAAAATTTTAATTCTGCCAATACAAATAATATGACTAATTCCAGCATCACAAGGCTATTTTAAAAGTTTTGTAGACTTGTTGGTCGATTCTTAGCAAGGCCAAGAGAGGGTAAAAAACCACTTTAATATCCCACAATTTGGCATTTTTCATGAAAGAAGGCAATGATGTTATAACTAACTCACTGATCTACATAATGAACAGTACAAGATTGCAACACCATAGATGCTCATAAGTTTTGTGATTAACTGGCGAAAATTGGCAGATTTGTCATCTTCGGACAAAAATTTTACTTCAGAGGGTGAATTTTACTTAAACTCTTCTATTTTAAATATCTTGAGAACTTAGCCATTAAGATAATAAAGAAAGTGAAGAATTTAGTAAAGGTATTAATTAGATTAGAGCAGTGAGAGTAAAAAACAAACCGAAAGGAAGTGGATTAAAAAGCAGAAGTTAGGAGGAGAAGAAATTGAGGATCTGACAGAACGACATGATTGCTGGATTTTTCCTCTTGGCAAAAGGAGAACCAATTAGATGTGTAGCAGAAACTGAAAAATGCCAGAGTCGGGCTGAAAATTGTTAACCGGGGTAAGTAAATTTAGTTGGTCGATTGTTTACATGTTCTGAAGACAGTATGGGAAACCAGTTGGTGAGGTAGGAGCAAACGTATAACGATTGAGGAATTGATATGTTGAAGGTGATAATGCAGTGAGAGTGTTTATTTAAATTTTCTCAGAAGTATTGGCATGGCGATTGTTTAACAATCTGAAATCAAACTCAGTTACCATAGAAAAAATCAATTATGAGCAGCTCACAAAAATGAAGTCATTAAGTGCATCTTAATTTTGTTACTAAGTTTGCATATTTCGCCAATGATCAAAATAATCATTCATATAACAGGCATGTTAGTTATAGCAGGTTCAAAAATTATTATTAAAGAAAGCTTTAATTTTATTAAGAATTTAAAATTTTTATAATTTATACTTTTACTTTATCAGTAGCAAGATTATATTAATTGATGGATCGCTCACAATAAAGATGATCTGAAATTGTGATAAAGTCTTCTCGGAGCAAAAGTCGGGGTTGTTCTTTTGAAGGAAATTAGTCAAAACTGATTTTACAAATATTAAAAAAACAGCAAATACTCTTGTGATGGTAAATCTCACCAAAATTTTTAAGATTTTTGTTAAATAAATTTTTAGTCAAATATTGAATGGGCCATCTTTTCATTAGAGAGGTAGTTGTCAGCAAACATTCGAAGAAGCCAGATAAGACATTTCTCAATTTGTGGCTAAAAGCTGAAATGGTAAGTGAAGATGGTTGGTGCTCACAGTGGTTTCATCAACGATTTTCTCTCACTTCAGAAGTGCTGTGAATGGTATTGAGATTAATATTCAATCCACCCAAGTCGTTCCAACTGAATCTGTCGAAACATTTCAAAAAATAAATTTACTGAACAAAATATTCTACCAAAAAGTTTTCATTACAAATGAAAGAAAACTAAATGAACATTTAAGCAATTGCGGTCAACAAAAATCTTTTAACTCATTCGCTAAATTAATAACAAGTTCATTTCAAATTGTGAATGCCAATTTGCAAATGTCATAAATGCAATTTGTTAATAATGACTAAATATTAGCACTTCTTGCGATTTCAAGTCCATTAAGCGTACCAATTCTGAATTAAAAAACGGGCATTGAGGTGATTTTTTCATAAGTTGCAATCTTTTCCTCCCCTGAAGGCGTTCATGTGTATCTAAAATGCACTGATTTCGCAAGCTTTTCCTTAGAGGCTCCAAATCCATCTTTTGGCATGAAAAAGTGGCTTACAAGCAAACAACAAAGTCATCACTACATTAAATCAAGAAATGCATTAGTTAAAGGAAAATTCCCGAAGAAATTATACTCAAAATGAAAAATTTGTCTTTTTCTCCTCTTTAATCAAACCTACGTGCATAACACAATTTCGACCACGCTGGTTGCAATAGCATTTTCTTTCCGCATCGAAATTTCACAAGAATAGGAACTTGGAGAGTTAAAATATGTATTGCAATCACATTATCACTCTCGATTTCAACTTTTTTTAGATGTAGATTTAACTTTTTAACCTATAATAATCCCTGCTGCAATACCGAATATTCCGTATGGAAAAAGAGGACTTTCCAAAGAAGGCCCATCCTACCAGGGCTAAAAATGAATTAAAAGTTAGCATTAAATACCAATTAAATGCTAATTAAAATCTCATTCAAGGGAATTTAATTTGCCGGCCTGTGGCTATTTCTACAAACACCTCATTCATTGCACCTGATTAATAGTAAGTAAACTTTGAATATTCTACAATATTCTGGATTCCTCACAGACATCTCCATTATACAATACGTTTCATCCTAAAATTTAAAAAATTGCATATACTTTCAAGAAATTTTCAATTTCTTATGTGAATTTATATAATTTGCTGTCAAAACAAAATCCCGCTCAAGCATGGTCCTAGTCATTTGCTTATTAGGGAGCTTATTCTGAGGCGTAAATGGAATCTGAGACCGCGACCATCCAAGCCCAATCCGTTTAGGAAGCTGATTTGTTGCGTTTCGTGGTTTTCGGGCATTTCACTTACGTGACTCATTTGCTTGATTACCCTTCATAAGAAGTTCGCTTGATATTGGCTTTCATGCGGTTGGATGAATGGTTTATAGGTTTCGATTGCATAATTTCGGTGTCCTTTGTAATTTTTTCATTTACAGCTTTCTATCGTGATCAGAGTTTCGTTTTTTATAGTATTACTTTGTCCCAGAATTGCTTTGTGGTAGTAATTTCTCTGTCAACATAATCACCTCTTATGCCAAATTTTCAGTGTCCATGGTTCTTTCTTAAAGTAGAAAAGGCTCCTTGTCTTCTTGAGATTTGTAGATTTTAGAGTTCGTTTGTCGTGTTTCAATTCCTTACCGTTTTCACTTCAGAGTTCAAGACTTCCGCATATTCGGAATATTTCTTTTAATCACCTTCTTGGGTAATAAATCTTCACTATTTCAAGTGTATTGTTTCTGTCAACAATTTTACAAATTATCTTTTAGTTTGGCTTCGTTTATTAAGGCTACTTCAAGGTTGGTTGAGTCAATATTTTAATTTCCTTTCATTTTCATACCAGTATGTAGAGCTTTGAAGCTGTCAAACAATCTGGCATTCGGACTTTGTCCCTATCTTACCTTCAAATTTTTGGACGCCTTATTTCCCTCAACAAACCTTCCTTCCCATCTCCACTTTTTATATATCGAGCACCATACTTTAGCTCCATCCTTATTGTTATACACAATTCAATTCATTTCCTGAATTCTCCTCAACTGAAATCTACTTCCTTGCAAAAGCATTACAGCAGGATTGGATTCTCCTAAAAAACTCAACTTTTTCAATTGAAAAATTTAGATATTATTGTTACTTAAGTCTTTTAGGTAGCAAAACAACCAGACTGTCGGAAGTCTCTCCGATTTACTGTCTGGTTGATTTTTTCGCCAATCACCCAATACCACGAATTTTAGATCAAATAACACATTTTCAACTACTTGTTAATTTTCATATCAGCTTTCAGTTAATTTCTTTCGTGACTTCTAATACCGAAGTCTCCTTACTTCAAAAAATACATTCCTGCCGTTGTCAACTTCAGTCCACTTTCCGCAGAATTAATTTTTCACCACAAGACCCCCTATTTCTTTATTGTGTTTTAGCAAATCAACTACCAAACTTCTAAACTTCTCCTCACTTCCATATCATGTAGTCAAACGTCGGGTGTTTGCATGACATTTACATGACAATCATCTTACTGCCAAGCGTTGTGAATTTCAGCAGCTAAGTCTTACCTGAAGTGACCATATTCTCCAGGTTTTAGTTTGCCCCTATATTTGCTAAACCGTTGAACACTTCATCCATTTCTAGAGTCTGTCATAAAAACGGGTGGAATTCGGTGAGGGGTGTTTTTCACTGGGTCCCTTCAGTGTCACTTTATTGCTAAGTATAGGTGGACTAGCATTAAATAACTGAATAATCAGCTTGGCAAGCATACTTGACTAAGCCTCTTTAGTGGCGAATTCAGGCGCAAGTCAATGTCAGCTCATTTTTACGAGTAAAGATTACTTAGTCAAGTTATTGTACTGGAGATGTGCAATTGCAAATTAATCATGACACTTTGGGTCTTAAATCAATGTATTTTGTTGTTTCGCCTTGATATGGCTTGTTTTAGGTACACATAAAGAAGAACAAATAATCAGCGCAAGCGTTGCAGCTAATAAGGCGCCCAAAGTCACATGTAGAAAAAGAAAATTTGATTAAAGGATACTCAGCAGATTTTTTTATCCTATTTTCGCATTAGCTAGGACGACGAGGCCTAGTGGTGCATACAGTGTTGACGGAGGAAGAGGTTGATCAATTCTAGCTTTAGAATTTGGACTTGCAGCATGGGTATCTGATTTTATCTAGTTATTCTTCCTTTTTACCTAGTTGCAATCTTATTTTCCCATCTTCACGGTATTAATAAGATAAAGCAGAGGGAAGACAAAACGAGTGTAGTTTATTGACAATGAACCACTGGGCGTGAGAGGGAAGAGTGTGGAAAATCTAATAAGACAGAATTTATAAACGGGTTCATTTAGGACTCGATGTGACGCCTTGCCTTAAATGACTAGTTTCTGAATGAATTTAGGCCTAGAAAAATAGAAATATGGATTATTAAATAGGCTGCTATCTGCAATGTCAATATGTAATTCATCTCGTGTCTCTTGGGAGCAAAGCACCAATAGGTAACATCTTGATCGATTTAACTATGCACAAAATCTTGTGAGGTCTGTGTTTGCAAAGCTGACGTTTTAGGTGACATTGAAATTAAAGTTTCGCTTTTTCGGTAAATTTTCAGGAAATTATGCTTAGTAAGCATATATAATTATACGTGATTTGGGATCTTTTTTGATTTTGTAAGCATCAAGTTATTTACTCTTAATCAGCTTTATAATAATATCTAAGGCGACTTGCTGGGATAATTGGAACCAAATCCAGGTCTCCTTTTTAAGGAGTAATTAAATCAGAAGGTCTAAATCAATTAAGTCGATCTACCTGTGTGTAGTTTCCATGGCTCATCCTCAAGTTACAATGAATTATAGATCCATTGTTTACTAAGCCCGAGGACGGATATGCAATCACGACACTGATGCACTTGTTGTCTAATCACTTCTTAAAAATTTCATTCTTGTGGGAAAATTCTTCTTCGTCTTAGGTCTTCCATCTGAGTAGGAGCAACGATAGTCCCAGCATAACCGCAGCTGGCGCTTACTCATAGCGGAGAGGCAATCATGGTAACAGCATCTCCGACGTGTCCTGATAACATGGGCCGATTACGATAAAGCCTCAGTGAGAATTCCACCATTTTAAAATGAAATTGAAACTTAAAGTTACTAGACCTCTGCAACATAATTACTATGCAGTGACCATTTTTTTTGCCACTGAACAAAACATCAAGACCAATATCCTTCTTACTGCCTTATATATTAACACCGTTTGGATGACAACTGACTGAAATACGAGTTTGAGAAATCTAAATTTTTGCCCCCCCCCCCCGCATTCAAAATCATTCTAATTACTATAAGGCATTCACTTGGCGCCTTTCTTTTTATTTGAAACTGTTTGCAATATTTCCCTTTTACCTGAAAGAATTTGAACCTCTTCAGCATTAAGAACGCATTGCTAGTTTTTGACCTGGTATTATTTGAATTTGCATTTCTATCCTGTTGAATGGCCTAAGTGCGAAAAATGAGCATTGTCGATTCGGATCAACTGCAACCTCTGAGCATCAAATACTCGCACTTTCTACCAATTCAGAATTTTTTCAATCCTTCGTTTTGGATCCCACTGTAGGCCGGATATCTGTTAATTCCTCAACCGCGAACGAACTTCCACAATACGACCCCCTTGGGATCATTATTAAACATTAGAGCTAACTAACTCACAAGTCCTTCAGACCTTGGGCTACAAAGAGCTACAACAATCTAGAGGCCAGGAGCGAGGAGTCTTCTGACATCTCAGAACCTCAGCATCAGCTAGTGATGACGATCAACAGGACGCGGGCCCTTTAGGAACCCAAGAGGCCATGCTTCATGTTTCAACGATTTATATCTCCGTTCCCATCGTAGCTCATTCATCTCGAAAAAAATTACTAAAATCTGCATGGAAACCTTTAGCACGAAGTCTAACTTCCGATGGGAAATGCTGCTTTCCTTGCTTGTAACAAGTCCGTCGAAATCAAGTGCGTATTTAAAAAGGCATCAATTTGCATTTACCAATTTTAACAATTTGAGCATGCAGATGGCCAGTGTATTACTGCCAGTAATTTTCAATTTCGAGATATTTAAGTCTTATTAAGCAAGATAGTTCAAATAATACTTGTCAGAATGCCATCTTCAATGGTGACAATAGAGTCAGCACGAGCCTCTTCAACAAACCCATTCAAATTATGAGCTTTTCAGGACAATTTAAATTTTACACGTTTTCCTGAATACAAACATCGCTAAATAATAGTCATTCTTTTAATGGCAAAGTCAGTCAAGTAAACAAATAAGTAGATACATATATATTTAGATTGCTGAATGATGGAAGGGGGAGATAAGAAACTAACTATCAGTATCGCGAAGTTTGAGATCAAAGTAGACAGGGCAATGATCACTAGGTCGTCCAGATTCTTCAGAAAAGTCTGTAGAAGGGATGAGAGGATGTCGAAATGGATTGGCAACAGCACAGAGACCAGAGAAATGCAGATCTGCCAAGGTAGTTGTCTTGTCTTTTGCACCATCACCGTTGAAAGTGGGTGTAGATTTTGAGCCAGATTTCGACTGAGGGGTGACGAGCTTTGGGCAAAGCCAGGCGTTATCGAAACTGGGTGAAGACCGTAATGGAGTCCCCGTCTTTTTACCGATTCCTGCGCCCTTCTCTACGGCACTTGCCATTGTCGCACAGGCGGTAGGTAATACACTGATCAGACCACGTGAACGGAACGCATCAAAAGCTAGTTAGTGAATAAACAAAAAAGAGCTCGCAAGGCAGTCTAGTGTATTGGCTTAAAAAGTAGTCAACATCTAAATCAAATTCTAGATAATAGAAATTAATAACATGACATTTGAGGCGATTAAGGTAGAAGAAATCAGGAAGAAAAGAAATAAAAACTAATTTTGGGGAGGAAATTTAAAGATTTATTACAAAAAATACCTTTATATAAAAGAAGATATACTAATGCCCCAACAGCTCTAGTTGAGAAGCATTCGTAGATTTACTCTTAAAGGATGCTTGCGAGATATCATGTACTAACCCATCATAGCTGGTTCTCAAAAATAAGAAATGGAACTTTCGTATTAGAGAGGGTAGTAAATAAAACAAGCTAAGACTACTTTGGGAAGGTACTCAGGTAAAACATTCAGCTAACGAAATTATTACATAATGTCAGGCCAAGATGAAAACTGGGCCATTAAGAGGAAAAGCAAGACGTGAGAGCAAATGGATAGCACGGAATCTAAAGGAACCCCACCTGACATTTTATGGGAACATAAAATGTGCAATACAAAACGTAAGAACAATACCTCCTGATTAATCGTTAATCGGTTGAGATCAATTTGCAATAGTAAAATTGTATTGAAAAATGGGGTGCGCGGTAGACTTACCTCCATGTGGTGCACCCTGGGCAAAATATACTCATACGGCAAAAAAGTCTATAAACCGACAATTGACTTCAAACTACCATGATTCGAATGTATGTCATATTCCACCAATTCCACGGTACTCACCTTACCTTTTTTCTCCACATTTTTCTGTCTCTTTTACATCTGTGAATCACACTTCTGTTCCCCCTCTCTCGAATTTTTTGTGACTTTGATGTTCCTCCCCTCTGTGAAGCCTGAAGTCAACTAAAGGGCTAACGATAACTATCATAAAGCTTGCCGTTTGATATATTGAAAAATCGTGTCTAGAGGAATGACTTCATAATTCCGAATTTTCATAGGTATGTCCATCATCAAACGATTAATCTTGACATTAAAATCAGTAGTTAATGCAGAGAAGTGTAAAATCGGTAAATGTGACGCACAACTCCAACTTATAAGATTAATACAACGCTTTTTTTGAAGACCAGTCTCAACCCTTACGAAGTACAATGATTTATCAACATGTTACACAAAATGATCTAAAATAGGACATTTTAGAACCCATTAGATTTTCAAAACAGTTATCGCCAATTGAGCTACTTCGCAAATAGGTAGAAAAAAGGTAGAAATAGATTTAAGGGAATTCGAATTTTGTTAACCCATGAAAACTCCATAAAATACTAATTTAATAAAAAATTTAAAGGAATAACCTGAGGTCCGACTTATTGATATATTAAGCAGAGAATTGCTAAATAAACAAAAAAGGAATACGATGAATCCTTCAGCTTAATCTACTTCGCAATGACCCTTGAACACCGATTATTAATCAAGTACTAAATCTAGTCACTTAACCAGAAGCAGACTTAAAATTCGACTGGAATTGTGTCACAATGTAAACAATTTCTTTGGCAGAAACGATTAGATTGAATAAAATAGGAACTTATATAAATTCCCCTGATTGCGTGATTATTATCCTCCATTTACTAGTTCCTAACTTGTCCATTATTAAACTATGGGACTGATGACAGCATTTGAATACGTTCTTGTGATTAAAATTACTAAAATACTTCCTTTTACTAAGAGTAATAATGCTTAATAAAAAAATTTCACTACAGATAGATCATATAAAATTTGAATGTAGCGTACCTTTATTACCCGGGTCGAGATTGAAATCACCCAGAATTATACAGTATACACGATCTAAATAAGAAAAGAAATAAATGATGGATACAATAAAGGCTCATAGCACTTATGAGAACGTGATCTAAAGCATAAAGCAGTTGGTTCCATTTCCGATTGAGGTAGATTGATGAAAAAGTCAGCAATAAGCCTATTTTTCAAAAAATGGGCTCCAGTAACTACTCCTTATGATTATAAACAGTACTCAGTATGGAGGGGACATTTTTGGACTGTTTATGGACAGTATGAAAGATTACAGAATCCGAGTTTCCCATCAGAGCAGCTAAAAAGGATATCTTCACTATACTAAAGCCAAGACATACCGAAACTTTTAATAAGAATAAAAAGTTCGTGTAAATGTTAAAATTTCTGAAAAACCTTCACTAGCAAAAGTATCATTCATGGCATCGATGAAGTCAGTAAGACAATTTATCTCCTCGGCGTTTTTCGATGATTTGCTTTCATTGAGTGCCGGTGCCTTCAGGTGAACAGAGGTCAAAACCAGCGTATTTGAGCCAATCTGAAAAAAAAAACAAAATTAGCTCAATTTGAAGAGTAGTATATGCCTGTTTAAATTCTTGGTATTTTAAAAATGGTTGTAGGCATATTAAAAGGACGATAGGAATGCTATTGAACTAAAAGAGTGTACAAGCTTACCCTAAACTTGCTCAGGAAAGGTAGTCGAGAAAACGGTCGCCCGCTGTCATCCGCAATTTCCAAAATTCTCGATGAAATAGCCTTCATTCTATCATACCGATAGAGGAAAGATGAATACTCCGCCGCTTGGAATGTGCGTCCAGTCTTTTCCGCTGACGAAAATCCAGTAAACATGCCCCGCTTTACTTGATTTACTGACATCCATCGTTTCACCATTGGCAACTTGGGTGAATTCAACTCATCTGCAAGCTAAATAACTGGTGTGACATATTTCAATCTACTGAAATAATCATAAGTTGGGACTTATTTTGATTTACCATTTGCACAGCCTCGGGTTCGACTACTTCCTGAAAAGCAATAAGATCAAATTGATAAGCGAGGATTGTTAGACAAATGGCTTCCCGTATGCCCGGATGTTTAGCCTTTGCGACTGATAGACGATCTAGATTCCAAGTTGCCAACCGATAGGTATTAGAGGGAAGGGAATCACTGACATTCAGAAGTTGATCATTATTAAGATACTCCTTCCAACGATCAATAAGACCGGTTCCATTTAAGACTTCGAAAAGTTCCATCACAGTGTTATCTGCAGGAGGTAAGTGGGGTGGGGGTGGAGGTGCAGAGGGAGTATGGATTTGTACAGATGTTTGACCGTAGGGATTCAAATGCGGTGGAACTATCGGTGGTAAAATGGGAGGAAGTGTACCAGGTGCATAATTCAATTGATTTGTGGCGATCATTGAGACAGCTCTGTTTGGAAACTCAGTTATTTCTGGTTCTGGTCTGAAGAGAAATATATTCCGTATTTATTGCTGAAACATTTATTAAACATACATTTTGATTGCGTTATAAAGATTAAAATTTGTAAACTACGTGAGAGTGCCGGATCAATGAAAATAACCACAATTCACTAACATTTACGGCTAAGAACTGATATTCAGTGTATTTTCTTATTCAAAGGCGGAAAGTTAATATCCATTACATTTAAGTCGTATCACGCCTAAACAAATGAAATGGTAACTAAATCGGATCAAATGTATTTAAAAGCTCGAATGAGAGACTCTAAAGGCAATCAGTTTCCCACCTAAGTACTATTTCGCTTATTTTTAAGCATATAGCAGTGCCGTTTAGACAGTAATTTTTTATATATAAGAGAATAACGTCGAATAGCACATGAAGAACTGGCTTTCAAGATATCTTCATAAAACCATGTGTTACAGAAAATATACAAATGCTACAACACCTCTAGTTTATTCTTAAAGGATGTCTCCGAGATATTATGTACTTTTAAACATTAGTCTGCGCACAGCAATCGATATTTAATCTGAACTTATTTTGTAAAAATCCTCACTCTTCTGCGTGCATCGCGTCCCACACCTTATTTCATTGGGTGGGGTCTTAAAATGACTTAAATTTCAACTAAATGAAAGCCAAATCCATTTGAACATTTCGGTAATAAAACTGTTTGCAATACTAAATCTTGTATTATCAATAAATATAAAAGAGTACTTGACCTGAACTTCAGAAGAATTGAATACTCACAAGATTATGCTGGATCAAAAGAGAACAAATTTTTAAGTCAGAATGGCATTTAAAAGAGATGCGTGAATCGGAACCACATAGAGCTTTCCTCAAACTAGTTAATTGTAGCAAAAAGAAGAAATATGAACTAAATGGCAAAATAGCTTCTATTATTAATAAGTCGGTACCAACATCGGTACCATGTAAAGACACGCAAAAAATGCCAAGGTATGAATGAGAAAATTAATGTAACCATAGTTTAAAGAGAACGAGTCTACGTGAAGCTACAAATATAGAAAAATAGATCTAGAATTCAGATTCCTACAATTTATTGTAACACCACGTTGAGAATTAAATACAAAAATCAACTTCAATTGCAAACCCGCAAACACAGAAGCGTCCTCTCTATTTACTCCAAACTACCTCAGAAATAGCCTCACATTTATTCTATCAAAAGATTACATTTCGAAGAATAGGAGTCTGAAATGCAAAGGACCCATTTTTAATTATCTTCATTTCTCCCTTTCACGGAAGCTATGGGGAATTTAAGCTTTAAAGTGTTCATTTAAATTCAATTTTCATTTTCCTTATCTGTACACCTTATGGGAAAGCAAAAAGAAGAAGAAATTAACCAACACTAGAGTGCCGAACCGATTTAGATCAATGACGAACTTCGACTTGTACATGGTTTGGAGCAAACTTCTTTGCCAACTGCCTAAAGAAGCACTTGTGAGAGGCCTTAATTGTGTTGAAAAAATGCTGTTAATTTAAAAACTCCGAGTGCTGAAATACAATATACTTACGTAATACTATCATCAACAACCGACCCGCAATCCGAAAGTAATTGCGCGCGAATATCTTCCAGATTCCAAACATCCTTAAGGCGTTTCAATGGAAATTTTCTGCGTTTGAGAATGATGTTATGTGCAAGAGTCTCGCCCAAACACGGAAATCGCTATAAGGCAAACAATGGATGAGCCAAAACTCGTACCTATTGAACCAATTAAAATAAACAGAACCATTCGTTAATCATGCCAATTAAGGTGAACACACACACTCTCTCCCTCTTGACTCACAAATAGAGTGAAAAAGTAAGATTACTAAAAGAGACTAATCAGAACAGTTAATTATGAATCAATTTACAGAGCTGATTGTGTTTACATTCATTCTGAGAAGATGGATAGCAACTTGAAGCAACCTTGGTCAAATTTGTTAGTTTCATTATACTAGTAAGATTTAACCATCGTTGTGAAACGGTGGACATTGAACCCATGACCGCTATCTTACTTGTCAGACAAAAATCATTGCCAATTGGGACAAGAACATGCCTGGGGTTTCGAGTATTGATGCCACGACACCAAGAGCGTAACTTACCTCTGGGAGAATTGAGTTTCCCGTACTCTCATATAAAACACAGTAACTGCGTAATGAACCGAAGATCAAATTTCATGAGTTGCCTCCCGGGTTCGTAATAGCTATTACATTCACAATAAATAAGGGTTTTGAATAAATGCTTAATCAAGGCACTTGGATTAATTGATATCTCTTTATTTCGATATAAGTGAGCGCTTTGAAAAGGAAATAAACCTTCCAGAAATAAAGCGAATAGCAGTTTTAGGTTAAAAATGTCCCAATACAAAAATATGACGACTTGTATAAACACTTAAAATTATCCAAAAATAAATACCGTGGGAGAGTAATGTATATACCAAAACAGGAAAGGCCTTAAGCAAATTTTTCAATTTGAGCAAATAGTAGTTGAAAAAAAAAACATTTTAAACTTCCATGAAAATGAGTTTTTCGTTTCGATTTTAGCAAACTATGCAACTTACAGCGATGATTTCATTTTCTGAAGAAATTTGGAAGAACTTCAGAAGTTCCTTTCTTCGATCCATCACTTCAAAGGGATTAAGCTGACAGAGGAAAAGTTTTGGGTGGTTAAATTTATTTGAAAATTTGAAGATGAATTAGTGGGTAACATATTAAAACATTAAAGCGACCATTAAAGGCACCATTCATTAGTTATTTTCACAACAGTGAGAAACGAGTTGAAATTTAGTCAAAGTGGCATGAAGGGTAAAACACCCGCACAAGTGACAGTATACTATTGTAAAAGTGAGAATGATTCATGTATGAGAGTGCAATTATCCAAAAGAACAGGAATATTAGTATACTTACAGAATCGCTAAGTTCAGCTGAAAATCGACGCATGATAAGCGTTAAAAAGATAAGACAACATGTGTAAGCCTATCTTTATTTAAAAATTGCTGAGAATGCGATTGGATTATGCATTTTTGCAGACTCTATAAAAGAATAGTGTATGTGTATTGCAAATCACATGTTTTATACAATGGTGAGGTAAACACTCAAAAGCGCAAACCAATTAAGATAGCACCACGAGACATTACAAAGAATAAAAAGATTTAAATTATAAAAAATAGAAGCAATTAAATGTGTTATAAACTTACAGATCGGGAACAACTATGTCCACATCCCATTATGCAGGAAAGCAAACAACATTTGGTCATAGTGATACTAGCATTGAAAACTGCTATCCATTATGAAGAAAATCTAAGGCATATGGGATAACTTTAAGAGATATAACAAGACCAGGAAGGATGGAAATGAAACATTACCATTAGCAAAATGTGAAATCCAGATTTTTAAAAATGTGCCCTAATCTAAGTTGAAAGCAATACTGCTAAGTACTCCGGAGATAAAATGTTTGAAAGTAGAATTTTTTACTACAAACGGACTAGTGCGTCTTGACGTAATTCTAAATTTCTCTCAAGGAGATAGGATTATAAATTACATCTTATGAAATTGTTTATATAAAATTATGGTTAACTTAGCGAACATTGATAATCTTGAATATTTGTATTAAGATTTAAAATATTTACAATTTTATGGCCTATTTTTTCAACAAACGGACTTTAATTCCACTGAAATACTCATTTTACAGTTTTGTAAAAAATTAATTTGGTATTGAATCATTTATGTAGTTTCGCAATTTCACTCAATTTCCATCGACTTATTACACAAATTTGAGCCTAATATTTGTTCGTTAACCAGCCTATTGTAATCAGGCACAATAGAATATCTTATAGCATTGAAATCCTACCTACCTCTGCAGAACAGCTTCGACAAATACTTTCATTAGGTAGAAAAAAACAATTCCAACTTTGCATTTCTTGAACTTCATATAGTTCAATCACTAAAGATTATTAAACATTCAAGTTAAATATTTAGTTTTAGTATATATTCTCCCATAAAAAATATAAGCATTTTGGAGTACACAATCCAACATACTTTATTTGCATTACTCCATTACTGTTATTACTGAGTATTGGTCGTGCCAGATTAAATAGATAGGTAGTTCAAAACCTAGAAGCGCCATAATGTGGAAGAAATTCATGTTTTTAGTGGAATTGGCAAGAAATTGATAGGTACAAAATTTATGTATTCATATAAATGGCCACATTGGGATGAGTTTCAGAGTTTACAAATTAGTTTCACGTAAGTGTAATATCTTCATAAATGAAAATAATAACATAATGCAAATTACGCAAAATTAATAATATTAAAATAACGAGTAATGCTATTTGCCAAAAATTCATTAACTTATTGTAAATAGTAGGTAACTGCATTAATATGCGAGAGTTCGTATGGTTTACCTTATAAAAATATTAAAAAACAATCTGATATTTCCACAAAAGCATGGAATTGATTCCTCATTACGTTAATATGAGGGGGCTAACTGGCAAGTGACATTAATGAATTCCACTTTTTGCTCTGCTCAAATTGTGCCTTATATTCAACATCGCCCTTTGTAGATTAATTGTATCTTATATCATTCTATATTTCCAAATAATTAACTTTAAAAAGGTGTCTATAAAGTCGAGCTTCTTCAAGTTCTAATACAGAATTAATGCTATGGTAGGCTGAAAATTGATGTTACATTAATTTAAAACATAGTTTTTTTGTTAGGAATATTTAGGCTTTGTTGGGATTAATCAATTCCAGCAGCTTGTTTCTAAGTTGTCTGTTCTCATTATCAAGGTGCGGGCACACATGGATCCTGACCGCTTGATAGTTGTTTGAATTTAGGAGAATTATCAATCTGGTGGTGTTTTAAACGACGCAATCAATAAAAAGCGTGACACGTATTCACATTAAAAGGCTTTTCCTTTTTTAGTATATTGGATGAACAGCACTCTATCTTAAGCTTTTCCAATAGTCTAAGTCAACCAGCTTAGAAGAATCGTACTTTACAAGATTGATCAACTGTGACGTTAAAAATTTTTAAATCAGCACATGTGGCTAAATGCAGAGCGAAGCAGTTCAGTGTGCCCATTTCTTTCATTTCGATAAATCAAATACCAAATAAGCCCTGACTAAACTTCAAAAATCATCTCTGCCAAAATCCCCTGGTATGAAATGCTCCGAGGAGAAGAGTGCGTACGGAGTATATTATGTCTTTTACAACCTATGACCACTGACACAACCTTAGTCATTAGAATACAATTAAGACTAAGTTACGATGCTGCAACCGTTGATTTTTGATTGGTTAAAAGGTCTTACACCCACAACACCATTGGCTCCCTACACGATCAGCAGCACGGCCACACCTTCCAGACTGTTCGAGTGCGAATAAAATTTTTCTGTTCAGTCTTGGTTGTGTTGTGGACTCCACAACTCCTGCAGAACTTTTAGAATTCATGCATTGTTTTTGCTGAAATAATTATGGTTCTGTCCACTTCATGTCGAATGCCATACCAAGAGGAAATGGTGACCAACATATCAAGGAAGTTGTAATATTTTTTCAGTTTTGTAAATATTAGAAGTTGTAACATTGCTATGCGAAATCAATGTCTTGTTCCATTCAATTCCAACCAAAGAATAATTGCAAATGCATTTTCAAATGACGATATTTACTGCCGTTCAGTTTACAGAGAACGCAGTGTTAGCTTTGCTCTCACTATTTGACTGGCCAGAGTCCAAAACCTCCATATTTTCCAATATAACAATATTGGATTTAGTGTTATTAAGGTTGAAGTCAACATTCTCCCAAGTGTTCTGACCTCAATCTTAATTAGCCACCCAACCGTTTACACCTTTGGACCCCCTTGATGTGAAATTGTGTTTTAGAAGCAAATACCCGATAATGGCATTCATTATTCCTACTCTCGCCCTCCTCACGAGATTTTTGCCAGTCAAGTTCGAAAGTGAGACTTATTCGGCAACCAATATTTTCTTCCGTTCTAATGAACGTTTTAAAGTGCTTCTATCAGTCCTCTATGTCTCGTGCTTTTATAATTCAGCCTCCCTAGTTGAAATGCATTTGGGAATATGCTTTTGCAAGTGATAAAACGACCATAACACCAGACTTTAAGACTATAAAACTTCTAAAATGTTTGCTGGTAACATTTACGGAAGTAGTTGCAATGACCTCTTTAGTACAATCAATTATTTCGGGGAGTACGAAAGTGTGAAGAAGTGGCCAACCTACTGTAAGGGTCGCCTTATTCCCAAGCTGCTTGGAACAGGGATTCAATGTATTTCACTGCCAAACTTTTGGTTAACCGCTCTGTACCCAATTTGGTCCAGGCGTTGGCAAGTGCTCTCGCACTGGCTGGCTAGTTTGTCAGCTTAGTCTACCTTCTGCTCCTCAGTAGAGGCGTTCTTAGTCGCGTAAACCTGCATTGTCTCAGCGGTGGATTAGCTGATGGTCTTCCACAACATGAAAATACGCTATTGCTCTTATAATCTCCATTGAATCGGTAAATTGTCTTAGGGATAAGGCCAGTTTACCTTCCCGAGTACTTTCTAGACATAACAAGGTTTTGTCGCGGCTAATATCAAGTAATGCGTAAAATATTTGAAATAAGTATTTCCAGGCCACAAAATCTTATTAAGAATGTAATGTTTCATTTACAAGGTTAGAGTAATCTTGTCTATCACACCAATCCCTTTGATTTTGTCTCTGGCATATTGATCGATTCTACATGAAAGACATCTTAGTGCAACGTTTTTATGTGAGCATTTTAGATTATTAAACATTTTGCGCTCAAAGGGAATCACATACTTGGAGAAATACGCTATCGAGGGTTTCAATATTATTAAAGTTGCTACGCAGTGTTTATCTTCGCTAGTTTACTTCTACTTCCATATATTTCCATGTGAAAGACAGTATCTAAATGGAAACATCTGACCTGCTTAAGTACCTAACTACGAGTTAAGATTCTGACTTCTTATGCTCTGCGGTTACTCTATTCAAAGTTTACCAATACTTTCTAAAGTTCTTGTTACTCATGCATGCACAGAGCCAATAAAAGCCATCGATTTGCAAAACGAAATTTCAGCGATGTTGACTATCACAACCCATGGCAAAACAAGCATTTACAAGCTTCCAGCTCAGGAAAGTGGTTGAAACAGGTGATGATAAAGTCGAATGGATAGATATGGAGGAAAAAATTAGAAAGATGTTGAGACTAGTGGCAGGGCATTCAAAAAATTTTACTTAATTTTGATTTTGAACTTCAGTTGACCAATATCCACTTATCTGATAATTCACCGCTTTCATTCTATCATTCAAATTTCATTCTTTTCCTCGAATCACTAAGTAAAATATTTCTCACCAAACCTAAAACGTATTGACAGTTTTACTATTTAAGACAGTCGGCGTTACTCCGCCAATTTGTTTTTCCAGGTCTAAGTGAAAAGAACGCCCTTATTTCACCTCAGTGAGATCATACAAACACAATGTAGCAGATTTCAGCCTACCTAATGCATTGAATAAGCAGTATTAAGTGTTAACGGTGTCGAATCTTTCATGCATAGGCATCGTTGAATTTTTAGCCCACTTATTCTACTTCGGTTTACCTCTGGGATGATCTTGACAAATACTTAACTAGATCAAGCGTCGGCCTTCCCAAACATTGCAATAGATATAGATTGTTATACACTTCGTACTTTTAATTAATGGTTATTCTAATGGCATTCTATTTACGTTCATAAACCTTCATTCTAGGGCAAGTTAGTCAATACGAAAATAAAGTGAGGAAAGAGAACTAATGGAGCTTTCGACTAAGTTTTTCTAGTCTGTTCCTTTTGAAAATCCTTCTACCAGAATCAATCAATAAATATGTTTTTCTAAATTCCACACAATACATAATAAGTCAGTTGTTCGAAAATCTGACCTTCTCCACTTTTGAAGTCTCGCTAATTTGTACGCATTATTTAGTACAGTTTTCGGCAAGTGCTCAAATTTATGAATTTGTAAATTTTCAGACGTTTTCATGACTATGAGTTTGGTGACTTTGTAAGAGCAAAAGCCCCTATTCTTCGCCAAGGAAGATTTCACACATCTCCAGATAAGCGAGGTGAAATTGATCACTCTTCTTCTCTTTAAATTAAATTCGTTTGCAGAGAAGTCAATTCTTGGTTTGTTGTTATGTGTGCAAGTTCTAAAGTACTTAACCTCCTGCGGCATTGCCTCAATTTTCCAGGTGGTAAGTTCTAATCTTATCCGTTTTCGTAGTTTGCCTAATTCCAAGACTTCAGGCCCGAGCATCAATATCTCCACGTAAGTAAACTGGCCTTCACGAGTTGATACTTTAGCATCTCATTTTAACAATCGTTGAAAACAATAAATGAGTCCGTTTTTGACATATATGGTATGTGCTAGATAGCAGTATTGTAGCCATAAGTATCCCACCATATACCAGAATCTACCCTCACCAAGATTAATTTTCTCAGTCGAAAAGTCTTTGCTTTTGTTGAAAATCTAGAAAAAGGTTTCATCCGGTAGAAACTTCTGATTAAATCGTCAATCTGAAATTCGCTGAAATATAGTACTAAGTTTAGAATTCATCCTAACATCTGCAAAATATCATTTACGAGTAGTACCTTTTATTTTTATTTTAGTCTTTGCCATCCTGCTGGTAGCCTATGTGCTCAAGGAGATTTGTCTGAAGTCGTTGACTGATCGTCTAAAATGGTCAGTCGGTAGGTGTATTGTGGAATGCACAAGCAAAATGTAACTCGGAAAATGAAAATCAAGTCCTATTAGAGCACATGGTTGTGGTCAATACACGAGAATTAGAGCGCTTACTACATGAATCCAGATTCCAATTTCGCAAGACTTTGTTGACATCGTCACCCTAGTCAATGCTTAAAAACACAAGTGCACTTCCTAAATCCTCACTCGACAGCGTTATTGTCACCTGGATTCAAAAGTGTTCTTCTCTCTTCCCATGTGTTGTAGCAATAACAACTCAAGCAGCAATAAGAGGCCATATTAGCAGAATTGGCTTGAGGTCTTAGAGGGTCTCATAACTGAATGACTAGAGTGAAACGCTCAGTATTCCTTAAGAAAACTGATTAATGGCTCGCTATTATCACATATCTTCAAAATAGTTGAGAGCAGTTGAGTCCAATTTATGATCAAGCATTTCAAAATCTCCATCAGTACATTCTGAGATAAGATCACAATTACCGGTAACACATCTTTCACTGTTACCATTTCGTATTGCTCATTCTTTGTCGGGATGATCATTTGTGGACCAGGACTTTCACACACTTTTACAATTTAGAGAACACCTAATAAGAATTTTCGCCTCTTTTGAATAGTGCCAAGGTATAAAAGCAAACAAATTTATTGGCGAAACGAGCAGAAAGTCATTTTTCTACACCCTTAGACTTATAATTGTGTAAAATGAAAGGAATACATTTTGTGCTCACTTTTCCTACTAACAACGTTTAAGTAGTACAAATAACGAAACGACTCGTGTATCAATCCTGAATTAACTCTATTAGCCGAGTTTGAAGTACATTAATTGCGAGGAGAGGGTGTGCGCAAGCTGGGTTCACAACAATTTAGGAAGTTCTGTAGCCTGAGGACTGCGATTTCTTGCACTTTTCTTTTCATTTAGGATTACTTTGATAAAATGCCCACGTAATTTAAACATTTGCACACTTCTTAGAATAAAATATAAGTTGTCAAAAAATTGCGTGATAGTACGATCTTTGAGCAAGGTGCGTCGTCAAATAGTAAAGAAATGATTAGTGTGAATACCACACTCTTACACTGAAAACTCATCCAAGAAGTGTTATAATAACTACCCCTAAAAGGAATATGTGACTGGTCAATTGTGACTAAAATACTCGGCAGAGTTTCTCTAGAGGCAAAACCAATCAGTTTGACACTAATGCGTTCTTACTGCATTTCTTCAACGGTCTTTTTACGAATATGTACCACGGTGTGAGGATTGATAAACACTATACACCCGAATATCATCTTTAATCCTAGCTGAGTATCACATGAGTGAAAATCCTGCACCTCGAAGATCACATCCCCATACATAATTGTCGCAATACTAGTGAGAGATAACTGTCCCGGAGAGCTCAAAATCAGTTCTACATTATCGGAATAAGTTAAGTCAATTACTTCTCATGTCCTGTTCCTGTTGTTGGAACTTTGAGCACTGATTTGATGTTACACCGATCTCCAAATATGAAGATGAGGACAGAATATTTGATGAATGAGAAGATTCCCAACTGAAGCTCCATTTCCATGAGGTAGCTTTTCAGTACACCAATGAACCTTCACTCTAAATCTTGCATTTGCCACTTCGTCATAGACGAAAACCACTCAATTAACTTTCCACCATTGAAAATAATGGGAGCAAATATAAGTGCATTTTTCTTCGTGGATAAGTAACCTCTGGAAAAACACTTCATTTCGAGAAAATCATTTAAAAGTGTCTTGCAATCCAAGCGTTAAGATTCGCTGACTTGAGTGAACAAAAACGACTTAAGCCAATATTCCATTTATTCTTTTGTGCACTCTTTGAAATTTGTCAAATTAAGACTGTTCGATGTGGGAGATCACATTGGCAGTTGTCTCGTAATCTTCTCGAGAGTGCGGCATTTTGATTTCAAATCTAAAGTACAAACATTGATTAACTAGTTTAATTCAATTACGCCATTTAGTTAGTAATCATGTTATGTAACAACCGCCTTTGGTTCGACTTATTCATTTCATTTATCCCGAAGTCCACCTGGAAAGCAAATAATAAATGACTTTAGGACTGTGACAATTTATTCTTAACCGATTTCTTAATGAATAAAATATGACAATGACTGGCAAACTTTATTTATCAATTTGCAAATATCATTTGGATTAGTTTGCATCAGGCAATTTGTTCCACCTTATGCAAAGGTATTGGCAATGTCTGAAAGACACATCTCTAGTCGCCTCACTTGTCAATTACCCAATCTCACTAATCCTGTTATATCTGTGATCATTAAGTAGTCAATATGATGGAAGTAGAACTTTAGATATCGTTGAACATAACGAGTATAAAATTACATTTTAATGTTTCCTCACCTGTTTTAAAAAACACCATGACATCTTGCGTTTTTTTGCGATAAAGATTGGGTGACAATTTAGTAGTGTCGTTCGTCGAATCAATGTGGTGATGCTGCTGCCTAACTACTTTCATGACTCACTCACTTTCATGAAACTCACGCTCTCTTTGTAAACTTTGTCATATCAACCTCCTATTAATTGCAAAGAACTAATCCGCATTGGTTTATTTCCTGAGCGACTGCTGATTCACAGAGAATATGTATATTATATGACTACTAACATCACACCAATTCTCTTCAATAGACCCCATAGGCATTACATTTGATCAGAGTTTGTTATGTTTCTCTTGCACTCGATTGTTTAGAGTTGAAATAGAAGGCATTTTCATACATAGGAATAGGTGACTCAGTTTGCCTAAGATGGATCCCCTTCCAGGCCCACCATCTATAGACCATTGGTTCAGAGTGGGCTATAAGTACGCTGTACACCAACAACAAGAGTGGGTAAAGTGAGAAATAAAGAGGAAGGGAGATTGAAATAGTGGGATGTCTAGGAGGTGATAGATGGACTGAGATTGTAGAAAGAGTAATTTAAGTAAGCGTCTGCAATAGGTAATATTTAGGCAAGTAACATGGTCGAGCACTTTGATAGGATTTTATTCGACTTTTCAATACGCCTATGTGCAAAAGTGGCATGAAAGACAAGAGGGATAGCACAAGATTGGGGTGGGTGGGGAGATGAGAGAAGGCAGTCATTTCTACATTTTCAATCAAATTGTGATTCAATTTCAGTGATATCGTCCACGTTTTCTCCAAATTTGGCGGCTTCGTCTGGAACATACCTACAAGGGTTGCACATTTTCACACAAATTCTTGTGAGACCGACGAGTTTACCGAACCTGTCCTGTAGGAAGAAGTGCAACACAAAGGCTAAAAGCGAAATGGAAAAAAATCAATGAGATTCTTTGAGAAGATAAAAGGCGCTAAAGGTAGTGAGCACTCACATGCTAGAAGAATACCACAGCAACAGTAGAAGACCAAGTTGAAATCCTTGTTAATGTCATTAGTGGACGTAATTGCAGCGAGTATGAGAGCACTAGGGCACTGACCAAGAAGATATACATAGACCATAAACAAATGATTATAGAAGTTAACATATTTATAGGTTAAGAATGATCTTCCTACCGTTGTAAAATAGAGGAGACCGTATGTAGTGGCCGAATTTTTTGGACCAAAAATGCGCGAACACGCTGCTGGCATCAGGACGAAGTGACCGGCCATTGAGAAGAAAAGGAGGAAGACCCAAATTGTGTACAGGGGTTTCAAGGCATTCATTGGAAGCAAGCCAATGGCTGGGAGGGTTCCAAAGAGAATGGCCCATTGCAACAGGAACCAACCACAAGGAATCTTAATTGGAAAACAAAAACAGGCATCAGAACTGTGGCACAAACACCAATACGGGCTTCGTAGTTAAACTCGAATTACCTTGAATGACAAACAATCACTGAGAAGACCCCAAATGACACGTCCACTACAGTTGAAAATGGAAGTACATGTGGCAACTGTGGAAAGGAATTTATCGTCGATCCCCAAGTTACTGCCAAATACCTGTGTGAAAGCAAAGCAAGTAAAGGTTTCGAAATCTTAATAAGAAGCAAAGATAAGATCAAGTGCGAACCTTATAAGTTGATGTCTGCAGGGTGATTGGAACAGTGTCGAGGAAAATCATCAGACAAATTGTGTAAAAATCTATTGACTTCATGGCTTCCTTGATGGTGTAGTTATAGATTTCTTGTTCTTTGCTGTAATATTGCAAATGTATTAGTTATTATCATATATATCTACAAATACTGTCAAATTAGTGCTGTCTTACTTGTGCTGTGCCACGAAGTCCTCAGTATCCGTTTCGCTGGCAATTTTGTAAGCATCACTAATGAAAAAATTATTAACTCAAGATCTAACTAAATAACTTCCAAGATTTGACAAATAAATATATCATAATAATTACCTTTTATCATTGCTAGAAGATTTACTCTTCCCAAATTCGCTATCGCTTTCACTCAAATAAAAAAATTAACGCGCGGATAAGAAGTCGTATTTTAAATTCAGAAAAGAGAAATCTATTCTTAAATCTTACCTGCTCGAAAATGCGTCAAACTCTTCTTCTTCCTCCTACACATTTGAAGATAACAAAGTGTAAAATGTGATGTAACAATTTCAGATAACAACTGTTGAACTACTTACACTACGATTTTTTCGAACAAGAATAAAGCCTATTATTTGCAGAGAAACCATGAAAGAGCCAAGTTTGACAAAGGAAAGTCGTACATTTGCCATCACCCTTGGACTGTATGAAACAAAATATCCCTTTAAGACGATTTGTGTTAGAACTCATATAAGTATATTCAAAGACGTACTCATTTGGTGGTAAATTATCTGGGTTAATAAGGGCTGTTTGGAATGGAGTGAAAACAAGTGCACCCATTCCCAAACCTCCAAGAATGATACCGATCACTGCTGCTCGATGTTTCGGAAACCACTATAATACAAATTCAATAGAAATGGGACCGCTTTATTGCATAAAATAGTCATTAATGATAGTAATAGACATACATCAGCAGCCAACGAGAATAAAACGGAATAAGGAATACCCATTCCAATACCGAACATGACTGCATATGTAGCAATGAATGGGCCAAGACCATAATCCACAGTTAATGAGGAAAGCATCACACCGCCACTAAAATAGTAATAAAATTTTAATTAGGCTCACAAAAGTGCCATTTAATTCATGGTCAAAATTTACCTTGTTAAAACTGCTCCAATTATTTCAACAAGACGATATCCAATCTTCCTCTCTAGCATGCCACCTAGCGGTATGCCAATAGCCTGTCCAGAAATGACTACTGCGTGAAACCAGACAGTTTGACCGGACGAGATTTTCATGTATGGTTTTAAGTAGGAGTTCATGTTACCAATTGTGTAGTTGTAGCCAAGGGACAAATGAAATAGAAAGGCTCCAACTACAGTTAAATAACCCCATATTTTGCCTTTTATCTGCACCATTTTTGATGGCAAATTACGTTGAATAACGGCATATTTATATATTATACAAAGGTCAAAATCGGTTACAAGATGTATAAGATTGATGAAGTCAAACAAACTAAAATAATTTAAATAAATATTGTGAACTTTGATTATTAGACAAATGCAAAAACATTTACAGTCAGAAAATATAATAATTTTTAAACTGCGTTATCATTTTAATTGCTGAAGTTACAACATTGTCAGCAAATTATTGTGCTTTGCATAAACACTTTTGTCTTTAGATTAACGTTTTCTCTGGATTTTGTTGCCCAAACTGAAGTGAAAGGGAGATAATAGTTAAAAATCGTTTTAAGTCATAAATTGACAGATACTTCTCATCCACTTACCCATAAACTATATTCTCTCAAAATACTTCTCATAAGAACGATCAATTATCCTTCATCCTTTAATTCCCTTCGAATCCATTGTATCTATTTAAATTTATACTGTAAATATTGAATAGTATAAATCGAAATGTCAATATGCCGGGTACGTCCTATTTTGATGCTATTGTTCCCCATATCTTACGAGTGAAATTGCTCAGAGAACACATGAGGTGAGTTAACTAACCGAAGAAAGTAGATTATCTTAGAAATCACTTTTCTAATTGCCGTCGTTTAGCCTGTAAAATCACATGTGAATGAAATCGTAAATCCTGACTACTTTTTTCCTTATCATAGAATGTACATTTGTTCACTAGTCTATGAAATAGATTTATATTGTTTCACAGTTCTTACGCTTCCAAATACTACCAACAATTTGTCATCTTCATAATCTTTCACTTATAAACTATTATTAGAACCGAATATTGTGAAATATATGTGATTAGCAGCTCTTCTGGAGCTGCAAAAATAAATTGCATAATCTAACACGGCAATCCAAGGCAAACTTCAGCTGACTACATTATTCTAGGAAAAGCGAACGTGCTACAGATCATGTATCGAGCAAGCACAAGGATGCGTGCATAAGCCTCCCAGCTAATCCGTCATCAATATTTGGGTTGCTCAGCGTTAATTGTACTCAGAAATATTAAACACATGTCGTAAAACTATCCTCAAGTGATGTCTTCTTCATTCTCGCTACTCATTTTGGAAGCACTTTATGCCAAAGGACTCCTCTAGTGGCTAGTTTTCCCGTCTACAGCCTATTGGCAGTCCAAAATTATTATAATAGTTGACCGACAGTTTATTTATGAACAGGTAACTCTGGCCAACGATGGTGGTTAGACGGAGTAACTTCATTTAACCCGGAATCACATAATTTTCTCATCAAAATATGAAATAAAATCTGCTAGGATTATTCTATCTAGTGTTTTTCTCAGTCCTTATGTAACCTTTTACCTTAGTTATATTTCAAACTTGCAGACTTCAGTGTTGACATTGTAGAGTCTTCAAAGCAATTCACGTGAAATTTCCGATGTACCTCACTCTAAGAACGGTTAAGTGAACCAAGATGACTTATGTCAACCGATAATTAAGAGAGTCTTAACGCCGTATTCCTGTTGGCTACATCTACATTATAAAATTATTGATCGTACATTTGAAATCAACTTGACCACAAGTCCTTTATGCAAGGTAGTTAGTGGTGGATAAAACACGATTTAATAAGAAAACTCCTTTAAGAGATGTCAAGTACCTTGTGAAGTCCACAACCCTACCAAGATTGAACAGAGAAATCTCATCCGAACTCGAACAGTCTGGAAGGTGTGACCATGCTGCTGATTGACTCTAATGCAACCATAAGGGTTGAATTAATATTGATTTGGCAATTACGACAGTGCCGCGTTTCAAGTTAAAAATAAATTAATAAATTAAAATAGAGGGAAGGGGGGAGAGGGAAGATCGAAATAAGTAATGAATGGAGTCCTGCTAAACAGACCGAATGTAGTTATACGGACTTCAATTGCCGGCTTTGTGCCTTTAGTTGGCTGGAGGCGCAACAAACAAAAACCGCCGCCAGACACTTCAAACAGTGCGAATTCATGAATATGCCTTAGTACAATTTGGAAATGCTATAGCTCCATATATTTAACCCAATTAGAGCTTACAAGGCGAAAGAATGAGATAATTAAAATCATCGTCTAATAACTATTATTTGACAACTCAAGAAACTCTGTAAACTGAACTCTATGTGAGAGCTGAGAGCAGTGACTAAGTGAATGGAGATCCTCTCTTTGGTTCATAATAACATAAATGATGTAAGTCTAAAAATTAGAAAAATATTAAAGTCAAATTTCTAGTTGCCGCAAATAATATGTGAGGAGAAGCATTTGATATGACTGAGAAAAAATCAGAGTACTGCACATGCACGTACGCATACGCGAAGTGGGTAAAATTGAAGTGAACTCAATTGACCTGTTTAGAAAATGAAGTGAAAGGGAGCGGATGGGCGTTTCTTGAGGGAATTTTTCAATTAATAAATACAGGGCTATGAGTTATTGGAAAAGTTCGTACCTTAACATACTCAATTACGTAAGTTAAACGATGAACTTTCCTTGCGAAAATATGTCACGTGTCAAAATTGGTCGAATCAATTAAATATAAGACTTAATGACTGAATAACATCGTATGAGCCATTAGAAACTATAAAACGATAAAATAAGTCTTAAAAATCATTCCTCACAATGGGATTCTATGTACTAATTGGAAAATAACTGCTCCCGATTTAAAGTACCCATTAAATATTTTTGGAAAATTTGCGCAAATATGTTTACTTATTAAAGCATTTTATCCTAAGCTTACAAATACTCGAAGCTCAGTCATTTGTTACAGGAACCATTGCAAGTTTGCATTTTTCATCAGATGTACGATGATTGGCAACCCCGAGAATAAATGGGAGTAATTCTGGATATGATTTTACAGTTGGAAATAAGAAACTACATTTGATTATCTATGTGAATATTACTGCTGGGCAAACTGTATGTACTCCAGCAATAGGCATATTCATATCAGTAATTGCTGTCTCTCTCTTACGAATAAGAAGAAGAAGAAGAAGAAGAAGAAGAAGGGTTTTCGGTTCGTTATTGCTATAGGATCAGTAATTTGCAGGTATCCGTTAATTAGCTCATTTAAAACTTTATATACAAGTCGAGGTGTAGCGCTTTCTAAATTGACAGTGAACAAAGGACTGGGACTATTCATATTCACTTATACGATTATATATGGAATCAGAATGGGCCTACCTTATTCAGCATTGTTTTTGTCGACATCCGATGCAAATAGCGTGTTTAATTTTCTGTTTGGTATAAAACGAATCTTTAAATAATAATATTGTTGTTGCACATATTGGTTTGTTGTTACAGGTCTGATTGCTGGTGGTCTGGACTGGGTGAAGTTGATTTTACACCCAGAAAAGGTGAAATGATCTAATGGAATATATCCTATTTTGTCCTAATAAGAGCAAACAACTAAGTCCATTTGATTTAACAGTGCCGAGAACACTTCATTCACTTGTGTTTACATTATTATATCAATACTATGCCAACAACTCTTCTGTCGTCTACCTTAAGATTTGAATTTCCTTTAATCAAGATTATCTCTCCTATCGCTCTAGGTTTTCGGAACAATGAATTTTTTAAATAATCATTACACGTCAATTTCTGCAATCCGTACAGCTATGTTCAACGCAAGTGATTGTATTATACGGGGATTAGTTAGCAACAGGCTATCATGCAAGTTAGACCTTAAGTTGAAATTGCAATGTCTTATTATGCCCTACTAGCTGTTATCTATTTGTTCGAACAACTTCACCTTCCCTTTGTTGACTTCTCCTTCAATGGACATTGCTCTTCGGAACATCTCCAATTGTTATCTACCCATCCTTAAAAGCCCTCCATCTCTCTTTATCCTCTTTTTTTCAATCTCTGGCCAGTTTATTCTTATGCCTTCATCAGCTTCCCCTATATTTTTTTTCTCGAAAAATGCTGCCCTCTTCTTTGGTCTGAAGTGCTTCTCCGCTGTAAGACGTCATTTCCATTTCTCTCTTGTAACCTGCTAACTTATATTTATTTCCATTGCCCCCTATTTTTAGTGCCCGCATTTTTGCGGATGTCGGGTCTATCCATTCTATGAGGGCTAATTTTTACTGGATTGAGTATATATGTTGCGGTCTTTGTCTTCTTAGTGGGTAGAGCTGTAAATAAGCCAACATTTCAGAATGTTAAGTTTTGGGAAATTGATGTAAAAGTACTTGTGAACTCAACCATAGCTTAACGGGGTCGTGATGGATGATTACTTCTTTCTATTATAACCATTTAACTTCGTGAAAAGTTTTTCCTTCATGGTGGACGACTGGTAATAACGTTCGGTTATTTCAACACAAGTGATTTTGATCAACTAAAACTGGTGGGCCAACAAGAGAGGCTCTAACCCGTCATCCAGCAATCGTCGGTCATTCTTGTAATAGATGAATGAGTTTTCCCCTGCTCTAAGCCGCATTTCAATGTGAAATGTCTATAGACGAGTAGAGGGCACTCCATTCTGTACCAAATTATTTCTCCCCTCCTCCCACTTCCAATCCTACCCTTCCCATTTTTCCTTGTCATGTTCTTCCGACTTCGAGAAAGGTGTTACTTCCTGTTGGCTTTAGAGAAGACTCTTATCCTTAGTCGGTTAGTTGGGTTTCTAACTCACTGATACTACGCACTGCTAATGCTGCTAGTTAGACTGGAAGTGTCTGCACAACTATCATCTCCCCACCTTTCAGTGCACTAGAAGTGTCAAGACAGTTAGAGCCATTCAGCAGAAATATACATCGACATTAATTCCTCCTTCCAACTGACATCCAAAATGCTTATGGGAGAAGAAAAAAGGAAGAACGTGTTTCTTTATCATTCTTCAATATATATATGCCTTAAGTGCATACAATACTTCATTACTTACTCTCGACTTTTTTTTAATGCTTGCTAAATAATCTCCCTGTTCGTGAAAGCATTCATTAAGTAACAGGAACTGTACCAGGTCGCCGTTCATGCGAAAAAGACATACACTAGAGAAGACTATTTGATGCACCGAAGGTAATTCAAGGCTACTCGACGGACAGTTCTCTTTCATAGAGAACGATGCTGATATCAAGAACAGATTCAACATCAACAACAGGTTGACTTTTCAACTGTACGTGGCATACCCATACTTTACTAAAACCACCAACAATTCGGCATTATTTCGTCATTGCACTAAGTCTCTCTAAGTATCGCTTTGATGTCGACCTCGATAAAAAGCCCATATATTCACATATAGGTGAAGTGGATTTGGAACACTAGCAGCAACTACGTTGAAACGTCGCTGTCTGACCAGGTCGTAAAAATTTATGCCGAAGTCAGAAGCTAGAAGTGATTGTGTGGTTCCCTTCTATTATCAATGGCGAACAACCAGACATATATCAGTGTTACAGCCAATACCTGCTCCAAGACTGTCTGGAGTTGACTTCAGAGCAATGCTATAATTCCAGATCAATGACTCAGCAATGTAGCCATAGACTTCGTACACGTATTTCCTCTAATTGTTTCATGACGTCGTAGATTTAAAAGAGAGCATTCAGTGAGGTAAAATATAAGTAAAAAGAGACTCCCAAAAAGGGTATATTTGATTAGGTGATGTGATTATGAAATGTGGAAAGGTTATTCAATTTTAGCGAATGAACAAGTGTTGGATGAACTCAATGGCACACTGACTAGAGAAATGAGTTGTAGGGAAAAGGTCTCCCCAGCTGTGAACTTGACAGTCAAATGTGGCCATCTCTGCGCGCATTGTTTGTCCTCCTTAACATTATTTTTCAAAGTAGACTCTATTGGACACTCGTGCTAATTAACTTATTGGTTTACTCAAGTCCCATTTGCAAGGGGTACTTGGTGAGCACTTTTGGGGAGCCAGGTACAATCACCTCGGCCTGAGTAGTCATAAAAACAAGGAAAGACACGGTTACGAGTAGGGAGCCAATAGAGAGTGCCTTCATTCATTTTTTTCATTTATCGTCAAGCTCGGACAGCATTTGAGGTACTAAACTGAGGTCTTTTATAATTTGCTTTCGATGCCATGCCATCGTGGAAATAAAGATCACTCTCGAGGGAGGGTGGCCTCGTTGAAATAAAATGCCCAAACTAAGCATTGAGAAATTTCGGTTATAGACGCACATATTTAGCATAAACTTCAAGAAATCTCTTCACATCCCTGTTTATTCCTCCTTCAGTCCTCTTGACTAGTATTTTATTTTGTACAAATAAGTTCCAATTCGGTTGATTAGAGAAACTCTAATGTGCAAATATTCGATTTTCATTCAGGTCCAATTCATTTTGTTATTAATACGTATATACTCAGATTTTGTAAAATATTCCATTTTATGCAAATACGTACTTAGTAGCTGGATTGTTCCTTATTCCCAGGATGGCTGGAAGCAGTCGGAAATTTTATAGGTATTGAAAGCCACTCCACGGGATTTATTTGGACTCAGTCGCTAACATTATGATGCAGTATGCCGATGCAATCCAGCTTATTCAAATCAATTCAATTAAGGTTACTTATCTATTCTTCACAAGTGTCAGTAATCTTTTAAAGACGAAATAGAGAAGTAGACTGGAAAAGGAATATGATATAAATGACTAAAGGGAAAAATGGTCGTGCCACTCTTATTAGTAGGCTATAGGAACAACCTCTTCGTTTTTTCTGGTGATGAGATTTCATGTAATTATAAAAAGCATAATACTTTGACTATTTTGGGTGTACAATTCAAAATGATTACTAGTAAAGCAATCTGACGTCCCCAATACCACGTACCATTTGACTTCTATATTTTTGTTTAAAATAAAATTTAGCAACCATCAATTTCTCTATTTTTAGTCATACCCTAATGCAAAAATAAGATAAGATTTTAAACAAAGTAAATTAAAACTTTTGTGAGAAGAGAGTACCTGCATTATATTAAACGCTAAGATAAGATCTTACAGATTAAAGCAGGTATAACACAAATAAACTGGCAAAAGCTCAACAGCTGTCTCAACAGAATCATGAAAACAACGTGTAGGGGAATAGACTATATTACAGCAGATGACAATTGACACAGAGCTTCATCCAAAGATTACAATAAAGAGAGATGGAGGGCTTTTAAGGATGGGTAGATAACAATTGGAGATGTTCCGAAGAGCAATGTCCATTGAAGGAGAAGTCAACAAAGGGAAGGTGAAGTTGTTCGAACAAATAGATAACAGCTAGTAGGGCATAATAAGACATTGCAATTTCAACTTAAGGTCTAACTTGCATGATAGCCTGTTGCTAACTAATCCCCGTATAATACAATCACTTGCGTTGAACATAGCTGTACGGATTGCAGAAATTGACGTGTAATGATTATTTAAAAAATTCATTGTTCCGAAAACCTAGAGCGATAGGAGAGATAATCTTGATTAAAGGAAATTCAAATCTTAAGGTAGACGACAGAAGAGTTGTTGGCATAGTATTGATATAATAATGTAAACACAAGTGAATGAAGTGTTCTCGGCACTGTTAAATCAAATGGACTTAGTTGTTTGCTCTTATTAGGACAAAATAGGATATATTCCATTAGATCATTTCACCTTTTCTGGGTGTAAAATCAACTTCACCCAGTCCAGACCACCAGCAATCAGACCTGTAACAACAAACCAATATGTGCAACAACAATATTATTATTTAAAGATTCGTTTTATACCAAACAGAAAATTAAACACGCTATTTGCATCGGATGTCGACAAAAACAATGCTGAATAAGGTAGGCCCATTCTGATTCCATATATAATCGTATAAGTGAATATGAATAGTCCCAGTCCTTTGTTCACTGTCAATTTAGAAAGCGCTACACCTCGACTTGTATATAAAGTTTTAAATGAGCTAATTAACGGATACCTGCAAATTACTGATCCTATAGCAATAACGAACCGAAAACCCTTCTTCTTCTTCTTCTTCTTCTTCTTCTTATTCGTAAGAGAGAGACAGCAATTACTGATATGAATATGCCTATTGCTGGAGTACATACAGTTTGCCCAGCAGTAATATTCACATAGATAATCAAATGTAGTTTCTTATTTCCAACTGTAAAATCATATCCAGAATTACTCCCATTTATTCTCGGGGTTGCCAATCATCGTACATCTGATGAAAAATGCAAACTTGCAATGGTTCCTGTAACAAATGACTGAGCTTCGAGTATTTGTAAGCTTAGGATAAAATGCTTTAATAAGTAAACATATTTGCGCAAATTTTCCAAAAATATTTAATGGGTACTTTAAATCGGGAGCAGTTATTTTCCAATTAGTACATAGAATCCCATTGTGAGGAATGATTTTTAAGACTTATTTTATCGTTTTATAGTTTCTAATGGCTCATACGATGTTATTCAGTCATTAAGTCTTATATTTAATTGATTCGACCAATTTTGACACGTGACATATTTTCGCAAGGAAAGTTCATCGTTTAACTTACGTAATTGAGTATGTTAAGGTACGAACTTTTCCAATAACTCATAGCCCTGTATTTATTAATTGAAAAATTCCCTCAAGAAACGCCCATCCGCTCCCTTTCACTTCATTTTCTAAACAGGTCAATTGAGTTCACTTCAATTTTACCCACTTCGCGTATGCGTACGTGCATGTGCAGTACTCTGATTTTTTCTCAGTCATATCAAATGCTTCTCCTCACATATTATTTGCGGCAACTAGAAATTTGACTTTAATATTTTTCTAATTTTTAGACTTACATCATTTATGTTATTATGAACCAAAGAGAGGATCTCCATTCACTTAGTCACTGCTCTCAGCTCTCACATAGAGTTCAGTTTACAGAGTTTCTTGAGTTGTCAAATAATAGTTATTAGACGATGATTTTAATTATCTCATTCTTTCGCCTTGTAAGCTCTAATTGGGTTAAATATATGGAGCTATAGCATTTCCAAATTGTACTAAGGCATATTCATGAATTCGCACTGTTTGAAGTGTCTGGCGGCGGTTTTTGTTTGTTGCGCCTCCAGCCAACTAAAGGCACAAAGCCGGCAATTGAAGTCCGTATAACTACATTCGGTCTGTTTAGCAGGACTCCATTCATTACTTATTTCGATCTTCCCTCTCCCCCCTTCCCTCTATTTTAATTTATTAATTTATTTTTAACTTGAAACGCGGCACTGTCGTAATTGCCAAATCAATATTAATTCAACCCTTATGGTTGCATTAGAGTCAATCAGCAGCATGGTCACACCTTCCAGACTGTTCGAGTTCGGATGAGATTTCTCTGTTCAATCTTGGTAGGGTTGTGGACTTCACAAGGTACTTGACATCTCTTAAAGGAGTTTTCTTATTAAATCGTGTTTTATCCACCACTAACTACCTTGCATAAAGGACTTGTGGTCAAGTTGATTTCAAATGTACGATCAATAATTTTATAATGTAGATGTAGCCAACAGGAATACGGCGTTAAGACTCTCTTAATTATCGGTTGACATAAGTCATCTTGGTTCACTTAACCGTTCTTAGAGTGAGGTACATCGGAAATTTCACGTGAATTGCTTTGAAGACTCTACAATGTCAACACTGAAGTCTGCAAGTTTGAAATATAACTAAGGTAAAAGGTTACATAAGGACTGAGAAAAACACTAGATAGAATAATCCTAGCAGATTTTATTTCATATTTTGATGAGAAAATTATGTGATTCCGGGTTAAATGAAGTTACTCCGTCTAACCACCATCGTTGGCCAGAGTTACCTGTTCATAAATAAACTGTCGGTCAACTATTATAATAATTTTGGACTGCCAATAGGCTGTAGACGGGAAAACTAGCCACTAGAGGAGTCCTTTGGCATAAAGTGCTTCCAAAATGAGTAGCGAGAATGAAGAAGACATCACTTGAGGATAGTTTTACGACATGTGTTTAATATTTCTGAGTACAATTAACGCTGAGCAACCCAAATATTGATGACGGATTAGCTGGGAGGCTTATGCACGCATCCTTGTGCTTGCTCGATACATGATCTGTAGCACGTTCGCTTTTCCTAGAATAATGTAGTCAGCTGAAGTTTGCCTTGGATTGCCGTGTTAGATTATGCAATTTATTTTTGCAGCTCCAGAAGAGCTGCTAATCACATATATTTCACAATATTCGGTTCTAATAATAGTTTATAAGTGAAAGATTATGAAGATGACAAATTGTTGGTAGTATTTGGAAGCGTAAGAACTGTGAAACAATATAAATCTATTTCATAGACTAGTGAACAAATGTACATTCTATGATAAGGAAAAAAGTAGTCAGGATTTACGATTTCATTCACATGTGATTTTACAGGCTAAACGACGGCAATTAGAAAAGTGATTTCTAAGATAATCTACTTTCTTCGGTTAGTTAACTCACCTCATGTGTTCTCTGAGCAATTTCACTCGTAAGATATGGGGAACAATAGCATCAAAATAGGACGTACCCGGCATATTGACATTTCGATTTATACTATTCAATATTTACAGTATAAATTTAAATAGATACAATGGATTCGAAGGGAATTAAAGGATGAAGGATAATTGATCGTTCTTACGAGAAGTATTTTGTGGGAAATATGTTTATTGGTTAAGTGACAATTTGAATGGGAAGAAACTCACACTTTATGACTTAAAACGATTTTTAAATATTAAATCCTTTTAAATTTAGTTTAGACAAAAATCTAAAGAAAACGTTAATCGAAAGACAAAAGATTTTATGCAAAGCACAATAATTTACTCACAATGTTGTAATTTCAGCAATTCAAGAGAAAACACAGTTAAAAAATAATTATATTTTCTGACTTTAAATGTTTTTATTTGTCTAATTATTAAAGTTCACAAATATTATTACAATTGTTACAGTTTGTTTGACGGCTTCAATCTTGTAATCATTGTAACCGGTTTTGACCTTTGTATAATATATAAATCTGCCGTTATTCAACATAAACTGCTATCGAAAATGGTGCATATAAATCGCAAAGTATGGGGTTATTTAACTGTAGTTGGAGCCTTTCTATTTCATTTGTCCCTTGGCTACAACTACACAATTGGTAACATGAACTCCTACTTAAAACCATACATGAAAATCTCGTCCGGTCAAACTGTCTGGTTTCACGCAGTAGTCATTTCTGGACAGGCTATTGGCATACCGCTAGGTGGCATGCTAGAGAGGAAGATTGGATATCGTCTTGTTGAAGTAATTGGAGCAGTTTTAACAAGGTAAATTTTGACCATGAATTAAATGGCACTTTTGTGAGCCTAATTAAAATTTTATTACTATTTTAGTGGCGGTGTGATGCTTTCCTCATTAACTGTGGATTATGGTCTTGGCCCATTCATTGCTACATATGCAGTCATGTTCGGTCTTGGAATGGGTACCCCTTATTCCGTTTTATTCTCGTTGGCTGCTGATGTATGTCTATTACTATCATTAATGACTATTTTATGCAATAAAGCGGTCCCATTTCTATTGAATTTGTATTATAGTGGTTTCCGAAACATCGAGCAGCAGTGATCGGTATCATTCTTGGAGGTTTGGGAATGGGTGCACTTGTTTTCACTCCATTCCAAACAGCCCTTATTAACCCAGATAATTTACCACCAAATGAGTACGTCTTTGAATATACTTATATGAGTTCTAACACAAATCGTCTTAAAGGGATATTTTGTTTCATACAGTCCAAGGGTGATGGCAAATGTACGACTTTCCTTTGTCAAACTTGGCTCTTTCATGGTTTCTCTGCAAATAATAGGCTTTATTCTTGTTCGAAAAAATCGTAGTGTAAGTAGTTCAACAGTTGTTATCTGAAATTGTTACATCACATTTTACACTTTGTTATCTTCAAATGTGTAGGAGGAAGAAGAAGAGTTTGACGCATTTTCGAGCAGGTAAGATTTAAGAATAGATTTCTCTTTTCTGAATTTAAAATACGACTTCTTATCCGCGCGTTAATTTTTTTATTTGAGTGAAAGCGATAGCGAATTTGGGAAGAGTAAATCTTCTAGCAATGATAAAAGGTAATTATTATGATATATTTATTTGTCAAATCTTGGAAGTTATTTAGTTAGATCTTGAGTTAATAATTTTTTCATTAGTGATGCTTACAAAATTGCCAGCGAAACGGATACTGAGGACTTCGTGGCACAGCACAAGTAAGACAGCACTAATTTGACAGTATTTGTAGATATATATGATAATAACTAATACATTTGCAATATTACAGCAAAGAACAAGAAATCTATAACTACACCATCAAGGAAGCCATGAAGTCAATAGATTTTTACACAATTTGTCTGATGATTTTCCTCGACACTGTTCCAATCACCCTGCAGACATCAACTTATAAGGTTCGCACTTGATCTTATCTTTGCTTCTTATTAAGATTTCGAAACCTTTACTTGCTTTGCTTTCACACAGGTATTTGGCAGTAACTTGGGGATCGACGATAAATTCCTTTCCACAGTTGCCACATGTACTTCCATTTTCAACTGTAGTGGACGTGTCATTTGGGGTCTTCTCAGTGATTGTTTGTCATTCAAGGTAATTCGAGTTTAACTACGAAGCCCGTATTGGTGTTTGTGCCACAGTTCTGATGCCTGTTTTTGTTTTCCAATTAAGATTCCTTGTGGTTGGTTCCTGTTGCAATGGGCCATTCTCTTTGGAACCCTCCCAGCCATTGGCTTGCTTCCAATGAATGCCTTGAAACCCCTGTACACAATTTGGGTCTTCCTCCTTTTCTTCTCAATGGCCGGTCACTTCGTCCTGATGCCAGCAGCGTGTTCGCGCATTTTTGGTCCAAAAAATTCGGCCACTACATACGGTCTCCTCTATTTTACAACGGTAGGAAGATCATTCTTAACCTATAAATATGTTAACTTCTATAATCATTTGTTTATGGTCTATGTATATCTTCTTGGTCAGTGCCCTAGTGCTCTCATACTCGCTGCAATTACGTCCACTAATGACATTAACAAGGATTTCAACTTGGTCTTCTACTGTTGCTGTGGTATTCTTCTAGCATGTGAGTGCTCACTACCTTTAGCGCCTTTTATCTTCTCAAAGAATCTCATTGATTTTTTTCCATTTCGCTTTTAGCCTTTGTGTTGCACTTCTTCCTACAGGACAGGTTCGGTAAACTCGTCGGTCTCACAAGAATTTGTGTGAAAATGTGCAACCCTTGTAGGTATGTTCCAGACGAAGCCGCCAAATTTGGAGAAAACGTGGACGATATCACTGAAATTGAATCACAATTTGATTGAAAATGTAGAAATGACTGCCTTCTCTCATCTCCCCACCCACCCCAATCTTGTGCCATCCCTCTTGTCTTTCATGCCACTTTTGCACATAGGCGTATTGAAAAGTCGAATAAAATCCTATCAAAGTGCTCGACCATGTTACTTGCCTAAATATTACCTATTGCAGACGCTTACTTAAATTACTCTTTCTACAATCTCAGTCCATCTATCACCTCCTAGACATCCCACTATTTCAATCTCCCTTCCTCTTTATTTCTCACTTTACCCACTCTTGTTGTTGGTGTACAGCGTACTTATAGCCCACTCTGAACCAATGGTCTATAGATGGTGGGCCTGGAAGGGGATCCATCTTAGGCAAACTGAGTCACCTATTCCTATGTATGAAAATGCCTTCTATTTCAACTCTAAACAATCGAGTGCAAGAGAAACATAACAAACTCTGATCAAATGTAATGCCTATGGGGTCTATTGAAGAGAATTGGTGTGATGTTAGTAGTCATATAATATACATATTCTCTGTGAATCAGCAGTCGCTCAGGAAATAAACCAATGCGGATTAGTTCTTTGCAATTAATAGGAGGTTGATATGACAAAGTTTACAAAGAGAGCGTGAGTTTCATGAAAGTGAGTGAGTCATGAAAGTAGTTAGGCAGCAGCATCACCACATTGATTCGACGAACGACACTACTAAATTGTCACCCAATCTTTATCGCAAAAAAACGCAAGATGTCATGGTGTTTTTTAAAACAGGTGAGGAAACATTAAAATGTAATTTTATACTCGTTATGTTCAACGATATCTAAAGTTCTACTTCCATCATATTGACTACTTAATGATCACAGATATAACAGGATTAGTGAGATTGGGTAATTGACAAGTGAGGCGACTAGAGATGTGTCTTTCAGACATTGCCAATACCTTTGCATAAGGTGGAACAAATTGCCTGATGCAAACTAATCCAAATGATATTTGCAAATTGATAAATAAAGTTTGCCAGTCATTGTCATATTTTATTCATTAAGAAATCGGTTAAGAATAAATTGTCACAGTCCTAAAGTCATTTATTATTTGCTTTCCAGGTGGACTTCGGGATAAATGAAATGAATAAGTCGAACCAAAGGCGGTTGTTACATAACATGATTACTAACTAAATGGCGTAATTGAATTAAACTAGTTAATCAATGTTTGTACTTTAGATTTGAAATCAAAATGCCGCACTCTCGAGAAGATTACGAGACAACTGCCAATGTGATCTCCCACATCGAACAGTCTTAATTTGACAAATTTCAAAGAGTGCACAAAAGAATAAATGGAATATTGGCTTAAGTCGTTTTTGTTCACTCAAGTCAGCGAATCTTAACGCTTGGATTGCAAGACACTTTTAAATGATTTTCTCGAAATGAAGTGTTTTTCCAGAGGTTACTTATCCACGAAGAAAAATGCACTTATATTTGCTCCCATTATTTTCAATGGTGGAAAGTTAATTGAGTGGTTTTCGTCTATGACGAAGTGGCAAATGCAAGATTTAGAGTGAAGGTTCATTGGTGTACTGAAAAGCTACCTCATGGAAATGGAGCTTCAGTTGGGAATCTTCTCATTCATCAAATATTCTGTCCTCATCTTCATATTTGGAGATCGGTGTAACATCAAATCAGTGCTCAAAGTTCCAACAACAGGAACAGGACATGAGAAGTAATTGACTTAACTTATTCCGATAATGTAGAACTGATTTTGAGCTCTCCGGGACAGTTATCTCTCACTAGTATTGCGACAATTATGTATGGGGATGTGATCTTCGAGGTGCAGGATTTTCACTCATGTGATACTCAGCTAGGATTAAAGATGATATTCGGGTGTATAGTGTTTATCAATCCTCACACCGTGGTACATATTCGTAAAAAGACCGTTAAAGAAATGCAGTAAGATCGCATTAGTGTCAAACTGATTGGTTTTGCTTCTAGAGAAACTCTGCCGAGTATTTTAGTCACAATTGACCAGTCACATATTCCTTTTAGGGGTGGTTATTATGACACTTCTTGGATGAATTTTCAGTGTAAGAGTGTGGTATTCACACTAATTATGTCTTTACTGCTTGAAAACGCACCTTGCTCAAAGATCGTACTATCACGCAATTTATTAACAACTCATTTTATTCTAAGAAGTGTGCAAATATTTTGATTAAGTGGGCATTTTATCAAAGTAATCCTAAATGAAAAGAAAAGTGCAAGAAATCGCAGTCCTCAGGCTACAGAACTTCCTAAATTGTTGTGAACCCAGCTTGCGCACACCCTCTCCTCGCAATTAATGTACTTCAAACTCGGCTAATAGAGTTAATTCAGGATTGATACACGAGTCGTTTCGTTATTTGTACTACTTAAACGTTGTTAGTAGGAAAAGTGAGCACAAAATGTATTCCTTTCATTTTACACAATTATAAGTCTAAGGGTGTAGAAAAATGACTTTCTGCTCGTTTCGCCAATAAATTTGTTTGCTTTTATACCTTGGCACTATTCAAAAGAGGCGAAAATTCTTATTAGGTGTTCTCTAAATTGTAAAAGTGTGTGAAAGTCCTGGTCCACAAATGATCATCCCGACAAAGAATTAGCAATACGAAATGGTAACAGTGAAAGATGTGTTACCGGTAATTGTGATCTTATCTCAGAATGTACTGATGGAGATTTTGAAATGCTTGATCATAAATTGGACTCAACTGCTCTCAACTATTTTGAAGATATGTGATAATAGCGAGCCATTAATCAGTTTTCTTAAGGAATACTGAGCGTTTCACTCTAGTCATTCAGTTATGAGACCCTCTAAGACCTCAAGCCAATTCTGCTAATATGGCCTCTTATTGCTGCTTGAGTTGTTATTGCTACAACACATGGGAAGAGAGAAGAACACTTTTGAATCCAGGTGACAATAACGCTGTCGAGTGAGGATTTAGGAAGTGCACTTGTGTTTTTAAGCATTGACTAGGGTGACGATGTCAACAAAGTCTTGCGAAATTGGAATCTGGATTCATGTAGTAAGCGCTCTAATTCTCGTGTATTGACCACAACCATGTGCTCTAATAGGACTTGATTTTCATTTTCCGAGTTACATTTTGCTTGTGCATTCCACAATACACCTACCGACTGACCATTTTAGACGATCAGTCAACGACTTCAGACAAATCTCCTTGAGCACATAGGCTACCAGCAGGATGGCAAAGACTAAAATAAAAATAAAAGGTACTACTCGTAAATGATATTTTGCAGATGTTAGGATGAATTCTAAACTTAGTACTATATTTCAGCGAATTTCAGATTGACGATTTAATCAGAAGTTTCTACCGGATGAAACCTTTTTCTAGATTTTCAACAAAAGCAAAGACTTTTCGACTGAGAAAATTAATCTTGGTGAGGGTAGATTCTGGTATATGGTGGGATACTTATGGCTACAATACTGCTATCTAGCACATACCATATATGTCAAAAACGGACTCATTTATTGTTTTCAACGATTGTTAAAATGAGATGCTAAAGTATCAACTCGTGAAGGCCAGTTTACTTACGTGGAGATATTGATGCTCGGGCCTGAAGTCTTGGAATTAGGCAAACTACGAAAACGGATAAGATTAGAACTTACCACCTGGAAAATTGAGGCAATGCCGCAGGAGGTTAAGTACTTTAGAACTTGCACACATAACAACAAACCAAGAATTGACTTCTCTGCAAACGAATTTAATTTAAAGAGAAGAAGAGTGATCAATTTCACCTCGCTTATCTGGAGATGTGTGAAATCTTCCTTGGCGAAGAATAGGGGCTTTTGCTCTTACAAAGTCACCAAACTCATAGTCATGAAAACGTCTGAAAATTTACAAATTCATAAATTTGAGCACTTGCCGAAAACTGTACTAAATAATGCGTACAAATTAGCGAGACTTCAAAAGTGGAGAAGGTCAGATTTTCGAACAACTGACTTATTATGTATTGTGTGGAATTTAGAAAAACATATTTATTGATTGATTCTGGTAGAAGGATTTTCAAAAGGAACAGACTAGAAAAACTTAGTCGAAAGCTCCATTAGTTCTCTTTCCTCACTTTATTTTCGTATTGACTAACTTGCCCTAGAATGAAGGTTTATGAACGTAAATAGAATGCCATTAGAATAACCATTAATTAAAAGTACGAAGTGTATAACAATCTATATCTATTGCAATGTTTGGGAAGGCCGACGCTTGATCTAGTTAAGTATTTGTCAAGATCATCCCAGAGGTAAACCGAAGTAGAATAAGTGGGCTAAAAATTCAACGATGCCTATGCATGAAAGATTCGACACCGTTAACACTTAATACTGCTTATTCAATGCATTAGGTAGGCTGAAATCTGCTACATTGTGTTTGTATGATCTCACTGAGGTGAAATAAGGGCGTTCTTTTCACTTAGACCTGGAAAAACAAATTGGCGGAGTAACGCCGACTGTCTTAAATAGTAAAACTGTCAATACGTTTTAGGTTTGGTGAGAAATATTTTACTTAGTGATTCGAGGAAAAGAATGAAATTTGAATGATAGAATGAAAGCGGTGAATTATCAGATAAGTGGATATTGGTCAACTGAAGTTCAAAATCAAAATTAAGTAAAATTTTTTGAATGCCCTGCCACTAGTCTCAACATCTTTCTAATTTTTTCCTCCATATCTATCCATTCGACTTTATCATCACCTGTTTCAACCACTTTCCTGAGCTGGAAGCTTGTAAATGCTTGTTTTGCCATGGGTTGTGATAGTCAACATCGCTGAAATTTCGTTTTGCAAATCGATGGCTTTTATTGGCTCTGTGCATGCATGAGTAACAAGAACTTTAGAAAGTATTGGTAAACTTTGAATAGAGTAACCGCAGAGCATAAGAAGTCAGAATCTTAACTCGTAGTTAGGTACTTAAGCAGGTCAGATGTTTCCATTTAGATACTGTCTTTCACATGGAAATATATGGAAGTAGAAGTAAACTAGCGAAGATAAACACTGCGTAGCAACTTTAATAATATTGAAACCCTCGATAGCGTATTTCTCCAAGTATGTGATTCCCTTTGAGCGCAAAATGTTTAATAATCTAAAATGCTCACATAAAAACGTTGCACTAAGATGTCTTTCATGTAGAATCGATCAATATGCCAGAGACAAAATCAAAGGGATTGGTGTGATAGACAAGATTACTCTAACCTTGTAAATGAAACATTACATTCTTAATAAGATTTTGTGGCCTGGAAATACTTATTTCAAATATTTTACGCATTACTTGATATTAGCCGCGACAAAACCTTGTTATGTCTAGAAAGTACTCGGGAAGGTAAACTGGCCTTATCCCTAAGACAATTTACCGATTCAATGGAGATTATAAGAGCAATAGCGTATTTTCATGTTGTGGAAGACCATCAGCTAATCCACCGCTGAGACAATGCAGGTTTACGCGACTAAGAACGCCTCTACTGAGGAGCAGAAGGTAGACTAAGCTGACAAACTAGCCAGCCAGTGCGAGAGCACTTGCCAACGCCTGGACCAAATTGGGTACAGAGCGGTTAACCAAAAGTTTGACAGTGAAATACATTGAATCCCTGTTCCAAGCAGCTTGGGAATAAGGCGACCCTTACAGTAAGTTGGCCACTTCTTCACACTTTCGTACTCCCCGAAATAATTGATTGTACTAAAGAGGTCATTGCAACTACTTCCGTAAATGTTACCAGCAAACATTTTAGAAGTTTTATAGTCTTAAAGTCTGGTGTTATGGTCGTTTTATCACTTGCAAAAGCATATTCCCAAATGCATTTCAACTAGGGAGGCTGAATTATAAAAGCACGAGACATAGAGGACTGATAGAAGCACTTTAAAACGTTCATTAGAACGGAAGAAAATATTGGTTGCCGAATAAGTCTCACTTTCGAACTTGACTGGCAAAAATCTCGTGAGGAGGGCGAGAGTAGGAATAATGAATGCCATTATCGGGTATTTGCTTCTAAAACACAATTTCACATCAAGGGGGTCCAAAGGTGTAAACGGTTGGGTGGCTAATTAAGATTGAGGTCAGAACACTTGGGAGAATGTTGACTTCAACCTTAATAACACTAAATCCAATATTGTTATATTGGAAAATATGGAGGTTTTGGACTCTGGCCAGTCAAATAGTGAGAGCAAAGCTAACACTGCGTTCTCTGTAAACTGAACGGCAGTAAATATCGTCATTTGAAAATGCATTTGCAATTATTCTTTGGTTGGAATTGAATGGAACAAGACATTGATTTCGCATAGCAATGTTACAACTTCTAATATTTACAAAACTGAAAAAATATTACAACTTCCTTGATATGTTGGTCACCATTTCCTCTTGGTATGGCATTCGACATGAAGTGGACAGAACCATAATTATTTCAGCAAAAACAATGCATGAATTCTAAAAGTTCTGCAGGAGTTGTGGAGTCCACAACACAACCAAGACTGAACAGAAAAATTTTATTCGCACTCGAACAGTCTGGAAGGTGTGGCCGTGCTGCTGATCGTGTAGGGAGCCAATGGTGTTGTGGGTGTAAGACCTTTTAACCAATCAAAAATCAACGGTTGCAGCATCGTAACTTAGTCTTAATTGTATTCTAATGACTAAGGTTGTGTCAGTGGTCATAGGTTGTAAAAGACATAATATACTCCGTACGCACTCTTCTCCTCGGAGCATTTCATACCAGGGGATTTTGGCAGAGATGATTTTTGAAATTTAGTCAAGTCTTATTCGTGTATTACTCGATGCAACGTATCATCATCAGATCATATTACTGTATTAGTAAAGTTTCTAAACCTCCAGATTAACATCTATAAATTCTCTCCCTCCGCCCCCCCCCCCTCCCCCTCCCCCACAAAAAACGTGCCTCGGTCTGAAATCCGTCGTTTTATATACTACTCAGTAATGCCTTCAGGTTTTTGAAATTGAAATTAACTTACTCTAGAAACTTCGAACTCCTTCAACACCTTTAATTTTCAACTTAGATTTAATGACATTGTTTGGTGTTAAATGAAGCCCAAAAGTACCTCAAGTAAACGAAAAGTACAAATTGGCACATATTTGTTTTTGAAACTTTTTTAGATAAGCAGTATTTTATCCTTTATTTTTAGTAATAACGATTTATAATACCAAAACAAACAAGTTTGCTTAAAAGATACAGTTAATACACAGAGCAAATAAACGCGCTCCACCCCATAGATTTGTTTCCTCTATGTTGTTAAGGCAATGTAGCTAATCGTGCGAAAAATTTCAAACTAGGGGATCTTGCCATTGGGATTACTGAGTTTGAGTCAAGGCTTGTTAGTGTAGAAATTCGCTACAACCTCTTTCTTCAACACTCATTTTCGTTCTTCTAATTTTGGCTCCTAAGGAGTAGCTAGATCCGAAGTGGTTGCTAAGCTTAGCATTTAAAGGTAACTGTTTAATCTCTCATCAGATAATTAAAACCGAAGTCATAATTATATTCAAATAAAACTGATTTACCTCGAAATATTAAGCCTTAATTTAATTCTCGAATTAGATTTTGTTACTCAAATGCTTAGTACATGGTTATTCATATTAAAGATACTGAAGAATATACAGTTTTACTATCATTACTTTCTCATTAACCAAAATAGTATTTCATGTCTTTTCTAAGCCATTTCACGAGAATTCTCTGCATGGAGAGCAAAAGTCTTTTGAACCTTTCAACTGTGCTACATCAAAAATTATTTTCTTGAATTTTCTAATTATTAAGAATCTTGGATAAATCAAAGATTTATTTCATGCAGTAAGTCAAAACTTATATTTTGTACTTAGGCGTCAATTAGATCATCATTTGTCACCAGAACGAGCGGTGCGATTTGATATTCCCTTTCTGTTGCAACCAAAGCTGACGTAAATCGGTTGAAGGGGTGAGTGTCATACTAAATGTAGGTGTGTCAGTCTGCTGGGTTCCACCTTCTCGTTATGACGACATCGTTGAGGACGTGAAGCAGCGCTAAAACCGGTACATAAGGCATCTTATTGAACTTTAAGTTTCATTGATAAATTTGGTAAGTTACTAGCAAAGGCAACATTTAAATGTTGCACGGTAAGGGGCATCTGAATTTTATGTTATCAAAGGATCTAAAAGAAATTGAGTCACTAGCTTTTTTTACAAAATGATGCTCATTTGCGCAGTTGTAATAGTGGTAAATCTTGATTTAACAAATTTAATCTATGTGTCCGATACGATATCACTCTACTACAGACCTGGATGGGAAGACAGGATAAGAGTACGGTCACTCCATAGCACAGTAATTCTCTTAATAAATTTAAGTCAGCTGAGAAGGAATAAAATTCTCAAGAGAGTGAGAGAAGTAGAATGGAGATGGGTTAAGGTGTAGAGGCAAATTTTGAATAGTGAAAAGTGTACTTTAATAAGTAGAAATGCTCCTTTGGTCCGGGAAAAAGACACATGTCCCAAACATGATAATTACGTTCTCACAAGAACAGTAATTGTTTCGAGGTTTCTGAATAGACTGACAATTTCTCTGGGGGTCTTAGTCACTTTAAGGGCATATTAATAGGATATTCTTCAAGGCCATGACAGGTGTAGGAGGTATAAGATTCAGGGGGAAGTGGGGGAAGGGGGGGAGGGGGAGGGGGGGTAGGCAAAGGAGTTGCTGTTAGACTCGTGCTCTAATTTCCTTATACTCTGATATATTTTTGGTTGCTAAGACGCATACTAAGAATCGTGAGCGAGTTGTTAACCACTGTGTCACAAAATTAACAATAGCCTAAAATTTTCAATTATAGCATATAGTAAGGTATTGCACTTTGCCTGTTTTCAAAATTTAAGCTTTCAGTGTATCGTTAGAAAATATGAGCATCATTGATCTATAAATGCTGGTATTTACCCTCAAATTGGAAATTACTTTAAAAACATACTCAAATAAATGGCTGCGTAATCTATAATCAAACACTAACTTTTAATGAAAAAAATTCAGTAAGCGAATACCACTTTATCAGCATTTGTGTAATAATTAAGCTTTAATACTCGAACAATCGAAAGCGTAAGCTTGATAACTAACAATTTCAGTGTTAATGTGGTTATTTCATATATATTGGTTTAAAAACATACAAATATTGTCATTTACAAATGTAAAACGATTAAAAATATATTTTAAAACGGAAGATTTCAATTCTACCTCCTACGGATAATCTTTTCTACAAATTATATTTGTACTTTTTTGGCTTCTTTCGCAATTACCCTATGAGCATAATCGCACAATTTTTGACAATGGGCAAAAAAAACCCTGTAATATGGCAGTTGAAAAACGAGGTTGCGCAATCAATTTGATTTTAAACAAGTGTGAATCGATTAATTGTCATCAAAAGAAAAATTCCTTTTTCGGTGATATGTTTGCACTCGCCATAAACGCTCAAATCACTTTGTCATTCGGAAGAGTGGAGAGATCTATAAAATTTTAGAGAATCTCGACGCACCCTAATTGCGATGATTGAGTGATTTGCGGTCCACAATGTATAGCAATTTCATCATCTTTTAACTGAATTAATGTTAATATGCAAAATAGGGAAAATTCATTCTTTCGGTTTAATCAAAATTTTATTAGAACTAATAGCTTTAAATTAATTATCACTATAGCAGTTCCAAAATCGAATACTAACTGGTGGTAAGAAAACCGGCTGTTAAGATAGAAATTTGTCAGTTGAAAAAGGAATGCATAGTCATTTTGATATTAGATGCTATTTTAAGTAATTAACTTTTTCAATTTGCACTATCACGAGTTTAATTTAACTAACCATTTTTGGGGTGCTTTCATATCTAAGGTTCTAATTAATATTGATGATACAAGTATAAGTAAAATCGTGTGGGATACACACCTCAGCTCAAATGCCTCAGATGCCAGATGACGACTTTATTAATAGTTCCTCTCACACTAACTTAAGATGCAAAGTGATCAACTCCACGCAGCATACCCCATTTGGACTTCTTAATCATATCCCCATTTTCACAAATTCATCCAAAAATTCACCTCTTAGTTTTTATTTCTAATTTTTTCTTCGCTCTTTCAAAGTTTCCTCTACTCAACTTCCTGACTTCCCAATTTTTTCTGACCATCGCTGTTTTTCTGTTCGAGCATATTTCCATAGCTCATCTGATAAGTTCTACTGAGTAGAAATGTGCTTCCTATCACTCTGCAAATAATTCTGTTTGACATATCAAAATGAAGACTTTAGAATTCACATTAACTTATTCATTCTTTAGCTTTTACTGATTTTTATAAAAACTCTATCTTAAATAACATTTGGAAATATATATATTCGTTTCCTCGTTGGTTTCGCTATATTTAGCTTATTTAGATATCGGATCCCTCAACGTATGAGTCATTATAAGATTTTGGCTTTTGCATTTTGACGTAGCTAAACGAAATTTCATACGACAAAGCTAAGCACACATGCTTTAAGAGATTATGCCACTGTGCCAAAAGAATTTCAGAGAAGAGTTAAATAGTCTTCGAATTCTTCACATACATCTCAATTTAAATGCAAAATTTTCGATAAATAGCACTGATAAATAACTTCTTCCCAGTTTTAAACTGAAAAAGAAAGGAACTTTTATCTTTCACTCACCCTCAGCCTTGAAAAATTTTGCAAGATCCACTTATTTGTCATAACAATACAATTTTTGACACTTCAAATTTTGACATTTCGGCGTGTCTATAATCATCAATTTTGTACCCCTCAAGATTCGATTTTAGAAAGAAGTTCTGTTTAAATGACTGCGTTCCAAAAATGTAATTTGCATATATAGTAGAAAAAAGATATAAATTGCAGTGGGTCACAGCTGAATATTAAATTGATGGGTTATATTTAATCCATGAGCAGTTTTGATTTTGCACATACCTAATCAGAGTGTTTACCATACATACTTCATCTCCTGTTCATTTTATGATTTAAGAACCTTGTGAGCTTATTTAAATTTGATTCACATTATACTGTGTACAATTGTTTGGCCAAACGTCAATTTTTAGTGCCCCTGAGGAGACCAATTATTTGTGGAGCCACGGGCTGTCTTGCATTGACGTAACCATCCACTCAAGTGTCTTAATCTGGCGTGTTGGTGGAAAACCGGCTAAAGCGACCATTTACGAAATCTGATTTCGCCGGTCTGTGACTAATAGGGCACCAATACTATAGTGGTTAAAATCTAATTCTGAGTAATCAGAAATCACTTAGCGGCAGAAATGCTTAGCGGCGCACACCAAATGACCTGGATGGCCAATTCTAGTCAGTAGGAGGGTGGGTAAAATGCGAATTTCTAATAAGAACTTCTTTCGATTACCTTCTCCCTAACCGAGTTAAGCTTGGCTAGCACTTTCCACAACGGTTTAAGGGAGTGTAAGACCCATAAAATTCGCCAAAAATCAGGGAATAATTACTTTACATTAATTTGAAAAAAATATTGCAAACCTCGGTAAGTACTCAGTGTAACTCGCACTGATCTCTTTTTATAAAATAATGTAAATCCAGTAAATTCATTTTTAAGTTCTAAATATCTGATAGGTATATCATTTTATTAATACTGAGTTCTGAGTTGCAGATTGCTTAATTTGGGGGAATATGCAAGTGGATAAACTTACTGAATTTCTGAATGGAACGTACAATGAAAAAGAAGAAAGTTGCAAACCCCGGAAAATTCCTAGAACCCTTGCGCATCCACTTCTACAAACTGCTCTCGCATTAATAAAAAACAGTGCATTTTCGCACTGAATGTCGGAATTATGCAATTGCTAAAATTAAGTAATTTTTTAAAGAGAATTAAAAATAGAAACTGATTATCGGAAATGAGTCTATACGAAATCCTTGAAAATCCACACAAGATTTCACATTTAGCAGCAATTCCAAGTTGCCTTGTTGGCGAAATGCATTTTTAAGTCTTATTTTTTAAATGCATTGTATTAATAATAATAATAAATTATCCCTTCTCTTAATGAGTGGCAGAAAAAATAGTCAGGACTAAAGCTGCTATTTTCTTCTATTCACAATGGATAAACTTTATTTGTTTCTAATAATGTTCTCATGGGAAAAGTTTTAGATATTTTATATTCTTATGACAATACTCTTACTTTTATATATTCTAATGAAATTATTCTACTTATAACTATTAAAGCGGGGGTGTGCGTCAAATTGGTTGTAAATCATAAAATATCGTTCCACCAACGAAAGAAATTAGCAATTTATTTGTGGCGCTTCTGAAACAACTAAAGAAGTAGAATTAAATCAAGCAGGACGTTAGGAGTAAACTTTTCATCCTGATATTTGGTTATTTTCGCCAAATATGTCGAAATCGATCACGGCACTGCGCTTCCTTTGAAGGTTTAACCCATTCTTCAGTCCAATGCAAATGGGAGACTTGAATTTCCTGAATTATGAAAGGAAATACCCTCTATAGTGGTCATTTGCGAAGATTATGGTCATAGCTCAATAGTCTCTGAGCACTGTGAAAACAATCCGACATGAACTGGTAAATTTCAATAGAGGTTACAATGGCTAGAAGAAAGTAGCATAACAGAAGATCCGTTCTGATTATGCTCGCGCAATAGACTCATCCGAAATTGTAGAAAAAAAGATTTTAGAGCATCCTACATCTAAATTTGGTCTTTTTCGCCACAGTTAATTGAATCTTTCAGCTTCTACCATAAGGATGACACAAGCTCATATACAAGCACTGCAGTGAATAACATCTTACAGAAAGGTCCCTCGAAAATCGTCGAAGATGAAAATTTGCAGCAACTCTCAAGATCTTAAGTCCATGGTGTATAGTGTATGGGGCGCCGTTGAAAAAGACACAAGTCGCCATGCTAGTTAATAGACAGAAATAAAGTCGTTTTAGGACCCTTCCAAGGGAAAATGTAAAATCGGTTTGGTTTCGGGACCGAGACCGAATTGAGGCTGTAATATTCGCAAATGACAATGCAGTAGCTTTGGTGTTTAGATCTATTAGATCTTTAGATCTATTAACTTTTGCAGCTATAAACGATCTTTTCTTTCCCAAATGAGATCTGTCCTCACTCCAGAATAAAATCATTTAAATCTCTGTACCTTCTCTTACTTTTAGTGCGAAATTCGTTAACATTTTCCATATACCAATATGCTTCAGATATAGACAAGTAACCAATGTCGGAAATAATGCAGTTTATTGTTCCATGAGTTCTTCCTAAGGATAAGCACTTGTACTTAGCTGATGATTATATTTTGCTTTGGATGGCTTTCTTGAATATTATGCCAAGACTTCTGAATTACTACTTCTTGATGATGATGAGTAACGTTTTTAGTAGTGAGAAGAGTAGTTTCAATGGGTTGACTCTAGGTTGCTAATTCGCCTTACCACTGTGATGACACACAGCACTTCTGATAAGACTAGTGTTTGAACCAACACTCACCAACAAGACAGAAACGATATTTACTCGTATACGTTATTTTTAGGTAATAAATTTTCCTAATTGTCTAATTCCTTATTCTTGAGTCGTCTGTAGTCCTGGCCACATTTATTAGTAAGATGGATCGTGGTGGCAAAAACTGGACTTCCAAACACTAAAGCAGTGTAGTCAAAGCTACAGAAAATAGGCCCTAGAATGGTAAGATAAAATTACTTTAAAAATTTTCGAGTGCTTTTCCTTAACTCGAGGAACCGATACACACGTTACTTTAATGGAATGTGAACAAAATCTTCCATTGAGGACTTACGCAGGAAAATTCCGAAATTTTTTCACAAAATGAAGAAGTTCAATCTTGGCGTGAAGGATAAAATTTCATTGTAATAATGAGTCATGTCACTTGGAGAAGTTACTTTTCTTGCAACGGCTGAGAAAGTCGAATGACCTTGTTAAAATTAAACAGCTTGGATGGCATTACCATAGCAGAGGTGAGATTGCAAAATTTAATATTTTAAAGGTTAATCATTTTTATAAAAGTCCAAGTGCATCTGATACTAAATGTCTGAGCTTTTTGAAACGTTTATTCCTATAAGGTGGGGGTGGGGGTGGGGGGTGGGGTGGGGGGGGGAAGGATAAGAGGGTGGATGTAATTTCCCTTATATAAAAATCTATTTTGAAACCAAAAGTTAACTGGTATGGGAAAAGAAACAAGTCGATGAAGGTGTGTTTTTACTCACAGAGACAGTTGATTGAATGCTCACAAATGTATATACCTTTAACGTAGACACTTTTAACGTATACAGAACAGCATGAAACAACGAAGAGACTATATTTCTTTGACAATATTTTTTTTTAATTGATATTTACCATGTTTAATACAGTTTTCTGAAAAAAATTGTATGTCACAGTAGTCTTCTTTCTCTAACCGCTTTTCTTGAAGTGAATATCGCTTGAGATTGGAAGGAGATGAGCTAGGAGGAGTACTGACTTATCTTGTTAGCATTTCTAACTTTAACGCGCTAAAGTCACTTCTTTGCAATGCAATTACACTGTGATGTTCCTTTTTACCTTTCTTATTTACCAAATTTCGAAGCACGCACATTAATGCACTTCATTTTGCGTAAACGCTTAAAATAAATTCTACCCAAATATAATCTTTAGTTGAAATTAATTGCGTAGGCACTGAATGGCTATGACTAAAGAAAACTGCCAGGTAGAGTAAAAAGTTCTAGAGGAATGAAATTCCCTTATAATTATATGAGGTAAAACTAAAAACATTCATTGACCGAAATTACATTGAAAACTCAGTATTCAATTATGATTCTTCAAAAAATATCAAAAAGATTACATTTAAAAAATACGAACAAATCTGTCAACTGGGATTATTAAAAGGCAAATCTAAATACTAAACTAGAATAGAAATCGTTATCATATTTTGTCAATTATAATTTTACACCTTGAATTGCAATTCTTCCATAAATGGCAAGTGCTTAGGTGCTGATAACGTCGCATACGCAAATTATTCATTAATTGCACAAACTCGACCTCCACCGTTATTCGATAATTCTGACCTCAGGGGGTATGTACAAGGTGCCGAAGTATTTCGTTCTTTCAGAAATTTTCTAAATTCCAGTTGATTAAATGCTTCAAATGGATAAAAGTCTAGTTTTGTTATATTTTAAGAGTTAGTATTTTAAGTATGAAACAGAGATAAAACATTTCACTGCAGAAAATTATCTAAGATGGTTTAGGTTTGATTATTGGAATGGACCGGGTAGATGAGGGTAATTCAATAAATCCATTGAGTTTCTTTCATTTAGTTCGACTTTGAGCAAGTTAAAGTGAGCTCTATAAGCTTTAACTAAACTTTCAAAATTCAAATTTTACTATTTCTTCCTCATTCAAATAACGCCAGTAATTTATTTCGTATTTTCGGCAACTAACCATTTTAGTGCCTGAAATGCAGGCATAAACATTATAGGAATTTATGGAATAACTCCGAATTTTCTAAGTAATAAACTCTGAATACCTTCCTCCTAGCTGTAAAATTTAAGTCTCCCACTAATAAATGTCGTCAAACTGCATCGAGTTTTATAAAATACGTAATTTTTGCCCCGTAATTACGAACGAGTCAGTAGGTTATGAAGTAAGAATATATGTTCCATATCCTACTAGTTATTCGTTTTTCGATATTATTCTGTAAAATGCTCTTCTTCTGTGAATTATGTTTTTGACTCATTCTTCAGTCTCATCCATTTCTAACAAGTGTATTAGGTGCTTAACATTCAAGCACAGCACACTAAATTTCTGCTTACTGGTTACAGATGTGCTGCTTCTCGCCCACCCCCACCTCTCTCTTGTTTTTTTCCAAATTAAATTGGGACCCATTAAGGCTGTTCAAGCACTCACTAATGGCACTTACTTCGTTATCTTTTACCTCCCCTCTTCTCTAAACAGGCGTTTCTTTTGCCATATAAAACAACTGAATCAATGGTATTAGAGTCAAGATTAGGTTTATTATGTTATGCAGTGGTTTCCTCGACGCTTTTAAAAATATATGTCATTTTGCACAAATATGAAGACCTGTCTTAAGGAAAGAATGAATTACATATAATTTGAGCAAGTATTTTTCCCTTGCTATCCATTTAAAAATCTTCTCCACATTAACGAGTATTTTTCAATATTTCTAAATTATATATTATAATTTGACAAGTATAGTTTCCAATTTGCAAAAGCATCTATTTATTGAGCATATTTTTTTGGCAGTGAAGCAAAGCACTCATTCTAGTTACACTCTGACTCGTTGACATGACCTTGAGCGTAATCAAGACCCTGCAACTGGTGACGTCCTCTCATGATCATCTTTTAACTAATTCAAACTAGTTGCGCGTATTATATTTTTCTAATGGTAGATAAAATTAGCTTTAAATGAATGCTCGACTTATTTTAATTAAGTAGAAAACTTTTACTTAGTTGAGGAACTGAGCGAATTTCGCACAGACGAAGCTGATGCACTTAACATTAACTGGGAAAAAAGACTCGATATAATGTTATTAAGAATATTGTCAACAGTCGTTGTTGTTGTGCTTCATTCATTTATAAATCAATCTATCTTTCTAAATCGCTAGTAATCTCATCATTCTTTCATTTGTCTGACATCATATTCTAAATCTTAGAAGTCCTCCGTTTGTGTCAATGTCGTACAAGTATTTAAATTAGTCTCTAGTTTTTATCAGGGTGATGAAATTTTCACTTAAATGCACTGAATCTTCGGGTTCAGGACTATCGACTTTTGGCTTGAAATTTTAAGTCAAGTCTTCTTTGCACTCACTTCATTAGTTTAGTTACAAATGAGTTAGCGTAGTTTTTAATGAAATCTTAGCAATAATAAGCGGAAAAAAGTCGAGTATATCAACTACCTATTTTTTCCTTAAAGGTATGATGTACCATAAATGTAATACAAAACACTAATAAGGCAGAGGAAAGAAATCTCACGCGAACTCGAACAGTCTGGAAGGTGTGGCCGTGCTACTGATCGCGTTGAGAGCAAATGTTGTTGTGATTGCAAAGACCCCCCTCTCAGACAATTAGTAACCTATAGCCCCTGCACTCTTAGCACACCCTCAATTGCATTTTAATAACCAAGCTTTGAGGTGGAGTCACACAATGAGAATAAACGCTATTCGTACTATATTCTCTGTTTCCTTAATATTATTGTGGAAGCTCAGCTTATTTGGGGAGCAATTTCATGCTAGATGATTTTGGCACAGAGATTTCTGAGGTTTTGCCAAGGTTTATTTGTGCTTCATCCGCCGCATTTATTTTGAAAATTAAATTTTAAGGATATGGAAATCCTCGATAGAGTGGTCTCTATATCCAGGCCGAATGATTTCGTCATCTTACCAAAATCATGTTCCATTTTCTTGAAGTTTACATTCTTATGCAATTGGCAGTAGCAAACAAGTGTACCGGTTTCCACTACTGATCTCCATGAAATTAATTTGAAACTGTTTCTAGATAGCTAATTTATATCTAATAATTACTGCAAGGCTTAACTCTTCTGCAACTCCAAGTCTTCTGGGCGACCGATAGTGTGCCCTCAAGTGATTTATTTGAATTAGCGTGGCTGGAAGGAAATCGTTCTCATCAAAAAATGTAAACATGAATGCCAAAAATCCCTTAATAAACAGATATTGGAAAATATAATGTAGAATAATGATAATACTGTGAATTTCGTTATGAAAGTTACTACCCGAAACTTTCTGAATTACAGTACAAGAAGCATGGAAATCCCAGGGATCTACTGAGTAATGGTCACTTGAACCTCTTGTCTTCACAGCAAAACAGGATTACATGGAGAGTGAAATGAAGAAAAATTTACAAAATAATAGCTATAAATGAACTTAGGAATACCAACGACTTATTGAGTCGGTCAGTACAAGCTATTAACCAAACTTGTTCACCTCCTTAATATAACAAATTAATTGCTGAGTGGGGTTCACTGGCTAAAAAGTATATCCAGCGAAAAAGAGCGAAAAGATGAAATAAATTATAATTAAAATAAGAAGGGGATAAGCAATTTCATTCAACAGTATAAATTATTTACAACCTAAAAAAAACTTCCCTGTATCCTAAGGGCTTTCAATAAAAACAACCACAGTCACAATTCTTGTTAAACCTTTCAATCCCAGCCTCCGTCAGCCGAAATGCTCTGCACTAATGACAGGGTTGCATGAAATTCCTCCCTGCATCCGACCCGTCGTGTGGGTTTTTGCGAAAAATGTGATAATGAAGTTACAAGTTGATTCAAGCTCTTTCAATTTGGCATTCTCATTAATAACTGACATTATTGAATATTCTGAAAGTTTGATGAACAAAGGGGAGCAAATTTCAACTTGAACCGCAATGAAATCCTCTTTTCAAGAATAACGGATTCATTTCCCTTGCTATTGATTATTGTAATAATAACGAAATTATTATGCTCTTTTCGTATCTTATTCTTATGAATAGCTGATTACTTTTTGATCAAATAGGCAAATGTCCAAATTCTAGAGCGCAAAATTTCTCTTAGTGCTCAGGGTTAAAGTTGAAACAAACATCTCTAATCTGATGACAGATAAGTTTATTGCGCATTTGGAATATTGTACTTGACCCCACCTCTTGCTTCGACAGCATATGAAGTCATAGACCTTGCTAAACAGTGACACTATTTCTGTGCTGTTTCAGCTCCATTGAAAAACAACGGTCGCTGAATGAAAGGGCATTATAAAACTCTTTCCAATCTGGATCATGCTTATTCCTTAGGTTTAACATAATTCCAAAGAGTTCCTTTTGAAAGTATTAGGATTTGATTTTTATTAAATAGAATCGGTATTTATTTATTTATTATTAATTAGGCCGAGTCATGAGTATATGACCATTTGCTATCGTATTCCATTACCAATGATAAGAAACCCATGAATGACTTCGAGTATTACTGACCTGCCGTTAAGAGATCCTTCTCCTGGTATTTATTATTAATAGATTCCATTGGTAATCAATCTTACTTCAGTATTCTGGTAGTTAATCTGATTTGAGAATGATCACTGGCCAGTTCAGGTTGCTGATAAGCGGCTTATTAATTTAAAATGCTTCCGATAGCCGTGAGAAGTATTAATCTTATAAAACCATCAACTCATCATTAACTTAACTAATATCGTCAAAACTCTTAATCATTTTTCATAATATTTACTTTCCGAAGAGTAACTGAGTTCCCACCTCTTAAAAAATATATCACCTTGTGGTGGAGATTTTGGTGATGTTCAAATTCATAAATTCTTTGTCGCAAAACGGCAAATCTGAAATGGCAGCAGTTTATTGCACAATTTTGACCTCGACGGATTAGCTGGGCGTGAATGAAGACAGACTGACAAGGTAAGGTTAATTTAGTACAGAGCACCAGACATATGATATGGATATTTTTTTCCCATTGTCCAATTTGTTCATAAATTATCTTTAAAGAAATCTTAATTTTACTCTTAATCCTACCACTTTTTAGCCTAAAATTAAAGCAGGCTTTGATTCCGTATAACGTTTTCGAAATTAGTTATTTTAAAAACTTCATATTGCGATAAAATTAAGTTTTTCCATTTTACTACAATAAAAAATTGCTAGCCTTATGAATTTTCCTTTTATCTTTTAAGCTTGCTACAAATCTGCATTAGACCGTCAAACTATTAGTTACTAAGCGCATTTATTGAATCTTCTACAAATATTCCTTAGATTCAACTGAAGAATAAGAACATATAATTATGAAAGCTTGGAAAGCTTGTGAATAGACACGACACGAATATCATCATGAGACCTGTAGCGTATTGCTACACTAGCAAGCCTTAACTTATGCTCAGTAATTCTTATGGCACGCTCTGCTAGTTTGGAAAGGCTCCCAGGATTAGCCTAGCCACCGCGATGCTTGGGATGTGCGTTACAGACAGGGAGCTTAGTCATTTTATTACAATGGTGGGTTCGCTAAACCAAGCAAGAGCTATTGACTGGTGGTTGGCTGGGTGGTCTCCTTGCTTACGATCGCACTTACTCCTTCGAGCCTGTCTGAGTGCGCATGAGATCCCTTTGTTCAGCGATGAGAGTTGTGCGCTCCACAGACTTCCAACTGTGATATCACCTTGACAAGGCAATACTTGAGCCCCGACTAGTGTTTGATGTATTATCAGTGGAACCGTAAGAAATGTAAACTAAAAGCGAGTAAACAAATTAAAAGTTTTGTATCAGAACTACAGTGCCGCAACTCGTAAACGGTTTAGTGTTCAAGAAGCCAAGGAATTGTGTTAAAACTCTAGCTACTCATGCAATCAAAAGATAAGCAAAATGGGGTTGAAAATTCCAATTTGTGCTGAACAGATGACTACTAGAAGACTATAAATCTTTAATACGAAATTGAGAAAGCCAGCAACTCTGACTTACGCTTGCGGTTGCAATGTAAGAGATGAATAATTTACTATAATACTTCGAAAAGTGAAATTTCAATGTTTCAGAAATATCATCCTGTGATAACATAGTGAATTACGAGGGGTCATTGTGTGGCTTTAAAGTGAGCCTGACTATTAGCGATCAATCATTGTTAATGTGAAAAATAGCAAAACAGCAGAAACTATGTGATAAAATTTTATCAAGCCGGCTTTAGCTACAACTGTCCTATGTATATCGAAACATGTACTGCCCACTTAAACCAAGTCAATTTACTGAATTACGAGTGTAGGACGTTTGGTCAGGGCTAACTAGGAGATAAGTTAATGAAAAATAAAAAGATGTGCTGTTAGTAGTAGTAATATACGAATGCGAGAAATTCTGGTCACCAAAGCTTCTCGCATACCCGATGAAAAGATAATTCAGAAATAGTTTATGAGTGAAATTATAATTTCTGAAGCAGCGTGCGCATTTGCAGACTCTGAAAACGTTGCATGACTGGGGTCTATCCGCACTTCAGACCTTTGGGCTAGTTCTCTAGCTCTAGCATCTTCACAGCTACTTAATGTATAGGTGCATTAAGCTTTGATAGCAACGGTACTTCCTAAGCCCATCTCGGAAAGCGTTTCTAACCGCGCATCAAGAATTAATTGTGGTTCCTGACGCCGCGTCCTCTTCAAACTTATAAACATGACAACATCTAATTTACTTATTAAGTGCCAAATTTTTTTGAATACCGCAGCAACCACCCCATCTCCGTTTTCCTACCTCAAGATTTCACCAACTTCAGTTTTCAAGGCACAACAAATGCTATTACTTGGGTCTTTATATCCCGACGGCTAACATTACCACAAACTCATAATCTAGCATTTACAATTCCGATTGCTAACCACATGATACATTACATCACGAAAAACAACTAGTTATAGATCGGAGGAACAAGAAATCAAAGACAAAAGAATGCCGAGAATAAACTAAGCGGTGCGAAAGAAAATTACAGCCCCGAATCTAAAAATTGCGAATGTTCCATCCATTGAAAAAAAAAAGTACGAAAAATAACCCATTATAGAAGCTGAGGATTCCAACAATAATCTATCATGGGCAAAATTCGATTCAACACGACTTAAGGTAAGAAAATTACAACGAAAACAAATTTGCTTAAAGCAAAATTGGAAGTTAGATGATCATAAGCGGATGGAAGTAAATTGAGCTGCAGGGAATGGCAAAATAAACTAATCGGACTCTTCTTCGCTGCTGCTCGTCTCCTCCGAGCTGTCGCTTTCTTCAGAACTCGTCTCCTCTTCTGAAGTCTCACTCGCCTCCTTTCCATGTGTCTCAACTTTCTTTGGTTCATTCACAACTGCTGGCTTTGCCGCTTCTTTCACTTTCTTGCTTTCCTTTTCAGATTCCGATTCCGACTCTGTCTCAGTTTCTGATTCTTCACTCGATTCTCCCTTATTCTTCTTCTCAGGTGTCTTCTCCCTTGTCTTTGATTTATTATCTCCCGCGGGTTCATTCATTTTCTCGTCCTCTTCAGAGGACGAAGACTCAGTTTCACTTTCCTCCTCTGAAGAACTCGACTCCTCATTTTTTTCCTCAATCTTGCTCTCCTTTTGCCCTTCATTGGCTCTTAGCTTAGGCTTCTCTGATTTTTCTTCACTTTCACTCTCCTCAGAGGATTCACTCTCAGACTCTGACACGCTGCCCTTTTCAGAACACTTTTTATCACCATCTTTTTCACTATCTACCTTTGAGGGATCCAATTCAACTTTCTCATCGCTTTCAGCTTTTATCGCTTCCTCCTCGACTTCTCCATTTCCTTTCGTTCTCGTCTCAGACTCCCCTTTTTCTTCCTCTTGAGACTCTTCTCCTGACACTTCAGACTCACTTTCTTCTGATTCACCTGAATCATCCTCTTTTCTTTCATCTTCTTTATTCTCACAATCCTAGTAAATTGAATTCGGCATGCAAAAATAGGGCCTACTTTATCTTCACCTTCATTAGTATCGGATTTGATTTTCTTGTGCTTCTTTTTCTTTTTGGATTCTCCGTTCTAGGAGATCGTTATTACTGAAAAAATAACTACCTTAATGCCAGCGGATTCTGTCACTCCAGACTAGGAACATTAAATAACCCATCAAAAATGAATGCACTATGTACATGCAAAAGTCACCGCCATGCAACATGCATCCGCATTCACCGTTACCTCCGATTGTGTTATAATTTCATCAAATGTTTTCTTAAGACAAGAAAATAAAGTTAACAAATAAATTACAGATTTAGCTCCGGAAACGTGCAGAAAAGATTCAACATTTTCCATCTCGACAGATTCGAAAAAGTCATCGTAGTTCTAAAGCGTTAGACAATATATTTAAGTACCCCTATGTATTCTTCATCGAGGTAAATAATGGGTGGGACTAAGTTAATAGCCTTTTCCTTCAATTCGTCTATTAATGCCTGTTTAACCTCAGCATTTCTCGGGTCAGTAAGATCAATTTGCTCAAAATCGATCTTCCGAGTGGTCAAAATATTTGACAACATTGACTGATTTTTCTTTACCTAGAAAAGATTAAAAAGACATAGTTCTTACAGATAGACTTCCCGATGAAGAAGAAACAAAAACCTTAATTGTCATTCTTAACTCATACAGTCAAAAAATGATGCAAATGGCTGGTGATGCAATTGACAAATTTAAACGCAAAGCTTATTAGCGATTAAAAACGTCATAATTGCTTTATTTGGCACAATAGCGTATATAATACCAAAATAAAATTATATTTTTAACTAATTTAAATATTAAATACGATATTCTATCTTTATTATCTCTAATTATCTCTATTTATATAGATTTGTGTAGGCAATCAAAATTATATGTATTGGATACGTTGAACTTGTTATCCCATTTACCATTGCAAAAACTACATCTTGCAAAAATAAGTGATTTTTACTAATTTCATTTATTTCGAGTTAAATTCTATGCTCCAAAACATATGGAAACTTTGTGAATGCAAAATATGAAAAAACTGAACGATCAAAACTCAATCAAAATTTGGCAAGCAAAATTCCACCTTCGCTCCAATAGTTGCGGTTAAATAAAGATATTTAATCATCCTGAGTTTCGTTTTAAGACATTCATGTGGTTATAATTTTAGATTCTTTTTATTTATATCTTTTGAAAGTTTTGTAGCGGAATTAGCTACCTAACTAAGCCTGTCTGTACTCAGAAACCTCACTGGCAGATTCTCCTAGCCCGTAAGACCCCAGAATTAGCTAAGCTATTGCAAAGCTAAGAAGAGACAGAGGTATCCAGAGAACGCGTTTATTCTAGACATGCATGGCGTAGAGTGTGTCAAGGGAGCAAGCTTAGTCATTCAACATGGCGGATTAAGGAAAACGAGCGGAGGCTTTTGATTGGCCATTGGCTGTGTGTCCTCACACTCAGTCCATATGTGAAGTTGAACGGCCGCACCTTCAAGTCACGCTGTGCGCTCATGCGATGACGTGTACCACAGTTTTATTTGTGCCAATTTAACTTCAAGTAATTAAAGACCAATAAAATTCTTTAATAACAGTATCTATTCCAAGCAACCGCTATCAATTGGTAGTGTATATAAATTAAAATTGTTTAGTTAGAATTGGTTTTTTATTTGCACCTATTTGTTTGATAACTCTTATTTTCTACTTTTTGAAAATATTTCGTCAATTTTCTAGTTCTGCATTTGAATATTAATTGTAGTAATGATATTTATGGGAGATTACTAAAAGTTAATACTACTGTGAATGATAAAAATAACATTTACTCCAAAATTGTTCAAATCTAATTATGATCTGCCACACTTTGTTGGATGCCGCTACAAACCCTTAAATACCCTGAAAAATAGCATTATTTAGCAATAGGATCCGACACAGTCACAATAAAACGATTCTTACCACCATGGCATATTAAGACACCGTTTCATGTCGATATATTGATTCCTCTTGTGCTTCCTTTAAACCCGTTATGATATGTAGTGAAATGAGTTATTTTATACATAAGAAATTATTGTTGGGAAATGTGCTATTGATTATCATTATTATTTTAAAGCATTCATTATATAAATGACAATATCAGTATGTCCGGCGTTTATTTAGATCTTAAAGGCTTGGCCTGTTACTTTGTGGTTTTGTGTTTGGGGTTTTTACTCTCGCTCAGGAGGTCTGTGTCAATTTAACGCGCCGGAAAGAGCAGACCATGTCAAATCAAATTTTAAGTGAACTAAGCCCATACTGAAATTGGTTATATTTTGCTAATTAAGCCAGAGTTTTTGAAACATGTATTTGATTGGATGTGTAGTATTTTAGGCTATTTTGGTTATTATTGAAAATTTAACGAAATCATGATAATTCAAATCTCATATAATTTCTGAAACACAATTAATAATCATATTAAATTAAATTTGTTAAAGAAGTTGATTTATGTAACTTATTCGATGAGGCATTGGCTTAAGGAAATTTAAGTAATACACATTTATATGCCAATATAAGCTATCTATGTGATATATATCTTGGAAACCATCTATCAAAATGGCAATTCTTACCCTTTGATGGGCCGTTAATGTTAATATTGAATGTCAGTAATTAATGTAATGATCTTTAGAACATTGTCCAAATTATTTTTATCCTTGGTATAATTGTAAAATACTAATTCTACAAAATTTTTCATCTGCGTAATTTTAGTAAAGGAAAAATTATATCGTAATTGTCGACGGAAAGCAGAAAGTAGAATGAAACAGATCCTTCATAATGATGGCTTTAATTAAACTGTAGTAGGAAAGAAAATCCTTTTTTAAGAACTATGATTTAACTCCCAGATTGGTAGACACAATTAAATCTTGATATTAAAAATTTATTTAGGTTTAAAACTATTTTTGTCGAAATATGTCAGTTAAAACTTTCTGCGTTGCTAAAATTTTGTGGAACATTAAATTTGTTTAAGTTGACAAATTAAAGGGTTCCTCGATGACCCTGGCCATGATCTATTTTGAATATATTCAGATAGCTCTGACTTCATTAAGTGAAACATGAAAAAGGACACTGTACATGGGATTATGACTTTAATTGGTGCAGCAATGATCCACCACACTTATGGTTTCCTATATGCAAGTGGTAATGTTCGCTTTCATACATAACGCTAAACCAGGTGACCTAATCCCATATCTTGAGGGCTATTATAATGTAAGATCCGGAGCAACTACTTTCTTCACTACTTCACTTTTTGCGTGCCAAGCAATATCAACGCCTCTTGGTGCTTTGCTCTCTAAGAAGATCGGTTTTCGCTGGTCAGCAATTCTTTCGATATTTCTGACAAGGTTTTTGGCGTTTTTATAGTTCATGCAGAGCACAACAACTTCAATATCTTAAAATATTATTTATCTTTCTAGCGGAGGAATTTTGTTCTCCATATTCACTATCAAATATGGACTAATTTATCTCATTTTTACATGTTCCATAATGTTTGGTTTCGGGATAGGTGCGGCATATTCCGTCTTATATGCCGTCTCAACTGCCGTAAATTTAATTTTGTTTATGTTGTATTTTATTATTTTCTAGTGGTTTCTAGATAATCGATCACTGGTTGTCGGAATTATAGCCTCAGGTTTAGGTCTTGGCGCTTTAGTTTTTGTGCCGCTTCAAACCTACATAATTAATCCGAATAATGTTGATGATTTATTCAGGTAGCTTGATTTTATCGGTTTTAAGCTTAACGAAACTTTTGTTACTTTTCAGTCCCCAGGTTACTGAAAGAGTTCCATTAGCATTCCTTGTACTTGGAGGTTTGATTCTCTGCCTTCAAATTATTGGTTTCGCTTTGTTAAGGGAAAAGGAACGTGATGTAAGATTAAACACACTTTCAAAAACATTAAATTTTGTTTGTATTTTTCTATAATTTATTCTCATTTACAGCTGGACATTCATATAGAACCATCCATTATGTGATTTCAAAATTCAATTCTTTAGCAAAATTTTGTTTTTTGCTTCATACTTTGGTTTTCTACACTTTAGGGCTTCTCAAGATTTTGCAGATCTAAAGGAAGAAATGAAGTAAGTCCATATTACGGAACCTTTATTTTTTAGAGACCCTCACCGAAATTACTCTACTTTGGAAGCCCTTCGAACTATTGATTTTTATCTTGCTTTTTTCATCAATTTCTTTAATTCGGCATCTGTTGGTCTTATTTCATGCACAGTTAAGGTAAGTTCTCCTTTCCATTTTAAATATATGTCTATACTCATGCTAAGATATAGGAAATAATAGTATTTTATACTCTTATCACCATTTTTAAGGTTTATGGAATCGATGCAGGATTCGATAAATTATTCATGGCAACAATACTCACTTGCTGTGCAATTTTTAATTGCCTCGGTCGAATAACTTGGGGCTACTTTGGTGACCGGTTTTCATTCAAGGTAACTATCATTAATTTCTACTTTAAACATTATTATTGTAGGGACCAATGACAGTACTTCAAATTGAGTGGGCCCTACTTTGGTTCACCTACCCATACGTTACGATGCCTACCGGAATTACAGGCAAAGCCCTGTTTACAATTTGGAACTTCCTCTTGTATTCCTGTATAGCTGGAAATTTCGTTCTTATTCCCAATTTGGCAACCAGAGTATTCGGACCCAAAAATATGCCAACTATCTTCGGTCTTATATTCGCCGCAATGGTAAAAGACATTTACAAACTTGGTCATTTTTACATAACTTTAGGCTCCAAGCAATCTCATTCTCTCGGTTATTTTCTCAAATTTTGATATAAGATCATATTGGAAGGAAATCTACTCTATTGGTGGATTTTTCGCCATAATCGGTTTAGTTCTACTGATATTTGTTCGAGACCCGAACGTCAGGTGTGTCCCCTGTTTCACTCCTGCCATGCGTGTTTGTGACTGTCTTCGTATTCCAGACAAAGAAAAAGTCATCCTTGAACAACTGAAAGGAGCCCTAAATGGAGGAACATTCAAAGAAGATTTTGCAACCTAATTTGATTTCCATTGTTTTACAAATTGGCTGTTTTTAATGAACTTTATAATTAGCAGCAATATGCAGACACTGAGTTCATTCTTTTTTGTTCCAATCTTGTGCTTGACACCCTTGAATGAGCAAATTTCCAGTGTGAATAAGAATTTATGGCTTCTACATAGGGTCATAATTCAAAAAAACAAACACCGCATGTCTATGTGTTCTATGTATGTAAATATGGGTCATTTCTTATTAATTAATTAAATGATGACAAAATATCTGCGATTACAAGAGGGGGAGTGCCAAAAATTTCTTTTACGAAAAATTTTACTCATAGTAAACATTTACTTTACTAATATTATCTATATTATTTTATCTATATTATCTATATATATTATTTACTAATATTATATTAAAAGAAAGTACAATGAAATATCGTGTTGCCAACAAGAAGGAGGGAGGGAGTTCAATCACTTGTCTGGATGTGCTGTAATGCGCCATCTCATTTGTGCTTTTTGGTCGATTAGGGTAAAATATCCATTTTTTGTACTTATGAATAAAATGTTTCCTTCTGTTTATCTCCTGCAATTTCATAGCTCAAGGGTCAAATCTTAACAAATCAACCTGTCTCTCTACTTGCCACTCGTTCGAATGTTTTTTATCGGTAAAATAACCAAGGCCGTTGAGTTCCATCTAGTGAGCCAATTTATGTTAAGCAGTTTAGTAAATATATGTACTACGGGACCTCTCTGGTGTAAAAGACAAATCCGACACCAGCACGTTACCAGTACAGCTGGACTCACTGATCTCTAACATTGTTACACTACTGGCGTATGCGTACAAGCGTTATTTAACGGCGTAAGATGGTCAATTAAAATCCTGTCTTCATTATCAGAGTAATCGGTTAGTAATATATAAAATCCAATTTCAAGAAATGAAAATGATATTTCTAATGATTTTTTTGTCACAGATGAGCTTATGGAAGAAGGTTTTTTAACGGCAGAATTATCGAGACGTCAATTTCCTTTTCAACGTGAACAACGTGAATAAGGAAGAATATCTCAATGATGGCCTAAAATTCAAATTTTAGTATTAATTGGATTTAATTAAAGAAAACTTATATACTATATAATTGAGAATTCAGGTTTCACGTTGTCGGAGGGTTGAGATAATAAAGGTATTGGTAATATCTGAAGTCTGTAAGCATTTATTTGGGATTGGAGACTCTCTTCCTGGGATCCGAAGGTATCAGCAAGACCTTGAGGTATTGAGAAAATTATCGTCTAGTGCTGTTGAATCAAAGTTAAAACTGTATACTCCACTTTATGGATTTTCCACGGTGGTGCTCAAACCTCAAAATTGATCTCTTACTCAAAGACCAAACTCTGGGATTTTACTAAGGCGTTTCAAAAAGTTTTCTCATGATACTGCTTCTCTTCTTACAGAACGGGGAAAATTATGGAGTTAATTTAGACTAAGTTTCCTATCACGATACACCCATTGGTCACATTTTACTTTGGGGAAAGGGGGGAGGATTGGTGGAGGGTCGGATAGAAGATTTTAGTTATGAAGTCAAGATGGCCATAAGTACCCGAACAACGCTCAAAGATTAAGGATTGTTGCTTGGATCCGGGATAATCAGTTCAAAGAGCTTGTTTCCAGGTCCTTCAACAGCCTTACCAATATGCGAGTGCGTAACGCTCCTGCCAGTTTGACAGTTATTTGAGACCAAAACTATTATCAGACTTGTGGTGATTGTGATCCCCAAACGTCAGCAACCAGAAAACAGTTTGCATTAATGTACAAAAAATAGTTCAGTTATTAATAAACTTTTCTTTCCTCTCAGAGTCTGAGTCAACTGTAGACTAGCGATATCTAGTGAATAGATATATTAGGGACAGAAACAATGGAAAGAGCAGAGAAGATTTTCACTAACAAAACGGTGTTCATTAAAATTATTCCAGTTAAACACTTATCTGCACAAAATATCAAACACTGCTAAACGGACAAGCCATGACTGCATAATTTTATAATTCTTTATTTCGAAATAGATTGCGATAATATGTAGTATGAATTTTGAGCTAAATCTACACTGAGCAGATATTTCCACTAAAAAATGTAAATATTTTATTTCTACTATATTCAACTCGAGGAAAAATGAGCGAGGCCTGTTTTATCATGGGGAACCTCATCAACCCGGTTGGAAAGTCACTGCGATTTATACACTTTTTGGTTAGTTGAAAATTCATACTTTACTGAATGGCAGGAAAAAGACATTGAGCTAGTGAATTAAGTGATGTAGAATGAGAGTGTTGGCGGAACTGCAGGGAAGAACTCAACTAAAAGAAAAGTAAGATTTGTTGACACAAAACACTTTGATGGTTGGGCTTTTAAAGATTGCGTTTATGATCTGACATTAATGGCCGATAATCGGTTAGTGCATTGCAGGTTACAATGTTTCCTACAAAATGGGAAACATGGCCAATGGCCACTTCTGCTATTTTCAGCGGTTTCACGTCGTGTAAAGTTAAAAGAATATCATCTAGAGAGGGCACATTGGAAGTTGGAGTGAGAAAAATGTGAAAAAAAATAATAGTTAGGGCAGAGCCGGCAGTGATAGATGGCAATAACTTCAATAGCAGCATGGGCTCTATAGAGAATAATAGGGTGTATGAATAGAAAAGACCGATAATACATGCCAAGTTAGATTGGAATTGAATAATCTTCAATTTTCAGACTTGATAGTTTTGACCTAAACCCAGTTAACTTAGATTAGATGCAAATGCGTCACACAAAACGAACAGATATTGAGGTTGGTGGGTGCCAAAAGACTACTAATGGCCTTCAGCCATAGACACGTTGAGTTCTTAAAGCTAACTAACTAATAGTAGTGTGTCTGTTGGGATTAGGTTAGTGGTATGTTTGACAACTGTGGTGTGGTCAGTTTGAAACAGTTAGAAGGTAGCGCGCAAGAGAACAGGCTATTATAATTCTCTTAACCAACCTATAACATTGTTGTTTAAAATGACGTAACCTTACTCATCGCTTCCTTTGCACTATTAATTGCAAAGTCCCTAGAATACTTGATGTACCCGAGTTCAGCTTGCTATACGCATATTTCCATAAGGAAGGGAGCGAGTTTATTGGTCAGCTTCTAGTTATTACCGAGGTAATGTAAATGCACTCAGCCATTCTATTAGTACTTGTATTTCCAAATATCACAGATTAGTATGTATTCGATATCGATGTTATTGATTAACAAGTTGTTAGACCTCAACGTGGTGCTTTGGTGAGCTACTATTGCTATCTATTCAACTGGTCGCAAGATATTTTAAAGAATGCTGGCAGACCAACAAGGGGAAGCTGATAAGAATGGGAGCCACCCGTTCCTCTGCTCACCTCGTCTCCACTGCAAAAGCATTTTCTTTTAATCCTCTTGGCTTCGGCACACCTAAGTGCTCAAGAAAGACTTTTATTTTACTTAATCATAACGCGGCATCTCTAAGTCACAACCAACTCAGATGGCCAATCAAAAATCAGTGAGTTTTAGTAAAAGATGTTGACAAGATCTATAGGCATTGATTGGAGTAGAAAAAAAGTGAAATTTCGCTAAATAACTTAACATTGAAAATGAACATGTATATAGATATGAAAGAGGTATTCAGGTTACATAAGAGACCAAAAGCTAAGATTTATATTCTTTTGGATATTCACTAGTTTCAGAACAGATAATCCTCCAACAATATTTTAGGTTGACATTTGCTCTGCTGAATCTATTGGCAGAACTTAAGAACGCCTAGGAGGGACATTCTGCACATCGGACCAAAGAGCAAAACTTTCTCAGGGAGGGATCACCACAACGGACCTTCGATTTCAATACTGGATCTCAGAACGGAACAAAATCATATAACACTGATTAATTAATTCACGAGGATAGAGACATAGAAGCAAAAATACTCATCTAAACTCATTTTTTACGAAAGAGTCCTTCTGGACGGATCTGCGCAGAAATTTAAGCAAGATAAAATCATGTTAAATATATATTATTATCTTAAATCACATTGTATTGAGTTAACTGTTATGTTAAACCAAGTAATAACCCAACCAACGAAGATAAGTGTTTACTTCTCTCTATAATAATAAGTAAATTAGTCGGGCGCATACAGACAATAAGAAATTACATGTTTATCACACGAAGTTAAAGCACTTTTTAACTTAATAATTGACCAAGTTGAGAAGGTAGAAAAGTGGTAGGGGAAGTTTCAGCAGTCAATCCAAACGATGGTACCGTCTAATTACTCAATCACATTCTATATTTTATGAGGATTAGAAATAGGCGAGGAACATGCAGCATCTCCAAAAAAGGAACGAAAGGTTTATCCTCTATATTTGTCTCTTGTAATGCCGACGACCAAAGCCGCAATTACTTTATCTCTGCCCAAGTTATTAAATTAAAATTGTTAATAAAATATTTTAGGCATAACAATGGAGTTTCAAAAATAGTATTTTTGAATTCCACACAAGTTCAATTTCTCTTTGCTATGAATGCCCTATTTGAAATGTGACCTCAAAGAAAATTCGCCAAAAGGCGACTAAAGTGGGTTCATTATCGTATGATTAACATGAATAAACATAACACTTATTCTTAAATCACGTGGGCAGAGCTCACTATCAGTAAACTAAATACTTACCTTTGTAGACAACTGGACTTATTTACCACCTGGGCTAACAAAAAAGGAATGTCAATAGGATGGCAAGCTAATGCTTAATACGATTTTCTGCCATCTTATACTATTTTATTAGCAACTCAATAAATGAATTCGAGGCTGCAGTTGACCAGACCAAGAAGCTACAGCTGCAAATTAGTCTAGACCAATCGTTAATTTGGCTAAGTTTAGTCTTAGGTATATGGATTTGGTTATTATCGAGGGATGAGTGCTCATTTACTCCTTTAGGCTAGTTGTTAAAATCCCAAGAGAAGAATACACCAGCAGACACATAGGGAAAAACTAAAATTTACTTATTTGTATCAAATGACAGGCTTTTGATAGTTATCATTAGTCCTTTAGTTGACTTCGAGTTCCACGGAGGGAGAAACTTCAGAGTCACAAAAAGTCGAGAGGGGAAGGAACAGAAGAGTGATTCAGAGATGTAAAAGAGACAGACACAAAGGTGGAGAAAAAAGGTGAGGTGAGTACTGTGGAAGTTGTCGAATATGACACACAGTGGGGGCATGGTAGTTTGAAGTCAACTATCGATTTATAGACTTTTTTGCCGTATGAGAATACGTTGCCCAGGTTGTACCACGTGGAGGTAAGCCCATCGCACATCCCGGGAAAAACTGAGATAACGGCGTCGTTTTGAAAATCGTATAAATAAGGCAAGATGGAATGAATGTTCATAAGGATGAATAGAATATGAGTGACAGTAAGGTAGTCAAAGAAACATTAATGTGTTCGAAGGGGAGAGAAAGCGATAAACTTCCCATGGTGGCTACTTCGTCTCAACTAGCATAGGTTTTTCTGCTGGGCATATGTGGAGTTGAAGTTCCGCTCCTTGTTGATTCACGTTCTGAGTCTTAGCTTAGAATACTGCTCTTTCCTTCGTTTTAACATACTTAGCTGCTTACGGTCAGATCCATATTTACTTGTCCCCACGGTAAATAATAGACATTACTTAATTATAATATACGTAAGTCACTGTTCACCTCACAGAATATTTTTACGACACTGTTTACTAGAAAAATGCAGTTTTAAAACAATTTAAGTTGCCACAGATTTATTTGAAATTTTAATGCTGAATAAGAATTTTGACTTTCAAAACTTTAAGCTCGCCACTACCTATCAACATCGGATTTTGTCAGAACGAGGCTTAAAAGCGTTTGCGCTAGCCAATCTTCACAATGTGATATGATCTCCACCCACTCATACGCCTGCACCGCCGTGCAAGAAGTGACCAATACGCAGGTAGTGCACTAATAGCTTTGATTTGTCTTGCTCTTTTCGGCTCTCTATTTCAGTGTTTTGTCGCTTCCACGCAAAAAGACGAGACATCGCCTGCTGAACTCTATTTTTCTGTTGCTGACTCTAGATATTACTGTGAGTTTCCATACCTTTTTAATATCAAGACAACTAAAACCACTTTTATAAAGTCAATTTTATCAGATGAATCCCTTAAGAACTGAGAATTGAATTACTAATATAGTAATCATTATTTATTTTCCAAATATAGCCAAATAATCCCCATGGGTTAGTTAGTGGATGCTTTTGTATATAGTAATTATTTGCTAATAAATTTTCACGAACTATTTCATTAACCGATATTTCTATTCGTTAGATCGATCAAATTCAAAGTGGGTTAAAAAATTTCTTAACTTATTGGAAGGAATATTTATTTTCCTTTCTAAGGGCTATTATTTTTTACCAAAAGAAAAGAAAGTTCCTCACAGGTTTGTACTTTTTATATTTTATCTGTACCTAATCGAAATAAATTATTTTTTAATACTTACTCCTTTATGATTTGGCACTCTTTCTCTAACAGGGAGATAGCTTCGATGAAAGCTGTAAGTTTTCCATTAGAAAGCAGACTATGAATATGAAAAACTAATTAAATTTTGACTTTTCTTTTCGTAAAGCGTGCTCACTGGAGAGCCAACTATCACAGCCACAACTTGCAAGCATTTTGAAAGAAGTAAGTAAATGCTAAGAAGTTATTGATACCATTTAAAAATACTATTATAGATAATAATATGTTTTAGTTCTGTTCTAGTTTTGTTTTGTTTTAGTTTAATTCTTTATTTTAAATTTGTTGTCTGATATTCCATTGGTGCATGTGTAAATTGTTTATTCTTGGCATTCCTTAAGCCTCAGTAATTTCTGTAGTCAACGCATTTTCATTACAGAATTTTAACAACAAAATCCTCATTCTTGTAGAGACGACGAAGAAACTCGGAAGATCGTTAGTCCATCTGTTCGAAGCAATTTGAAGAATACGTTGAGCAACCCAATGTAACGATAGAAATTTTTCACCTTTGGCAGGATTAAATCCGACGTCTAGTCAACCAGTACTATCTTCAAGGATTATTCCTTCATCGGAATCTGTAGGTTTAAGCCCTTAACTATGGTGCATGTTGAAACAATTACCCATATTTTTAGCCGTATTAAGAAAGATTAATGGTAGACATTTTTGTAGGGTATCAAAAGTTGGCATCCCATATACCTACATGAGTTAATTTACTAAAGTTGATTTACAATTCTCTATCTAGAGAAGTTGGAACTTTTCAATTCTATCTCATCCAATTTAATTGTTAGCTGACAGACAGAGATAGAAAAAGAGTGTGTGAACTTTGTGATACACTATACATTTTCTTGCGCCATTGAGTACTGGGAAACATGCAAGTAAGTACAGCCGATCACGTGGTACCATATTTAATATATGGAATTTCAAATAGAATATTTCATTGAAAAAGACTTAATCTTTGTGGTTTATTTTAGACTCAGCGAAGAAACAATCTTCATGGTAGGTTTATTACGAATATAATGTAATGTTGATACTGCTGCCCGAAAAATTGACATTATTCTTTCTTTAATTTTTAGAGCAGAATGTACTCAGGTGAGAAACTGATCAATAAGCAAAATTTCAATAAATTTAAAAAATTATAACCATGAGATTCCCCATTTTCAGCAAAATAAATGATGAAGAATACAAAAATGCAATGGCAATGGTTGGTTTAAGTGCTTTCTCTCTACCCCTTATTATAAAACTGGTGTTGTTAAATTTAATAATAATATTAATAATACAGACAAATGAGATTTTCGTCATAACTTCATTAAGAATATTTATTGGTTGCGCGATATTTTAATCGTATCATTTCCAAATACGATTTGTATGATCATAATGACTTCATCAAAATGATAACTTACTTGTCTTCCCCGAGGTGTTTGTCGTGAAGAAAGAAATTGACACCATTATAACATTCATCCTCGGCAAAGTGAACTAAAATCAGACTGAGTGATCTCTTTATTCAAATTCCCAATTAAAACTTCTCAATGTCCAATCTATGTTAAAAATGCGCATATTGAACCCTGTTTTATTACTAATACGTCAAATGCACATTTGGCATGTTCAGTTGTAGAGGTGAACCTGATCCAATGAAGATAATGCCACAAGTGCGACCATAATGCACTTTCATTAGTTTTAAGTTAAGTCGGCTTACTTAATGGATTTCATGATGATAATACATTTCATTTTCAGTGCGCAGGGAGACCTCTGCCTGAATGTGAGTTCAGTTTTAATTGGAAAATATTTAATATTGGTCAATTTGGATATCTCAAGCTATTTTTATATATATTAATTATGAATAGCTATGGAATTATCAAATCCAAGCTCTGAACCGGTAAGTCGACATACATTTTATAAATTCATATGAACGACTACTCTAGGAGACTGCCAATGGGAAAGAGGTGATTTAGAAGGTTATTGTTATATGCAAATTCATTACAAAAAAAAACAATTAAGGCAGTGGTATGTAACTATTAGATTCTTTGCTATAAATTACTGCAAAATATCCAAGATATCAGTTTACTGGACGAAATACATATACAACTATTGATCGTTTGCAGATATCGGTGTAATTGGTTACACAATCCGGGTAGATTCTGACAGAGTTCTGATTGATCGTAATTAACAGCATATAATGATAAATGCACATAAAAATTATATTATGAGGAAACTTTCAAAATGAATAAGGTCAAGACTCCTAACCAAAACTTTTCCTTCTTCTCTTCCTCCTTCCCCCTCCCCCCCCCCTTTGATAATTATAAAATCTAAAAGCATGAACCTTTTCCCAAAATCTTCTTTTAAAGCAAACAATAATAGACTGTTTATCGATGAGCAAGGCGAGGAGTTCATCTCATATCTGAATAATATCATTAATGCGTTCTAATTATTAACAAAACGAAATCGTGACAATTGCTTGAGACTATTTACTAGGGTAAGGTAATAGACATTGGTGCATAATATATTTAAGTAAATCAAGTCAATTTTAACTTTATACTAACTCTACAAAAATTCATTCTAGGAAGTAACAACAACGAACTTGTGTAGGGGGAAAGGTATCCCAGTTAAGCCGGTTATGATGAGAGACGAGATATGGAGCGTTAGTGAAAAATATATTTAGAATTCAAGGAGACAGAAAAGTGAAATACTTTAAAGACAGTTTGAGAAGTGAGGAGTAAAAAAGAACAACTGTTTCCACACACACAATTGGGTCTCCACACACGTTTTGATAGATAGGCGGTAAGATTGACAGCGGTTCTCTAGGATCCTTCAGCTGACTTACAAAATGAACCAAAAGGAACTCACAAAACTTCTGATTGGAAAACACTTCCTAATTTACTTATTACAAACGGATGAGCATTGATAAAAAGGTGGAAGTAAGCGAAATCTTGTCACAATGGTTGCTGCACTCACCGGTATATTGGGACCGCGTGGCTGGGCTTATTTTGGGTCCTAATTCCAATTGACTAGGTTTCTAGCTTAGTCTTCAATAGTAATTTTCCTAGTGGCTTACAGTTGTATAGATATAAGATTTAACTATCTAGAATCAGGAGGCGTTAACACCCATAATTATCTATTTGTTATAGGGACTAAAATCGAGTATAATATATGAATGAATCCATGTTTCATTTCTTTAATTTCCACAGTTTGACAGTTCTGATGACTCCAATTGCGATTATTTTACCTTCTTTTTGTTTTTAAATATTTTCATTTTATACGCACTTTCTTTTACTATAGACCCCTTCAATCACAAACGATCAGATAGGAAATGTGTGCGCTAAAATATATGTTTAAAGTTTCAGAGAAAATTCGTCATATGGAGTATATTTTAATTGACACAGAACAAGTATATTAAGCATATTTGATTACTTCTAATTAAATTGGATTGACTAACTTAGCTTAATTTGGCCTATTAAGGATTACTGAGAAGTTCATAAGTAGATTGATTAAACATAGAAACAAATATACATTTAAAAGCTGCTGGGCGTCAGTTAAAAAAAAAGTCTGCAGTTTTCGCCAAAATAAGATGGCAGTTACCCATTTGCGATGACCACTGTTTTAATTTTCAGTCGACGCACCCCTCCCCCCCTTCCTAAGTCTTCTAAAAATCTAAGCAATTTAACTTTTTAAACAAAAGATTCGATTTTGGAAGGCAAATTCTAATGGAATTTTCTGAATTAATTATAGATCTACATCCTAAATTTCTGAATTTACGAGTATCCACTCAATCAGTATGTCACCCAAACAAAATGGGTCCAATAAAACTGAATGGAAAGGTCTCTATTATTTCATTATCTCAAATGAAAAATGACCGTCCATTTTTTTCTGACTGAGTGGCGTGGAAATTTAAAGCCCCCATTGCGGAAAATTTAATTTAATGATTTTAAAATTGAAAGATAAAATGCCCGCAGGAGATGGGCTTCCTAGTAGGGGACATATGAGCTAAATTCCGTTAGGGCTCATACTCACTCATTACATTCATTTGTATTTCAGTTACTGCTTACTTTACAGACAAACTCCAATTTGTTGAGCACCAGAGAAAGGAGTGTGTCTTGAATAAGCAAGCTTAAAATTTTGTGTGGCGGCACCACACCCATCTTAAATAGTATTGACAGTTTGGACAAATCAGCTCTCTTGATAATCTTGATGTCCTTTTAACTATTCTAACCCTTTAAGTTATTAAACATAGAAAGTGAGTGGCTGTTTAGATTAGAATAATCCCTCAATATTGAACTCAATACACTCTGTTTTACGGACACATAATTGCTGATGCGTCTTATCAACCGTGACTAGACAGGGTTAGAAGGGAGAGTTATGTAAAGGCGTTATTGCAGGAAAGAACTCTTTTTGGGAATTCATATGCATCAAAGAACCAAACTGATAGCCGACATTGGTTGAAGTTACGCAAGTTGAAAATCAATGAGGTTAAGTAGCCAACGGGTGGGTGTTTCTGGTATAGAGACCAATTTTATCAAGCAGACGAAAAAATTGAATTTAATTTGTGAGGTGGTCAATGAAAAACAGAAAGATTTGATTATACTGCCTTTTCAGTTAGTTAAAAATTGCCCAATTTTTCCATCACTTTAAGCCAACGCGGAAAATGTATCCAATGTGTAAGTTATCCGATTTTTCAAATCTTTTTGGCAATTTTCGTTCGTATTTAAATATTATCTTTAATCTAATTTTAGCTATGTCCCCACCTAGGTAAGTAACTCAGAAGTCACAATTATTTTTCAACCTTTTCACATATGGAAGCATACCAACATAAGTTAACGAAGAGAGAGAGAGAGAGAGGGTACGTTCACATTTAGAAGGAATCGGAGAATTCAGCTTCATTTGAACTCCAACCCAACCGTAATTTAATATAATCTTCGCATAAAAAAACAAATATTAAGGTGTCTGGGAGGTAGAAACTTTAATGCGAAATATATTTCATCTACGCTCTGAGCACATGTTAGATTATATGCACAAGGGTGCGTTCGTAGAGACTCTGACTAGGCTCCCAGCTTTACGGCAGGCCTGGAGCATACAATATTTTATATACCTCCAACGGTACTTGCTTTTAATTTCTTCATAAGGTCCGCCATTGATTCCAGGGCATCAAAGAAGGTAAACTTTTATTAAAATTACCTATTTTACTCTTTTATTCCTTAATTACACATTCTAATTAGATGTCTCTTATCAGCAATGTCCCATTAACCAAACATTTCAGGTTTAAAATTTCAAAAGCTCAGCAATTTCACCGAAAATGTTTTAATTAATTAACTTATCCTAAGTTTACACTTTATTCTTCACTTACAGTTTCCGACGGATTTAAAGTAAGTATTTTTCTTCATTTGATTTTTTATTCCAGTTTTGTTTTAGTCCATGGTTTTGCTTTATGGTTAAAATCGAGACCTAACTAAATAAACCGATTCTTATCACTTATTTTAGGAAATATGTGAGAGCTTTGAAGAAAGATTATTTGAATAAAGTCCTGTGGCCTCATTCAGAGATTACGTAAAGGCGTTTCTTACGAAGGAATGGGTAAAAGCTGTTAATGGGCACGTTAAATGAGATTTATTTATAAAGAAGTTCTGATTAAAGTGGATTTCGCTTCCTTTTAATCGAAATAACCAGTAGTCACCCGCAACTTAGGGGGAAAGCGTTAGTGGTAGAGCATGAGAATTAAGTTTGAAAAATTCAAGCCTAAATGAACATCTGAAGAACATCTTGAATTGCGATTGTAGCGGATTAGCTACCTAACTAAACCTGACCATAATTAGAAATCCCTAGGGCATATTCTCCTAGTTGGTAAGACCCCCAGAAGAAACAGACGTATTACAGAAACACCTTTATTCTAGACATGCATGGCGTGGAGTGTGAATAAGAGAGAAGCTTAGTCATTCAACATGGCGTATTAAGTAAAACAAAAGAGGGCTTTTAATTGGCCATTGGCTGCGTGCTCTCGCACTCAATCCGTACGCATAGTTGGACAGCCGAACCACGCTGTGCGCTCATGCGATGACGTGTCCCACATGATAATAAGTTATAATGTTGACTCTAAATTATGGAACGTATAATGGTCAATGGTACTCTAACGAAGTCTTTCATTAGTCCACGATGATTGTGCATTTCAAAATCGCTTGGGAAAAGAAGAGAGCAAGTGTCTTAAACAATGAGAATACGTAGTTTTTTCTTTGGTGTCAGATAAGATTTCAATTCAATGCAAACGAAACGCACTTAGCGGTCATCAAGCTTAAGGCCGTTTCAAAGGCACAAATCAGGCACTAAGAGGAGCCTTTCACTACAATCTAAAGAGAAGGGAAGTTGTTTTGGGAAATTTGGAGACTTTAGGTTTAAAAACAACGATTCAAATATAAATTGAGGTGCAATTGACACCCATTTATTACTAGGAGCGTTAACTATGGTTAAATGTTAATATAGTTTAAAATGTATTAGATACTGGTTTTCAATGGTGAGAGTTTGAATAGGCCTGTTGTACTTTTACATTCCATTGAAAGAAGAAGCATAGAGCAGTTTTAAAGATTAGGCGGTGAGATCACTTCTATCACCAATCTATCATCCTGAATTATTTGTTATATCATTTCATACGCATTTTGCTAATAGTGATACACACACATGGTAGCGTGGACTCATTACTTTTAGCGTAGTAATATAATGCGGCAGATTTCACTCAGCAACCTCACCTAATTCCCTCAATTTATTCGGAAATAAAATGCTTATGAAAATAAATAATTGACAACCCGTTTTGAGAACACTGAATACTGGGGAAATATAGTCGCAAAATTTGATTTGAAATATAATATTACCCTAAGTTTTGATCACATAGGTTAAAAAAATTTTAACACAATCATTTATTATTACTGCTAATTTATTCTCTTTGAACTGACTATTTATAAATACAGAAAAATTTTTATTTTAAAAGCCACTCATTAATTGCCAATTAAGAGACACTCCTTCAATTTATTCACATCTTCAACATATATTTTCATTTCAAGTTAACTCGAAATGTACTGCCTCCACTGCCGTTCCAGAAGTTATTTCTTAAGCTAAAAGCTTAAAGGATACAATTGTGGGCTTTACAGCCAGAAGTTTATAAGTAATCTTGGAACTATCAAACGATCATTTAGGATTCAATTTCACTTTGACAGTTCGTTTATGTGTCTATAAAATTGGTAAAACCTTTACTTCCATATTATCTTCACGAGAGCTTCATTTCTTTCAGAAATCGTTATTCTACTAACGCTATTTCATCAAGAGCGGTTTGATATTACTTGTTTCTTTTCCTTATCCCTGGATGTGCTCAGTAAGAGCAATTTACTAGCAAAGATAATATGTTTAGCTATTGGCCGATATGAATGTATTTTTAATAGACCAAACTTGTTTCCACCCTAATCGATACACAAGTGAATATCAATTGTATTCAGTCCCCTGGCATTATTTCCAAGCCTTAAAACTGTTCGTTTAATTTTACTCCTATAATCCGGGCAAAAGCTTCAGCTCTCTATTTCGAAACCGGCGTATTGTCTCCCTTCACGCTCAATATGCTAGTAGAGAAATTCGTTTGGATTAAACACATATTTCTTTCGGTAGTAACTTTTCAAAGTCAGAGAAAAGCTATATGTAAAACTAATGGATAATTTAAATTGTTTGTTGATTTTAAGCGGGAATGCATTCACTAATCACATGTTGCTTTCATTTAGCGGAGGAAGCGCTACTAAAGAGCGTGAGTTACTTTTTTTTATATTTAAAACCTAAAACTCTTCTTCCAACTTCTTTTCAGTCTATATACCTATTTGTCCGGAGTAAGTATAATATTTTTAACAAGTCAAATAAGCTATGGTCATAATTACTTCCTCTGCTAAGCGATATCAGATAATTTCAATGGTCCTCGAAAGGCCAACTCGAAATGTTGATTTGGACAGGAACATGAATAGTCTTCAATAGAACTTCTGGTAGTAAGGGCGAGAGGTGAAATTCGCAGATCCAAATCACTGCAACCAAAATATTTTTATTGCATTAATTTTGGCTGATGTCTTTTATCCTCGAAGATCATTATGTTGCAGCTAAGCTATAAAGAGGCTCGGGTAAGAATTACATTAGATGTGGATTTTTTAAAGGAAAGGTGGATTTCAGTTTATACCCACCGTAGTCCTGAAACTCACCAAATGGCTCAACTTCGTTTATCATGGAAAGAAATTTAATACCAATAATTAATAAATTTTAAATGAAAGGCTCTAATTCCATCTTTTGAACTCTAGAATTGTAGGCAGGGCTTTTTAACCGCTGTGGAACTTAACATCTTAATTTTATGCTTTATTCTGAACAGTTCTTGTCTTAAGGACCACATGCATTGACTCCAGAAGCATTGTGTCAGTGCTCGAAGCCTTTAAATGCAGCTTCATCTAGAACAGTCTTAAAGTATTTCTTCTCTCAAGAAATCCGATCTCAAAATATAAAATATTTTAAGAAATTAATTATAATTTCTTCCTAATCCCTTCCCATTCCTGAATATTGGGATATTTGTAATTTTCAATAAGTCAAAGGTGATCTCTCTAATTGGTGAAATCTCTCACTGTCTATTACTTCCACAATCTAATCTCTCCATTGCATTAGACCCATTCACTATTTATTATTTTTTATGTCAAATCAATGGCAGTCTCTTTAACTTACTTACCAGAAAGACCTATTCAACCTTTAGTCAAAATTATTAATCCCAACGCGTTGAAGCTGATAGTTAGTGTATCTAGGACGAACGCTTAAGCCAACCCAGGCTTTGTATTTATAGCAGTTTTGTTTTGGAGACCTTCCTATTAGCAGTAAGAAGGACACATAATACACCACAAATGTTATGTAGAATAATTTTCCCACATTTTTCTCCCCTCTCAAAGAGTTGGCAGAGGAACAAAAACGATTGGCCATTCTACAACAGGAAGAGCTGAAGATGATATGCGAAAGGCATCGACTCTCCGAAGTTTTAAAAACTCTTAGGGATTTCCTGGAAGGATGCCAACTAGACGTGGGTATCCCAACTGTAAGCAAGCTTGTATCCACTATGCAATGTGTTTGCAAAGCATTCGGATATTCATTTGCGTAGTTTAATATCAATAATTTAATGCATTTTTTAAATGGCTTTGCAATTAATTTAATCTATATGAACGTTTAGTGCTCAACAGTGTGAATATTAGTTAATAACTCTGATAATTCAATGGAACTACTTAAAAGATATGAGAAAGCTCCAGTTTGATCAATAATCCAGTAGCAGTGTTTACTTTCCGTCTCAATAATCAGTTATCCCAAAGATAACTAAATTCGTTTTGGGGCTGAGAATAAGTATCTTCTGACCTCGTTTGTTGGTAAACCTAGCGAAATTTATACGCCTAGGATACATGCAGTATGCATGATACGGACGCTAATGATTACTTCGATAAATACTATTTCATACTCCACGGTAAGGTTAAAAGCTTTTCATCCTTTCGTCAAAGGGAAATGCCTAAACACTCATGAAAGAAGTGCTCGTGAATGGGAGTAGAAGGGCGAGTCGGAATTCTTCTAACTTTGCCAACCTTCTGCTTGGCCCTGATGATGTTGAGTTCTGCAACATCATCGGCTAGACCTTTATCTGTCACTGGGTAAGTATAAGGCTCATTCGACTGGTCCTCTGATAATTTATTTAGAATGGTGATGGATCCGGATTTGTACCGACATAAACCAGGCTGTTTTATTTTGTTTTATTTCATAAAACATTTGTCAAAGACTATTTTAGGCCTTTGTGGGAGCTCTCCAACTTTTCCAGTTGAAGGAGGGATGAGGTATAGGTTGTTTTCATAGTTAAGAAGACCCCATAACCATTTGAGTTCTGAAGAACTCATTAATCAAAAATTTCATATCCTTACAGGTTCCAATTACTTCTTCAAGTATTAGCTGATTTACTATATTGGAGAGTATTAGCCATTCCTTGGAAGCCTATATAACGCCTCCCTTCATAGACAATATGAACATGAATGTGCAAATGTGTATATTCATCGAACCTTTATTTCACAAATTGGAGGTGATTTTCAAGCAGATAATTTTATTAAAATGAACTTAGATGAAGTACCTTCTGCTTATACGCGTTTGGGATGGAAAAATAAAATAATATTAAAAGAAATGTAGGTTACTTTAATATGAAAACTTGCACATGCTTTCTTTAAAATAAACATTTTTCGAGACACCGATTGGAGCTAGAATCCGAAAAAAATGCTTAATTCTTAATGTATTAAGGAGCATCATGATTTCAAGTAGGAATAATACCTTTTTTACATTTAAACGTATTTTAATATAAGGGCTTAAACTGAATCCTCTCTTTGTAACAGGAAAAGGATATCGACGATATAAGAAGACAAATTGAAGCAAAAACAAACGCACCTGGGTCTCGAACTCCCAGATAGAGATTAAACTGCTTTCTGCCTTCAATCCATTCACCGAAGCTCTCTGTTTTATTTTTATCTTCATGAAGACGTCTTGCTTGAGAGCATGCTCAATAAAACCATCTTTTTAAAGTCTCTTTTAATGGGGTGAGGGATTTATTATGGGAGGCGGGCAATTGTAAGAGCAGATGTCTTCGTTATGAAATCGTCTTGCAAGACTCAAGATCTTTCTGATAGTCACAAAATGATAATCTCTTTTCTTGAGTAAGTAGTTCAGAATTTGAGTTAGCTTAAAAATTTGTTGAGTAAGAGGGCGATAAGAGAATTATGAATTGAACTTAGAAGTGGAAAGAACGAATATACTAACGTACGCGTTGGGAGCGTAAAAACTGTGCCCGTGTAAGCCAGTGCTCATGTGAAGTTTGGGCACAATGGAGAAATATATTAACCGGATGACTCAGATAGTCTCCACAGTAAACTATTAAACTATTCAAGAGTACCATTCGTTCAAAGAATATGGTTAGTTGATTGATTCAGCAAGTTGATATGCATAGGTAACATGGCTGAAATCCGTACGCTTGAGTTTGTTGCTTGGAAATTAGCGTTTCCGAAAGCTGAATAACTGGATTTAGGGATGTTAGGCATCTATATAATAATTCCACTCAGAACTGGTAAAATCAGAAGGTATAGGTACCTTCAAGGCACTTCAAAAACTGAATAATGACTATTTACAATAACCAGGCCATTTAATCTGCTTGACTGTTTTAAGTCCGGCTATCACCGGAAAGATACAAGTTTCATCCGTTCTTCCATTTTATAATAGCCATCAGGACGACAGGGGTAGTAAGCTCCCATTTAACGTGGGATAAAAATTGTCTAGAGTGTTTTCCATTCCAATAACTTGTGCACAAAATTGGTCCTTCAATCAAGTTCTACCATTACTCTCTACAGCTATATTCCAAATCCGATAGATTTTGACAACTCAACTCGTTTTATCGTCAGTCATCTTTGATCTGAGATTTACTGAGCTCTCGCAGCATTAAATTAAGCCCCGACAAAAACTTTCGTTTGCATGGGAAAACAATGACGAATAAAGAGAAACGCGTGATTGTCCAGTAGCTGGTACAAACCTCCATTTGATGTGCTTCTGCGAAGTCGCATCATACGGGCTCGACGTACATTGCCCAAGTCTAGTAAAGTGATTAGTTTTTAAAAAGATTAAGAAAAAAATGCCTTCTGAGTTGCTTTTTGTAACCCCAAGAAGCCATTCAGGCACGAAAGATGAGAGAATTTGATACGTTCATTTATCTGTTCATTGAAACCTTATACGCCTTTTGGATAAGTAGGAGATAATTGCTATTTAATTCTCACCGTCATTCCCTAGATAAACTTTTAAAAATAAATAAGCATTTGTGAAGCAATATCTATTGAGGACTCTTCAGTAAGAGTAAGAGGGACAGTCAAAATAGTGGATTATTTTATAGATTTAAGCCCCAATTATTCTTTATGCTAACTTTCTTATTAGGATAACTCAGACGTTATATTTACGTATGATCAAAATAGTTAATATTAAAGTATTTAAGTTTGATATGATTCACGAAAAATAAAGTCTTGTAATATTGGCGCAAATGCCTCTTTTATAAGGCATAAATAGGGTATAGGAAATTATATTTTATCGAACAGTCGTCCGTAAAAATAGTTGATAATATTAATATCTATATTCCTTTAAAAAGATTGAAATATTCTTGGAAAGTTATATGAATTCGAAAGTAAAATCTACAATGTTTGATAAAAGCTAGTTTGCCATTATTCATTGTTTGCAATTAGGCGGTGAGTGTTCATTCAATTTCTCTTTTCTAAACATGCCAAATTTCATGATATATTCGCACAAATCCCCCTCACCCCCACCCCCACCCACCTCCCTCCCTCCTCACATGCCTGCTGCTATAGCCTTGAAACAGTCTTATCAATTAGTCACCTTCAATCTTCTAAGAAGAAAACTTTATTAAAATGGTTTGAAATACCTTTGATTGTATTATATTCCCTATCTTGAATATAAATCAACACAAAAAATCACGAAATCAGAGAAGTCGACCTACGGAATATTTGATAACATGCTGTAAATTCCCCCTCTTATGAGAAAGCGAATAAATCATTCCGAAATTTTGATAAAAAAACTCCTGACATCACATCTTCCTTACTTACTTCTATTTGACCTCCGTTTCATTTCATACTAGAATACTTTGCTTTTAAACAAGTTCAGTTGCTATCTTACAATGGAAGTCACTCAAAGATTGCTTCCATTGCTATAGATACTAAATACCGCTTATTCACGTTAAAGAATTGTCTTTAAAACCATTTCTTTCGTATCCTTGTGGTCGTTTTACCAACGTTACTTTTTATATTTGAATTGGGCAATCCGCAAAATTTAAAATACTTGGTTTCTTGAAATGTGTTAATTATGAACCAGAACCACCTTAGTTAGGATACGTTTACTTAAAATACGTTTGCCGCGAGATCACATGACGCATATCACCGAGGTCTAGGGTTCAGAGTAAAATTAGAAAAATTGTTGTGTTTCCACTTTCTTTGGGCCTTTGGGAGTCAAGTTTCCGCATGCTTTTCAAAAGTACTTTGGAAGTCCATGGGGCAAGTTAATTGACTACGCAAGTGAATTGACGTCTTTATGATTTCTAGCTATCTCCCAACTTTCAAATCCACGTCAGGTACTGACCATACAATGACGTCTCTATTAGGTCAGAGAGACTGTCTCAATTTTACCGGCAATAGGCGCTATCATACACAATCACTTTCAACATACTCAGCTAAATCAACTAATTTTACATCCAAGGTTTCAGCCCCTCCTCTGACTTCATTGTCTGAACTCGGAAGTTCATTTCTAAAGTGGCTCTTTCTATCCTCTCTATCCCACATTTCGAAATCAGTTCCAAGGAGTATGAAAGAAAAGGAAACCTCTCGAATTACACGATTCGATGACATAGAGTCGTCATGCCTATCAAGTTTTAGTAGTAAAGGTGCATTTACTTGATACATATTAACCTTCATATGTATTTTGGTAACCATTTTATTTCGGAACTAATATTTTATTATTTTTATCTTTCTCACATTTAAGAGTTGAAGCATTAAATTGACTAAATAGAACTATTATATGTTAGGGTACTGGACTGTTCAGTGAAATGGAAAGTTACTTTGTCGAATACGGAATAAGATGGTCAATAAAAAGACCAGCGTCCCCATGCCATACTAGAGTATACGCCGCGGCTGCCCACATCCAATCGGTGTTAGGTTGACCTCCCATTGGGTAGCTGTAATTGGTTGTTGTATCTATTAACCAATCAAACTGGAGAAATAATGAGACAGTGGGTCTTACTTATCATTTTACAGCGTATCGGTCTGCTTGAACATGGTCTCAAGGAGGACAGTCGATGGGGCTTTAGTCGTCATGGCCGGATTTTTCATTCATCTATCATACGGATGTATGTACACAATTGGTAAGAGTTTTCTTTCGTTGAGGTTAATAATTTACATAGGAAATATGATTCCCTATGTTGCTTCGTACGTTGCCAAGCAAAATGGCGGTATATTCAACAATGGTTTGGTGGTGTGGTTGACTGCAGCTCCCTTCCTCACACAGGGTATCGTCATGCCCTTCGGTGGAATGCTGGCTGCCAAAGTCGGTCCCAAACTGGTCGTGATATTTGGATCGGTTATTTGCAGGTAGGTGAAATATTTCCCGGTAATAGGTTCATTCAAAATGTTCCGTAAGATGTGTTAGTCACATTAGGGGGGTTATGCCTTTTGGATTTGCATCTCATTTCAGCGTTTTCTTATTATTCACCTATCAACGATCGTAATCAGGACTGTGTCATAATAACCTAAAATCATTAAAAAGTTGACTGTCATATCGAAATCCCATTTTTAGTTATTCTTTAAAACGGTCTTATTCACTGCATTTCATTATTCATTTCTCGTAAAATTATTTTGGCTTTAAAAATGTGGACGGAAAAAACTGGGGTTGTAAATTTTTGACCATTATCTATGGCAATCCATATGCCTTTTCCTAGTTATCAATTTTTATTGGAGAAATGAGAACAGCAGCAAGATATTTTCGCTCCGGGTATAGTTGTAAAGTATACATTAAATTCTGCCTGAGTAATTTCTGATTATTTCTTTGGGTTCTGTAAATAGCAGAAAACAGATATTGCTCTTAGGGTCTCGGAATTTTTTACCAAGGCATTGACTACTAGAAATGCTTTATTTTTTTGCTTAAAGTAAAAAATCCTAGTTTCGAGCCGTCGAGTTTGCAGTCGTTCAGTTAGTAATCATATCTTCAAACTAGAACACCCACCTGTTTTCGCATTTTATTGATTAACCATTTTACGTAGCACTAGGCTAATAATTATGGCCAATAACCAGTCTACGAATTTGTCGCATTCAAAAAATCAAATTGGGAAAGACTTTGAATTAAGACATTTAATAATTTCATTGGTGTATTCCTTTTCTCGAATTTCTTGATTTTCTAATAACTATTGTCCTGTTTCGTTATTATCTTAATTTTGTATTTTGCATTAGTTCTTCTTTGGTTGAGAAATGGTAGCGGCTATTTCAGATTAGATTCATTATTGACGAAATCTTCCTCGTAATTTACGGAATTGACGAAACTGGTAATTGACTAAGCTAACGTTCTTATGAAGTTATTAGTCGGTTTAAATTTTTTAAAATTTTTGATCAAGTCAATCTGGGCGCCATCAGCCATTTAAGACAGCGTTTAGGTTGAAGTGTAGGAATCACTATATTTTTTGTTAATTCTCATATTGCCATAGCTTCTCCCTTTTGTCATGATCACTATGTAGAATTGACAAATGGCGCTACCAAACAAAGCACCCTACCGTATTAGTCATTCCCTCCTTATTCTGCCGCGGTATATTTGGGCTGATATCGGTAACATTCGGGGTCGATGGTCAATGGTTAAAGGTTTACGACTCTTGTTAGATGAACTTTAAAAGTCGGTTTTAAATGATTTAACTGATTGAAGCACTTTATTTTTTGTGCTTATGGCATATAAATGGCTTGCTTGTCCGTTTTATTTTCTTCCACTTTTCAATTGAGAATTTTGTAAATCATATCCTCTTCTTATATAATAGTTCAATCAAGCTCAAATTTGATTAATGAAATTTAATTCTTGAAATTTGAAAATAGCTTTTCTAGAACTTCAAGCTGTAGATATTCCAAAAGCTCTTTATATTGGTCTCACCGAGGATGCCAAATTGTGGGTCACTAAATTATCGAAACGAGTGAACTGAAATCAAATCTTTCTCTAGCTGGCGACTGGCAGTAGCAATAACATTTTTAAAAAATTTTGACAAATTGTTGCGCAGGCTAGAGCGTATTGAATAAGCCACGCTGAGGATTCGAGAGACTAAGCACGAGAGATGGGGGGAGACCTAACGTACGAGCAGATAGCCGACAAGCGTGTACGCGTGGTTTGCGTATGGGTAGAAATACAAAGACAGTATATGAGTCACTTGGGGCACTTATAGTAAAAGGAGACTCGGTAAAATCGTCGAAACGTTGCAGATAAGGCTTCGGCTACAGGTCCATAATTTGCAAGGAACTAACGTATTTTTATAAAAAAGTGGCTAGAGTAATTTTGGAAAATGTATAGAGAATCACCCTTCACAATCCAAGTTGATTTTGAACACTGGAGAGAGTGGGAATTGCTTTTAACGCAAAGTATGAATTCACTTCCTTCTTTACAAAAGCCCGACTTCCTATATGGATTCAAATAGTTGGTAATCAATAAATCGATTGCAGTGTCCAGGTCGAGCATGGAAACCCAATAACCGATAATCCATCGTAGAAACAATAAAGTCCTCGTGTGGATAGTATTCGTTTCGACTAGCTAAAAGTTGAATAGTGAAAAATTGTCCTCAATCAACTACAGTTTTTTTGCTGCAGGAACATTAGATGAAACTGTTCGTTGAAAGGGCAATTGTATCGAAAGCGAAATTGTTAATCGTATGAAGTCTGAACATGGATGTGGACATGACTTGGTTTTGATCAGAAAACCGCTTATGCTCTTTGTAATTGTTTTCCGTGCATTTCTATGAACGTATGAAAACATGGACATGGATTTGGGAGTTGTCCTTACAAATGCGGTACTATATCAATTCATGGAAAGCACTATTATTGGTAAGGTGCTACTGCTGAGAACTTACCCATAAATTTTAATTCCTTAATTCCGTCTGACACTTTAAAAAAGGTAATATTAATTTTCACCTCTGTATTAAATGTTGAAGATCAGTGTAGAGAATATATTCTTCCACAAAAAAAAAATAAAATAAAAAGGATGAAATAATTTTTAGCGATCGTATTTCTATTGTGTCTCTTTCACGGTGTCATTCTGTTCCTGAAAACGAATTCTGGCGTATTCTTCCATTGAGGCATTCACTCTACTTAGACCTACTTAAGAATTAATCTGCCAGTCATTTGCTTATATTAGCACTTTGTATTAAAATACTTATACTCAGACTGTGTCTTAGAGTGGCCTAATTATTTCTTTATTGAATGAGATCAACTGTTGGTTAATTGAAATTAAAACCGTATTTTAAATGAAATATAAACACATTTGTTTATTTAAGTCTCATTGCAGGGCCAAATAGGCTTTATAGCTTTACATAGTGGGGTTAAATCTGGCGACAAGTTTTAAAACGTCCTCCCAGCCATCCTCTTTTTATATAATCGTTGTAGCATCTATTCAGTGAACAAAAGAGTCTCTCAGTGAGTAGGGTATATTTGGGTTCGTGGCAATCAATCTCTCTGTGCTTTCTCATCACACTCATTTACAATGAGTCTTGACACTGTAAATTCGTGCGCATTCTTGCTCACATTTTTAAATTGAGGCTGGTGTTCGCTAATGCGAGCAGTGGAATTCTTTGCAGGTTTCATCATCCAACTTTCGTCCTCTTGCTCGCCAAGCATCTGGCTAGCATCCCAACGAAGTTTTGTCGTAACTAACCTTTTATATGCAGATTAAGAGGCACTTACTTTTGATAGATGAAGTTTCAATGGGACCTTTGCTAATATCCATTCTCTCTCTGAATACTTGTGTATAGATTGAATCGTAATAGTTGCAGTTATGGGGCAAGGTTTCTCAAGAAGGCTTTTCTTCTTGAACTTCAAAGCTCGTTTGAGTAATGAGCATTTCTTTGCATTTTGCGACGGTCTGAGCAAGTGCTTCAGTAACGATTCACCACAGTCTTTATAGTTAAACAAAGTTATATTCGCTTATCTCACTGTGTGCGTACCCCAGAATGTTCAAAAGTTTGGAGATCTTCATGGGGAGTCAATATTCAATCGCGCATAGAATTCAATATCTTAAACGTAATCACTTTTAATGATTGTTCTCGGCTTTGTCCAAAACCTAACTGCAGACGGTTAATTGAAAACACAGCCTACAAGGTAATAATTGTGTATGATGCATAATTGTTATCCTGCGCGCAAAAGTTGTTATGATTTTCGTATCCTTTTAATTTTCGACTTTCGAGTCACAAGAGTAATCGGGTTATTCTGTGTATGTTTACTTATGTTTATGTGAAATATGGAAATTTTGTTTCGATGTCTGTTGGCATATGCTAGGGCTGTCACTTTATGTCATCTCACAAATAGTACACTGTTTGATTATTGTTACAAGTATGAGACGAGCTTAAACATCTGCTAACCCATTATTTATGGTACACAACAAGGCAAAAAGAATTTTTTTAATTGTAAGAAAATAATTACATTAGTTTAAGAATAGGGGAATATGCACACTTAAAGTGCTTGTAAACGTCGAAGAAACTATCAACTAACAAATTCTCGTATAGTAAACAGTTGTGCAAATGGAGTAAGTGGAAACGTGGAAATTGGGAGAAACTGTGAAAAATGTCATGTTTACAGTCTCTCAAACTACTCCAATCCTATTGATGTGCTCCAGTGCTTGATTTGGGTAGAGAGAGGGGTCGAGTAGATACTTGTGGGAGTTCGCATTATGGACATCACCTGACCCAATGAGCATTGGTAATGCCATATGGGTACCTGATCAAAAGAAAATAGCTGTTTAAAGCTCATGTCAAATGAAAATTTGATCGGGGGACGTTTGTCATTATCACATTTATTTGTGGATGAATAAAAATCGAATATTTTGGCCATTCTTTTTTAGGTTTAAGTGATAATTGTTCCCTTTTTGTGACAAATACTCTGGATTTCAATTCATTTTGAGACCTTTTGAGTCAATCTTTTAACAATGTAATTTAGATACCGTTTCATATTAATGTCATCTCCATTCGTCCTCGTTTGTAAAAATTCAGCTTAATGTTTACTTAATATCTGTAAGTAGCGTTGTACTTTCAAATAATAATTAGCTTGTGAATGAGCTCACCGTGGTACCAGTGGTTGCTTTACAACTTTTCGTTGCCGAGCCGTGTTACACGCATTATTGCGTGAAAGTGTGTTTTCTATTTGAATATTAGGATATGTTTGATTTTTGTAAACTTGTAAAGCGTAAAATTCAACAAATTATGTGTTTTGTGGGTACCTTCGAAACTCTGTTTTTACACACAACCATAAATAATTAAATTAATAAATAAGTAATTAAAGTATGAGTTGAAATTGGCTTATCTTTTGAGATATATTTTGAATTCAAAATCTAAGTCGTTTCACCTTTACAGATAGTGAAATTTAAGCTATTCTTGAGAAGGGCAATGGGATTTGGTCTGTGGGATTAGGATTATTGACTTCTTTGCTATCCCTGCATGTTTCGCAAGGATTATTCGAAGAGATTGGCACTGAATTTTAAATCAACACTGAGATTGGCAATCTTTTGTGTTGTGTTTTAGTTGTCTCTTTACAAATGTGACTCTAAGCTACTGGAAGTTGGTCATTGGGAGTCCAATTCATTAAAACTCCTTTGTTCTCTTTAAGCTCTTTCTCGTGTGAATGGTGGTTAAAGCTGGAAAACAAATATTAAAAGGATTTGGTGGTCAGGAGTCATTATCCTTAGTGTCAATTCAGGAGGCTTTTTTGTATTCTATTTTGCTTAATTGGCTGTTACACTTCACCTTAGTTGTGATTAATTTTTTAACTTGCCTACCCGAGTTTTGGAAGAGCCCTCCCCCCTCAGATCTGAATTAATTAAAGTTTTGCTGCTAATAAACGTATTCGACAAATTGGAAATTGATTGAACGTAGAATTAATAAATAGAGCGGCGTATGCATTGCCTCTTATGCGTCCAATCGATTGAACTTAATTGTAAAAATTTGCAATGAACTGACGGACGCCTCTCTCATAATGAATGCTTTAATCAAATCAATAAACTTAAGATTACAAGAACGATTGTGTATTACTATGCAGCGTACACATATATAGCCATATGAGGCTATGAATGCAGCTGATTTTTTGTTCTTGATAAAATTTTTGTTGATCGAGATAACTTGATAGTCATCAAATTTTAAATTTCTATCAACGCCATGATTTCCACCTTAAAGCCACCAAACACGACGAGTTGTAAATTCCTTGCGTTTGATGGTGGTGACCATAAAGGAGCAGTGCAAAATGTAGGTGCATTTATAGGTGTTTGCCAGTAAATGTGAATCATGCGAAAGATAATGGGGAAATGCAGTCGTGTATTAAGAGATGGGAAGAAGCGGTTGCATGTGTTTAATTTCACAACATACGCAACCTGAGATTATAGATAAGGTCACCTTAGTTTAAGTCATCTGGATATCTGAATCGTGAGTTTATTAGTTTTTCTGTGACCTCTGACCTCTTGACTATCTCATATTAGGAGTGCCGAAATTTGGTCCTAGCTGTTCTTACATTATGGGATGACAAAAAATAACAAATAACTATTCTATTTGTGTGTTACTAAGGTAAGTCGTCCCTATTCGAGATTCGGTACGAATTCAGAGAATTAAAACATTTGCAATCCTTCATGAGATCTTACGTCTAATACTTGAGGGATTGGCTTTGTTGACCTATTTGCAATGGTACTAATTTGAACTCATATTTAGTACTCCAATGTAGTCAAAGGTAAAACTTAAGTCCTCCAATATCCAAATTGATGAATTCTTTTGGAAACCGTTCACAGCATAATTTACACCAGACGACCTGTGCTGATTATTCACAAACAAGTCTGATGGGAAGGTTAGTGCTTTGGTTCAATAAATGATCTATGTCTGGAATATGCATGATCCATTTCTTTCCTTATATCTCCTGGGGTACACTTTTCTCTTAGCTATGCTTGTAAAACTATTTATTTGAAATTCTTTGTATACAATCCGGGAAGTAAACCAATTTTTACCTTTGAATATGCCATTAACATTTGTTTAATTGTTAGCTATTAGAGTGAACCGAATGTGATTGCTTTATCTCAGAACTTAAAATGGTTTATTTGACATTTTACATTCTTTTGTGTCCTAAAGGTTTTCCATAACACTGTAATTGATAGCATGACAATATGGCAAAGTTTTCGTTTAATTTTGCTAAATCCATTTAGGCTAAACATTTCTCTCATTTTTAAATTTACCTTTTGACCTGAATTTACATGAATAAAAGTTGGAGTAATTTCTTTCTCCTCGTTTTTCCGCTTCTATTTTCATTAAAATGATCCATTTGTAATATTGGAATTTTGTAGTAATCAGCTGCTTGACGGAAGAATTTTCCTAAGTTATCCGCATTTGTACTAGGAATGAAATTCACCGCAAACGAACTGATTATTACCAATCGGATCAACTTTAAGTATTTATGTAATGACTCTTAACTCTCTAGCTCTTCTGTCCTTTTATTCAGGATAGTATAAAGATCAGATCAATACTAATAATTTCAATAGACCTATATTAGAATATTGTGTCCTTTTATAGTCCAAAAATGTCGAACTTGTGCTTATATTTTGTAAGTTATTTTGGATAGTGTGTGTGGCAAGTTTCGGCTCATTTTGCATGAAGTAATAGTAAGGATGTATACGCCATTTCAGATTAAATGCAGGGTTTGCAGTTGGGCGTGTCCTTTTAGGCAGAAGAGTTTTTTTGTATTTAAATTTTGTAAGAATCTCTATTATTATTAACTGATTAATTAAACCAAACGTGACATTTACTTTCTCTGAAACTAGATTTTACCTTTTCATGAATCACTATTTGTTGCTTCTGATAATCCGGCAACCTTAGTCTACTTTTGCAGTTTTAATTGGTCCGGCGTGTCTAAAAATTTTGAAAAGCATGACCGCTGATGCTGTTCTGTGATTGGTTAAGCACTGAGGTCACTGTGATTGGCTAGCGTTGGTGAATCGAATCACTACTTTAAAGTCATTGGATGACCTAACGTGGCATTGCAGAACAAGTGTCCAGTGATAGGTTGATTTCCACTTTTGACTATATAAATTGGGACGCCGTTAACAAATCCACATAGTCAACCTCTGATAATCATGGTTCACAGAGATACGATTCATGGTGTGCTAAATATCATTGCTGGATTTTTAATCCATTTATCCTTCGGCTGTATGTATACAATCGGCAATATGACTCCTTATCTTGCTTCATATGTTGCAAAGTATATCGATCCGAATTTCAATAAGGGTCTCGTTGTATGGGTTTCCGCTGCAGCCCTTGCAGCTCAGGGCTTGTTTATGCCGTTGGGAGGTCTCTTCGCCCCGAAGTTGGGTATTAAGTTGGTTGTGGCACTTGGATGTATCATCAACAGGTCTGCATACACCGCTTATTTGTGTTTTCGTATTTCAAATCAATTTCATTAAATGTTTCCTTTTCTTCTGCAGTGGTGCGTTTATGCTAACATACTTCGCTCTAAAATTTGGATTTGTCTGGGTTTTGGTTACCCATCTAATTTCCCTCGGCTTGGGGGTTGGTCTCGCCTACTCAGTCGTCATGCAAGCTGCTGCTACCGTAAGTCGAGTTATTATTTCTTAGTCTTTCGTCCAATTCAGTGGTTCCCTGCTAATGGTGGTTTCGTTATTGGTCTGATTGCGGCTGGTTTCGGTTTGGGTGCCCTCGTTTTCACTCCAATTCAAATGGCTTATGTGAATCCAGAGAATATTGCAGTTGACGCTGAAACTAGGTTTGTTAATCCCATTTTTAAATTACCATTTAGGTATTTTACTGACGATGGAGTTTTGGGGCGTGTTCCGGTATCTTACCTTGTTATTGGGGGTATTATGTTGGGCCTTCAAGTTATCGGATGTCTCATTATTCGGAAAAAGCCAACTCCAAAAGACGTGAGCATTTATAAATTGCTGAAATACTGATGTTTTCTATTGTATGATCCATGATATTTTTTTTTCGCAGGACGTTATTGTTACTGATGCTGAAAGAGCAAAAGAGTAAGTTCATTGTTTTAAAATAATATCTAAGATTGATGTAACTTTACTGCTGTAATGTTGAAATTATCACTTTTAGTCGGGCTATTCTGTATAAGTTATTCTTGTTAATCCAGGCGTTATGATATGTTTCGCAACTATGGGCTTCTCATGAATAACATACTTACCTAAATTCGTTTGTGATAGGTGTTGAGTAGTAGATATGTGTCTGTATTTTCGGGTCATCTGTTATCCGGTTGTAATTTACCCGCGGACTTTTTTCTACCTCGTTTTGTTTTGAGCTTTACAGTGTTAAGGAGTGTGCAGCTCCACTTGTATGCCCGTTTGTGGTGCTTGATTTCGGTATTTGCCTTGGGGTCTCTGGCGAATCCATGGTGCACCATCACTCCTGAAAATAGTCTCCATGCCCACCAGAATGACATCTTGAATTGGAGGGTGACGTAATATTCCTGGCCCCTCTTGCTCGATATATTTTCGACCTAATGGTTAAAATATATTTCACTGGCTTTTCTCAATAGATTTCCTGTATCTGAATTGTGATTAAAACTAGGGAAACTTAACTGTCCAGGTTTGATCAATATGACCTGAATTTCGTTATCATAAAATTTTATGACGGAACTGACTTAATCTCTACTAGTTAGTCCCATTCTCTAAATCTTTGAATGTCTTATCTTCAGTTATTAATATTCGCCTTTTATCGATTTCTTTATTGAAAGACTTCAATAGACGAGAATTGGTGCGACATTTAATAACTGAGGAAGTATTAACTTCCTCGCCCACCAACACATTTCGTTTGCTGGACTGAATTCACTTCCATAACTATCTCTGTTTTGATGCTTCTGCTAGTTATTCTCCAGTTTTGTGGTTTGTGATGGCTGAAATCTTTAATGTTTAATTTGACTTCGACTTTGAATGTAAACTTTCAACTCATTGTATGTTGGACCCGACGCTTATATGTTCTCAATCAAAATATGTTCTAGGATACGGTTCCGCCTTTAAGTTTCATTTTGTTAAAAGATTTGCAGTTGTTGGATTGGCTTGAGTTTTCATAGGCTGATAAGCTAGAATTTCCACTGACATTTTTTAAATTTGCCTCTGTATGTGGGTCTATAAGTAGAAGGCTTTAAGCTAGTTTCCTATATTTAGTGCCATTCTCCTATTTCCACCATGAAGTCCAACTCTTTTCGGCAGCTGCCTAAATTCCTCAGAGAAATTTTTTATACCATATTCCCAATTGAACAATAGTTTTTTAATTACATTTTAGCGGTGGTGATTTACTGCTTGAAGCCAATAGTGGCGATCAAAAGCCCGATGAGGTTGTTGAGTAAGTTTGTTCTAAATTTGCTACTTATTTTGATAAGGGAACATGCTGATTGGAATTGTTTCAATTTGATTTACAGGGAGTTTAATATGTCTCCCAAGATGACACTCAAATGCAGGTACTTCTACTTCCTCTGGCTTCTCATGCTCTGCAATATCATCCCAATCACTCTACTCACCTCTTCCTACAAGGTTAGTATTTACTAATTTGCTGTTATTACTAGCACTCCAAGAAATAAATTTGTATTACACTTTTGTTTCTCTGCAGATGTTCGGAAACAAATTCTTTGCTGACGATGTTTATCTTACTACAGTCGCTACTCTAAGCTCACTTTTTAATTGTCTCGGTCGTGTCTTCTGGGGCTTCCTTGTCGATAAATTTTCATTCAAGGTTAGTTAGTATTGAACCTAATTGCTACGTCTATCTCAATCGCTTATTTTAAATTGTTTCCTTTAGCTCCCCATCGCCAGCATGCTTCTTCTTTGGTCTTTCTCCCTCTTCTGCTTCCCCAATGTCTTTGTTTGGGGTGTTGAAGTTGGCCGATACACTTATGGAATCTTTGTATGTCTCATGTTCTTCTCCATGGCTGGTGTCTTCGCCATGATGCCTGCCGCAACTCGCCTTCTTTTCGGTCCCAAGAACATGGCCACAAACTATGGCATGATCTTCAGCGCATTCGTAAGTAATATCTGCCCTACCAAAGCTTGATTTACCCATGGCGCAATCTGAACTTTATGCATTATCCATGCTTGAAATGCATAAAACGCACATAGAAGGAAAAGTCGGTAATATTTAACATCCGAAGAGTTCTGTTCTGAGCCTCCTTTCTGACAATCTGCTAGTGTCGGTGTGTTGAGATACTAACAAGTTTCCCTTGAGGGTGTTTTAAATATTTTCAGAGAGGCTCTTGTACAATGTTGTAACGCTAGGCTAGACATTGCTCCTATTGGCTAATATTCGAAGAGGGAAAAGGTAAAGTCTGGGTAATTCAATAATAATTCTGTCTCGAAAATCCGTCGAGCTGTCAGGAACGGTATGCGCTACATATCCATGAGGGATGGTGTAGACCTCTAGATTAACCCTGGAAATAGTTCGTCTCTAGATAAAAACAACCGATAATTTGGGCTTTTTCTGTTACCTGTCGCTATTTTTCTCTTTAGTCTATTGGTAGCTGCCTGAGCGCCTTCGCCAGTCAAATGGCCCAAGGACAATGGAATCTTTTGTACTACGGATCAGCTGGTATTTGCCTCGTCGGTCTTTTCTTCCTTACCTGGATCTTTGATCCTAATATGTCTAGGAGATTCCGAGCTCTGTTCCCTTGTGCCAAGTCCGATCAACGCCAGATGTAGGCGACGGAATTGTGAATCGATTCGCTTCCTTTTGAAAAAAGACTCATTCCTACTACCCTTCTTCGTTTTTTTTTCACGTGATTCCTAACCGCTCTTCGTAGACTTGCAACTCTATCTTTCTGCCTCTAATCCTTTTGTGTTATGCGAATCGTATTTTACTATCCATTTTACTAAACATATGAACATGTTACCGTTGGAATTTCGTCCTCTGAACGGGAATTAGAGAGTGGGATTTGAATTGAATCACCCATAGTGGGATAGCATGATAAAGAGACCTTTACGTCTGTTTCGTCTATGACCATGCCGGAAGAGTTTTAATACTTTTTTGCGAAGCACCTACTCAAAGGCATAAAATGGGTCTGTTTTACGGGATTTTGTGTTGATTTTCTTTTTTAATGCTCGAAGTCACTTTTGTCGATTTCTTCGTTTAGACATATCACCATTATCTTACTAGGACAATTATTTGAGAATTCGGCGATCATATAAAACGGTCTACTTGCAAATTAATGCATTGAAGGCAACTTGCTTCTGTTGATCAAATATAATTTCTTAGGATGGACTGCTTAGCCTTTTGCCTTAAACTATGCTCGATCGGACACTTAGCCAAACAGTAACATTCCAAATAAAAAATTTCCATTTAAGTAGTTTCTAACGGTTTGTTAGTGGTAGTCATTTAAATTCGTCCATTACATTAAAACAGTCTGCAAACATTTTATTTGGATAAAAGAAATGGGAAATTTGTCAATTGCCATTTTGAACCCATAGCTTTTTATATTCCTCTAGTTGGTGCCTATATCTTGTGTCTTCATGGGTGGACAACTTGATGGCAGTTAGTTAAGACCTCTGTTTTCGCGGTCATTCTCGTATAATTGCATTATTAACGCTTCATTTCTTAATTTGCTTGCAGAATAAAGCGAACAGCAGGAGTTCGCCGAGTTTTGTCGCAGAAATAGTGGGTTTCATAAGATATACAGTTTTCGTTTAACTTAATCCAGATCCAAATTGGATAGAAAACTATGATTGTATTAAAATCTGCCTGGCTTTCCACTTTATCTTTGTTAGAGGGAGGGGAGGGCAAAATATGACGATTCGTTAGTACCTCAGATTTAACATAGCTTGATACCTTTTTTTCCACTATGCTATTTCGATACTATAGGAATTAATTACGCAGGATGCCAGATTTCATTGAACGTAGGCCTTTACCCGTTATCATGATCACATTTTATCTTGTTCATTTGACCTCAGAAGAGTACAATCACGAATTGCAGAAGCTTGGAGTTCGCATAGCGGTGCCACCCCCAGTCTCCATTTGGGTGGTGAATACAGTAAAGCAGTAGAATACAACTCATGCCAGATGAGGGCAAGTTGCAAAAGTTAATGTAGATTGAGAGTGCTGAGAGTCAAGTCAGGAAATCAGTAAAAACAAATTCGCTTTAATTTCCAAAACTTTCTGCCGATTAGAATCAATAGATTTGTTTTATCACTTAGTCGCCTTATCTTCATGTAAGGAAATCCATGTAACTCGATCCCATATAACTTTACGATGGAATCGAATTGGGTCAATTTAGGAGATTTATGTGTCGGTGTATCCTTTTGGCGCTTGAGGTTACCCAAATTGATTATCTGCACACTAAGCGTCTATCTCAAAATATTGTGTTTGGTTAATTCCGAGCCAACATTTCCGATTTACTAACTTTTTAAACTAAATTATCAATTTTTTGATCAAGATTGAACACGGTAGACACACGAACTGATTTGCTAACCACCTCCAAACAAAGATATTGCTTTACAAATGTTTCCTAAATGGGTAGCAAGTTCCAGATTAAATGTTATTTTCCGAAAACTCATGCTATGTTATTCGGGAATCCAGTACTGAAATCGCTGTATTCAACCTCTATGTACTATAATAGTTGTACGAGACCTCGGAGGTTTTTTTGTCCTTTTTAAAACATTTTCGATGGTGAAATGCTGTTATCTACGCCTCGAATTAACCTATCAATAATCTGGTTTTGCAAATTGCCTTCTAAGTTATCTCTTCGTTCTATTGAATTAGTGAATACTCATCATCAGTATATTCCTCCAAATCAGCTACCACAAACTATGAGGCCAGTGTAGCTTTTGATCATTGTCTTTTTTCATTAATCATATCTATCATACTTAGTGAAAGTTTGAACAATTCTTCATGGAAATTTGGGCTATTTTTACTCTTCAGTAATGAATAAAAGCCGAAGATTCTTTGAAAATTATTAACTCTCATTGTCCTATTACCATTTAGTTGTTTACCTTAATTAAACGGTCAACCTATTTGAATGACTGAGCTACTTTCACCATTCCGTAGCTCTACTTATAGGATTTTCACAAGAGGTGGTAATTAGCTCAAATACTCCATGTTCTAGTTGCAATAACAACTTCTTAATCAAAGGGACCCAAAATCGCATTGGAAGTAATTCGTCTGCTTTTCATAATGAAGATCTTCATTCAATCTCAGATATGAAATAGGAAGGATCTCGTTAATCAAGTATAATCGGACATTTTAAACAGTAGATAAAACCAAGGACTGATGCTTTTAGTGCATTAAGTGGAAAGAACAAAATTTCCGTGACTGCTGGTTTAATCAGGGCAGTAGGCGACAGTCCCAGGTCATAATATTTGAGGTCAATAAACAAAGGAGACCAGTGTCCTTAAACTATGGGAAAGGTTAATAGACGATAGATATAAATTTCTCAACTTGAAGGTCACCGAAATTGAATCAGCAGCATGGTATAAACTACTTTGTTCAGCGGATGGCTTCAACAAAATATAATGCGAAGTGGTGGCTAAAAACTGAAGGAAATGATGAGGACGATGAGATAAACTTGATTAAACTTTTTAACTGAAAAAGAACTAGCTAAGCTGATGATTCAGGACCATAAAAACAAGGTAAGGTCCTTCTTATGTGTTACATACTTGCCCCTAAGTAAAGATTGCCAAACCTGTGTGCTCTGCGAACTACGGTAATGCGTAACAGCATAAATAGGGCTGCCTGCTCTTAACTAAAACCACTTTTGGGGGGGGGGGGGAGTGAGGTGGGGGAGGGGAGTGCCAATACAGGGAAATCGGCGACTAATACTTCATATTGTTTTATTATGTTAGGGTTATTAATTTATAAGTCATTTATCAATTTCGAATAGAATAAATAGCGCACAATTTAAGCCGCCGGTGTGCATCTGATTCCCGAAAATGAAATGTGATTTTATTGCAAGAGTGGATAGAAAAGGTCACCTCCTAAGATTTATTAAGTTTATTGATTTTTCTACAGGAGATTTGATTAGAAAAGGGCAACAAAATGTATTCGGAGTGACATCGTTCACAGTGGGCGTAAACACAAACGGACATTCCTCCGATGATCTGTATTGAAACTCTGATCTGATATGAAACTCTTGGTATGCGGTTCTTTGATTTTGTTGCGTTTTAATTCGCTGTTTTTTCCTCTTTGAAAATGATACATCTTCGCTCTCCCATGAGTATGGTATTGAATTGCTTCTAAGATCGCCAGGAAGCCATTTGTGAAAACGGCTTTATTGAGGTGGTAAAATCAACTACACAAGTAATCTAATTGAACATCCGAATCACTTTTTATTACCAAACTAAGATTAAGTTCGAATTTTGGTGTATAAATGAACAGTAAGTGTCTCTAAAAGGTAGTTAGTCAAATGCAACTAGAATACAAGTAAATTAAGACTTCTTAACTACTTCTGACTAAATTCGACGATTAAGTTGAAATTCGCACTAGTTGCAAAGAAAACCTAGTTGCACTAGACATGTAAATGTTAAGAAAAGTATTTGTTTAAAATTCAAATCAACTCTTTGTCTTTCCAATTTTTTATCAATCTTACTTCAGTTCCGTTGCATTCCACTATTACAAAGTTTGGGAAGAAATCATTTTTGTTTCATCAACATCAGTGAACTGACTAAATTGACAATGTGTAGTTTGCTAAAAATAAATGCATGTTTTCAATGAAGGGAAATCCATTGACAAGTCCTCCCTTCTCATATGGACATTTATAGGAATTCAACTCTAATAAACTGTGTGACGTCAAGTTTTTCCTTCCGGGTTAATGGGTCTGTCTTATGACCGGATTGCCAATTGCGCTATCCCTTTAGAAGCATGTGAATTTACTCAAGAAACTGGGTTACGTAATATGTTGGTCATGAAACACTCATAAAAGGGGCTGGTCATTGAAAATTGAGGGCAGAGGGACTTCGATCGGTTAACTGTACTCCCACCACCTACCTAGACAAGTTATTAAGCTAGACTTGGTTGGGGAGACCCTAGGAAGAACTCGTGGTCAGTCACCCGTCTTATGAACTAGGTTTAAGTAATATGATTGGTCATCCTCTTCACTGAAAGTGTACCAATCTCGAGACATCTAATTTGGCAGTGTGAAAGTTGACAATTACACCACTGCGTTAAGTGAAATCGATAACACTACCCATTTCGTAAAGAATCAAGTTAATTCCAAACTCATTTTACTCTGATAGCACTGAACTTTGATTGTTTGTCCGAGTGAAAGAGGGAAATGCCACGAATCCTCTCATCTTCGCTCTTGACACTCTGGTCACTCATAAGGCTGATGTCAATTAGCGTCAGTATTAGAAAGTACAGATTGTAGGAATTAAAACTTGCAAAATGAGGCATTTTGAAGGCGTCATAAAGGCCATCAACAAATTACACCTAAAAATAACTAGTAATAATATTTATAATTAAGGCCATAGTTATCTTTAAAATAATTTTGACTAAGAATTTTATCATATCTATTTAATCTATTTATTAACGTTTTAAAAGTTGGATTACACCAGACGTTAGGGATTTTCTCAATCCTTGCCATGACAATGGCGGGTAAAAGTAGAAGTCTTTAATTTTGTGACTGCACAGAGGGATCTTAGGCCTGCAAAGGGTCATATCATAGAACGAAAAGCTCGTCATCTCACAGAATTACATAATTTTCGTTAAATCTCTCTGGGTCTCAGAAATTGCAGCCTTTGGATAGGTTGAACATACGTAAGGATACGTATTACTTCAGGAACATTTACTAGATTGTACTTTCTTCGAGCACCAAGGCGAAAATTATGCAGACTCCCTTGTTAGGGACACTTTACACCATTATTTAAAATGGTCGAGTGTAATAAATTATTGTCCATCATTTGCATATGCAATTTGGTTTCTAAATATAAAATTGTGCACTCCAAGATTATTACTCCTAATATGTTTGGCGAGACGATGAGTTAATGCATTCCGATTACAAGGCAATCAACATTGAGAACATTATGCATTATGCGTTTCAATAGAAATAAGAAGGACGGCTCTAAAGACGTTTTAAGCATCCTAAAATCAAATTATGCATCATTAATATAGTTTTAGTAAGAGCGGCAAATCGTTTAATTAAACTGAATCTGGTGTTTCTAGGGTTGTCGATAGGCAAAGGCTATTTTTACTAGAAAATATTTGTAGAGTTGCATTTCCCCATGTATGGAGAGAATCATACGTTGAGTGAAAATTGAAAACGAAAAACTACAACAGTAGTTAGCAACGGTTAGGTCGAAATTTCACAAGTTCACTTGCTCTGCTCTCAATGTAATTCCTTTATCGCCTCTCTCTTCTTCCTTTCTAAAACTCTACAAGTCTATCCTAACCCTCGTTCTTCAGTTTGTTGGAAGAGGTTGCTTTATTCTGTTTGCCCTCAAGATAATCAGATCAGATCAGTTGAACAACTAGTTCCCCAGATGTTCAAATCTGATATCTCGGTAAATTGAGAATGTGATTTTGGTTATACCATACCGATGCACCCAGCCAGCAGTAGAATTAGTTTTAATTGGCTAAAAAACAGCAGTTGCTTCCTCAAATAGTTAAATAAACATCGAGTTAATTAAGATCAAATGGAAATGTCATGATTTGATTAAATGTTGCGTTTTGATAATAGTGTTTTCTTTTCAATAAATTAATAAATACAGGGTGAACAAAAATACAAGCGTTAAGAGCTCAACATTTTCGCCTTTATAAATGTACTTGGATAGATTGAAACAACAACTATAGGCTAACTCTGAAAATATTGTCTAACAATAAATTTACCGCGAATGTCATTTTTAACTAACCCAATTTATAGAACATTTACCAGAGACAGAATATCCTTGGTCCGGTTCAGTTGTAGTAAGCAGAAATAACTAAATAACTTGGTTTTAGGTGACAAACAAATACGTGCAAAATATCCATTCTAAATCACAAGTGCACTCACAAGACCATAGATGGTTATTAAAAGTGTAAGAATTTGAAAAGAAGTAGTTCGAAACATCGAACTTTACTTGCAGGAACGACTCAATGGAGAAGCAGTGATGATTTTGCGGTATCTGTTATCATAATTTACTTATAATTTTATTTTCTATCTCTTCATCATTATCATCTTTACTGCCACTTTTACCTCTGGCCTCATTTGTCAGTTTTTCTCACACATTTTGGGTTTTAATACCCACTTACTCATTTTCAGCTTTCTAGTTACAATCCTTTTTGCTTCTTATCCGTTCTTTCCAAATAAAATCATTCTGCCGTCGACTCTATCTCCCACTAATTGAATTCATATATTGTGAAGATAATAAAGCCCAGCTTGCCATCTATGTTCTACTCTAGGCTTTCTCTAAGATCGAGCCTAGAGAAAGTGGAAATACTTGATGCACTTATTAATTACACTTCAATCCATTCCAACAGCCTTCTCCTGAAAATGTATTAGCTAACTGCCATGCCATCCATTAGATTTCCAACCGTTAGTTTAAAAACTCTGTGTTTTTTTAGTAGAGCACGTTGAAATATCTGTCACAACTCATATATTTAGTTATCAATATCAAAAGAATGGCATCGATGTAAGCTACTTCGAGTATCCACACTTTTTGCATAGATTTCTTCTTCTGCCAATTTAATTCGAAATAGTGCGTAAACAACGTGTCTAAAACACTGTAGGATTCTCCAACAGACAAATTTGCTCCATGCCGGTAAGGAAAAAGCAATTTGTTATTTGACTTGGCCAACCAATGAGGTGCCGACTTTTGGTGGAAGTGTAGTGCGAACGTCCTGGTGGCTATTTGCGATCACACGACAATCACCCCACTTTTATCTTTCCCCTTTATACTGTGACTTCTTTGTTGGTTTCGATTGACTTTAGAACTGCATAATGTGGGAGTTGTATCCAGAATTGATACAATGAATTTGTTTAATATAATTTCTGAAAAACGGGTATCATAAAGAAAGACACCGTAAATCTTGCATGAGCATTGTGAGTACAAAGGAAGCAACTACTAACCTTTGCATATGAATTTCTCTCTATTTTTAGTGTCTAAAGCAACGATCAAAGTGGATTCCTATTTCATTCGCACAACTTCCATCATAATAATGCCAGATCTAGTATGCCTTTGGGTTAATTTAACTCCACTTAATTAGGCGATATTAGAAATTATTACCACCTATTAGAATCATTTTTACATAGTTCCATTTATTTCAATATTTCAGTTTTAGCCCAATTATATGTTTTGAAATATCACATCTACACCAAGTTATAGAGTAGATAGATAATTAACGGGCTATTTAGCGTACTTTATAAATACAGCTTTTAATTTCCAATCGATTATAAACCAAAATATCAAAATCCCAACCTTGCATGCCAATAATCTTCAGAAAAGTAGGCCTTTGATTTTTACTGAACAGTGTTCAATAGTCGCCACGATAAATGCAATGTATCACAAAGTACCTAAATCAGGTACCAGCATGTATAAAGAAGGACCAGGAATAAGAAGGACAACTTTAAATACTTTTAAAATAATTTTTTAGAATTTGTTTTTCATTTATTTGAAACTATCTTACTTTCTAATGCTTGCACAAACCGAGTGCAATCGGTGTGCTCCCCTTTGCATCTGAATTCGGTTTCCGTTTTGCATTCACTCTGCCCTACGATGACGCACCTCTGCGCAGAACTTTTCACTCTTTCTTTCATCTCCCTCTCCCTCTCTCTCTCTCTCTCTTGAAATTCCATCGCCATTGAAGAAAGTACCTCAATTTTCATTTTCGTCGTAATATTTTTATTTGGAAGGCTCTTGGATGTCGTTGAGTTTCTACAAATCTGACGATCTCAGCCATTATAAATAGACCAATGGCCACAGTATTTTATCAATGCATTTATTATTGCGATAAGAATCTTATTTTAGATACGGCAAAACCAGTTTTTCAATACCTTCCTGGTGGGCAAATCCGAAATTTTCCATTAAACTCTTAACCTTTATTGATTTATGCAACGGTCCCTATCAATAATAAAGTAAGTGCTTTGTGCCATGTTAAATGCCTCATTGCTAGTTCTGCCTACATGTTCTCGGTCGTAAAAAGACGCAAATAAATCGAGGTGACAACGCCAACCAAGTGAGCATAATTTCAGTCATGAATCCTGGAATTGGTTGATAAAGATAGCTTATTAAGACATCGCAAAGTAAACAATCTGGACAACTCAACCTGACATTTGGAATACGAAATCTCGATATCTGCTAAAAGAGAAAGTTCATAAGTTATTCCGAATTTGGAGCCAAGGCTCTTCAGATTCGATGGGCTTCCTTACATTCTCATTTTTCACCCAAACATTCATTCTTTAGATAAGCTAAATCCAATGTTTTTAGAATCTCTCCAGGAGATAAAAGTTCCAATTTTTGTCTGACCGCTAGCTTCATTCCCAAACGTTGGATTTTTATTATGAAGCGGTAACGAAAAAAATATGTATCATTGTTGACTGAAAACATAGTTAAAAAAGCCTAGTCGTTATCTCAGCCGCTTATCTTCATGCCCACAGATTTAAAGAGCAATTTTGAGTAGCAGATTTTAAAAGAACCTTTAAAATATAGCTATTTCCTATAATCGAAGGAGATTGGTTATTAATTTCTATTCAAAATATGGACCTCATGATATTCTGGAAAATACCTACTGTTCTAATTATTGCAGCAATTATAATTTATATTTATCAGATTGCTAGAGATAAATTTCTCTCCTTAGTAAATATTATGATAAAAATCATTGGTCTGTTACTCTATTTCAAATGAGAAATTCATTCGTTTTAAAATCAGCATACTCTCGTAGTTTTGGAGATTAAACAAGAGAAGTGTTAAGCCATTGCTCATACGGTCATCCCCTCTAAATGAAAACTATTTAAGCATTTACAATATCTGTCTTGAATTCTAGAAATCATTTATTCGTTTTGCATCTTGCAAACCCGTTATTATCTCATTGAAATGCAATCAGGATCGAAGGGTGGAGATTTCGATATGGTGAGGGAAACGAATAATGTTTATAAGCTTGACAAAGTGCAGGAATTGATTAATGCATGCTTCTTGTAGTGTGTCGGACTAAATAAACTAATAGTTCCGATAAAATAGACTCTAAATGTTCCTTTGTATATTTTTGAAAAATAAATGTTGACTGGCTTACTCCTCTCTCTTGACTGACGCCTGAGCTACGTTGCATCCAGCTTTTAAAACTAATGTAAATTCGCCTTATTACGCCTTTTAGGCGACAGTTACCATATCAGATCCAAACTAATGTCTTATAAATTTGTTTAAAGAGACTGGTCTCTATAATATAACTGAGTCTGCAATTTAAAGTGGCGCTGTGCTTATAAGATTCTGTTGACTTGTTGGTTGGAAGTCTTCGGAATCGTTAGGAGCATTATCTATAAGTCCTTAGCACGCATTCTTGAGCTTCTAAAACTCCCCCTAAACTAGTCGCTGCGCTTATTCCATAGTTGAATGATATATGTGATTATTTCTGAATCTTTTCAAAAAAAATTTTAGGGAGTTTAGAAATCTGACTCCTTTCTGATCTCAGTTTTCGTTTCTCGTTAACAAGTGTGACGCATGATTCGCGTGCATATAACATTGCAAAGCAAAGTGTATTAATTAAAAAAAATCATGATAACTATGCAATATTATATTCATGTAATTTAATTTTAATTAATTATATCTGAAAGTCTGGAAAATAATTTAATATTTATTAAGTGATAGAAATTTTAAATGAACGTTACAAGGTCACTAAGTATGGCATGGAAGTACATATGAGTGCGAGTTTGCTTATGGTAGCGTTTCGCTGTCACTAAAACTTATTGATTAACAAAATCGAAAACATGTGTTATTTATAAAAACTCTTAAAGTTTTAGCAACAGTGGCCTCGAGATGTGCTCAGCGATTTTCACCCATTCATTTACTTGAGTGAAGATTCTAATTGTTTAAAGTTTCTCAGACCATAAAATCCTTCAAAAGTGAACTAAACTATTAATTATTGTTAGCAAATATCGTGTTGCAATCTTGCCAATTTTCCCACTCTTATTCGGATTAAGATATCCTTCATCTCCTTGACAAGAGATTATGGGATGTCACTCTGTGGAACTTCGAAAGGTGTTAAAAAACATTGGTTCGAATATATGTCGTTCCCTTAAAGATGTTTCTTTTTAAATCAAGGCCTAATGGCGTGATTTGAGTGCAAAGGAATATAATCATTCTCGGTTCAAAATAAGTACAACTAACAACTTAGTTAAACCTGCAATATAATAGAAGGAAAACATCATTCTCAATTTCGATAAACTTTTGGTAGCCATTTGAGTGCGTGAAAGTTCGTGTAGAAGACTCGTAACTATTTGTTCATTTATATGTATAAAACCGCCCATAAATTAACGTGAGCTTATTGGTGAACAAAAACTTAACTTCAGGGCAAGCAGTAACCTGGTTTTCCGTGAGTTCACGCTACCATTCTATGACTATCCACTACTTATGACTTCATTTAAATACTCTACGTAATTGCACTTTTACTACGGCGTCTTGTGACCCTCTTCTTTCTAAATTTGCATTTAAACCCTATGATCAGAATAAAACTATTTAAGCCCCTTTAACGAAGTGTTGACACAACTTGGAGGAAAGGTATCCTGCCTACAATTGACTACCTCATTTACCAGGAAAAATCAGGAAGGTCGATCAATTACAACATCGAATGTATACCAATTAACATTGATTTCCTGGTTTCCTCATTCAGCAATGGTCTTTTCCTTCTTTTGTCAGTATAATTATACCATTTTCTCATTGATAACGCCTTTAATATTTATATTTAACAATGTTGGATAGAACATCCTCCTCAGACAAATACAGGTCAAGCTATATAAGTACGACTGGGTTAATTTAGTCCATGGGGTACGGAAATCGTATTGCTTCACTGATTATCTCAAGAGAATGTTATCCTTATTTTTCACAACCTTCTCAAGGTAAATTTAACGTCAACATTACTAACGGAATTCCGATATGCGACGTTCAAACTCAGAGTATTCAGAAATTTGGAATTTGAAGTTCTGTTATGCCTATGTTAAAGCAATCCCACCAGTGTGCCAAAATATCTCTTCCCTTACTGCAATTACTCGCATACATTTAGCAGCCTCTGTTTCGTTCGCCGTCACTGTTTAGACAAATTAAATTTGGGTGGGAATACACGCTTATCGAGACAGTATTATAGATTTTTTGACAAATTTGGATAACGCGGATTGGTTAATCCAAGGAAATCTTAAATTCTTGTTGACTTGTTCGTTTCCTGCTCTTATTGATGTCTGATGAATAGAAAAACAGATTTTTAACTGGTTAACCAATATTTTCTTTCTTTTACATCGTTAGTTATATATAAACTTCTTCAAATTTGAAAATTAATAATTCATACCGTTAATTGCATACATTATTTCGTTTTTTAAACACAGCACGGAGGCCTTTTCTGTCTAAAAATAGTTTAGTATTCTTCTTTAAGGGATATTTTTAAAAATTAGAATATCGTAACTACTGAATTAAAGGTATTTACAACCATTTTACCGAAATTGCTGGTAATACGATTTAAAACAGTAGTTCTTTTAATTTTTCCAGTATTCAAGCTGCTATAATCGGTACTTTGGTGTTACACGAACGAACTGTCTACCGACATCCTTAATTTTTCCTGGCCGACAGCAGCTTTCAACCGACTAATATTCATATTAAGACAACATAGGTGATGTTTGAGTGAGAACGCTTTGAATTTTAGACAATAAATTTGAGTGATTTTCCAGACACATTGGATTGTCCTTCTTTTGAGAATTAAACTGACCTAATATTTTAAATTTTACATGGGGTACTTTGCGTCGTTTTCTACTATCACATTTTCCCAGTTGTTAGCCCGGCTAAGCGAAATTCAAAATAAAGTGGTATATATGTGAACTTCTGTTAGCTCTACCATAGTAAAGTGCTCTTAGCCAATCTCATTTATCCACAAATGTTTAAGAGGACTAAATAAATCGGTGTGACACGATATCTCGCCGAATGTTCTGGTCATGTCTCACGCTAACCTTTGGAGTCACAACATTGGACGTGAACATTGTTACATTTCCGTAGGCAACTCAATGCTTCTAGAATTAGAATACAGGCAAATTCTTGGTCTGTTCCCCCGCTCGCACCTTCTGGATTAGTTTGCTGTTAAGGTTATGTAGACTCCTCACATACTCAGAATTTGGCATGGTCACTAATAGTAATTAAGTACGGGTGAAAAGTTAAGGCAGGGCCATTAATTTCTTCGACTATTATAATAGATTATGCCAGTAGATATAATCACAAGAGAACCAACAAAATCTGCCCAAATCAGACGCCCAACACAGAAGCTATAAACACCAGCCTCTCCCATGGAGACTCACAAAGCAGCAACATTACCCGATCCAGGCCAATCAGTTGCTGGCCTCCAAGTATTACAACTTTATCCAAACGGACAGAACACAAACTCCAGTACTACAGAGACTGTCCCCATCAATCTGTGAATGTTCACTTCATCGTCGTCCACAATACTGCAAACTATCAAATATAAAAAGCAACCAAGAGCAATACTCGAGAGGTAATCCAACACTTACTAACTACTTGCGGTCAATGAGAAGTCAAGGTCCAGCGTGGATCAGACGCCAAAAGAAAAGACTATGGATGAATGAAAATCTCAATCCGGAAATCAAGCAGTCGAACTGCCACCAACTAATCCCAACTATTTACTGTGAACACTAATTATATGCACCCTCACTTTGGCCTCCTCGATGTAAACCTTCTGGATAACTTCCACTCTGCTGCATTTGTACATACTGCTAATGAACACACATCTAATACTCCTGCTCAATCCTCGAAAAACGCTGTACATCATTCAACTCTTTCATTCCAGTCCCTGCCCTCAAGCACTGTTGACCATGCTTTCCAAAATCTTCTACATCTCAACCCAAAGTTTTTATTGCATAAGTTACATAGAACATGTATTATTCGAATGGCCGAGTACACTGCTTTAAAATATTCCAAACGGTGATTATATTTCCATCAATGACTAAGCCCGCACACCAAGCGGTCAGCGACCTCACAAATTGACTCACTCCTCGCACTGTCTGTATTTTTCTCTGTCCCGCTAAACATGACTCATCTTGGTGATTTTAACCTGGGTTGGTCAGCTGGTAACATTTCGCGGCAAGCGAATTTCCAAAATGTGGATATGAAACCATCTTTCATAAAGTTTTAATGGGTCAATTTTGCTCATTACACCTTAGGAGTGCATGATAAATTAATTATAGATAGGAGTATTTTTCTCAGCGACTGAACAGTGCTCACACCAGATATCGATTTCCAAAAACGTAGATTTCCACTGAATTATATTTTCATGATGTAATTTCGAAAAATTGTGCAAACGTCAAGATTGGATGTTGCTAAAAGTCTTATCTTTAGAATGGTTGATGAGGTTTAAAACACGAAATTTTTTGAGCCGCCTTGAATGAGACTTTTATTTCTGCAACTTTTGGTCAAACCTCTTTTTTTACGGTTGAATGCGTCCGTAACTTTGGTAAGATATACTCCTCACCCAGTCATTCCCTCAGAAGTATTTTAAACAAGGTGAATAGCATAAATAGATGGAAATAGTGATTGTGCAGTTTATAAAAAACCAATCATTTGTTCAACATACTATCAAAGCATCCGAAAATTGGTAGGGGGGAGAAGGATGGAAAAATTCACACTCAGCTTATTTCTATCTATCGAATTCCCAAATTTGGATTGTCCTTGTTAACATAATCTGTATTTCTGATTTCATTTCATACATTTCTTTGAAATTTTCACCTCAAAAACACTACACTTTCCAAGTTATAATTAGAAGATAGCTATGAGATAATCGATTTAGAAGAAGAGTAATTGATTTTTTCACTCGCATAAGGAGATTTTCTTACAGTTAAGTCTACCGAATCAATAAAATCGAATGTCGAAAGTGAAAGAAGCTCAAATGTTTTTCATTAATTTACACTTGAAATGCGCGTTTCCTAGGCCCCAGATATTTCCTTTTCCAATTTTTTAAAAAAATTGAAAAATAGGACTATGATGGGATTTTTTTTGGTTACTTTAAGGCAAACTTAATTGATAGTGTTTTTTTCTCCTGCGTGATGTTCTAAAGTTATTTGATAGATTTATGTGTTAATATAGATTGCGGTATCAATAATAGATAAAAATTCGGATTTTAAACTAAACCCCCAGGTTTACCTTTCATCTGAATTGCCTTGGAAATTTTACATCTATGCTAGAATTTATCTTATTGACTACAATTTAACTTTGAATACATCAGTGGTAGAAATAAGTAATTTGTCATTTTCAAGGCAGATGTTGAATCCAATTTGTGTCCAGACATATTACCTTTTCATTTGTAAACTTTATTTATAAGCAACAAATTTCACTTTATTATTAATGGGAAAAATGCCCAGCCCCAAGGCAGTCAGAGAACACTTCAGAGCTGGATATCTGCAAGAGCACTAGGCCATTGATTTAATGTATGATCAGGTGCAATTAAGTAACAATAATTTAAATGATACGCGAAAAATGGAATGATTCGCTTTCAAATCTCTGTCTGACTCAAATCCTTAGTTAAATATTAAAGAATCACTGAAAAAACTCGCATGTAAATGGTCCATTATGCGGTTACACTTAACGCTAATCGACAAATATAATAAGATGGTTAGTTAGGTGCCTCGTATTAATAATTATGTGGAAAGAAGCACATGCATTTCTGCGTTTTATTGATAATAAAGAATTTGCCATTTTTATACGAAATTGCAACGTTTGTGAAAAAACAGTGTTTGACCCCAAATCACACACCCACTCCACTCCCGATGCCAAGCCACAGTCAACATTTCTGAAAATTCTTTTATTTATGTGGGATTGAAGTTAAGCAGGAAAAATCATTTCAAATATGCACAAAAGTGCTATTTAAGACGTATTTTCAAGAATGCTATTTGGTTTTGGAATTCTCTTGTGTCTGCATGAAGAAGAGGAATTGAATCTAATAAACGAAGCAGGGGAATATTTCTATTATTAGGTCTACAATTTTGCGCTCGCAGTTTCCCAAAAGATGGCGGTAGTAGTCAGTAGCAGTTGAAATAAATTAATCACAGATGTCGAACACTTTGTTTCGACATTTGTAAATACAACCCTACTTTGATATAACTTAATTTGTGTTTGCATAATAATTAAATTTTTAATTACATATGTCCGAATTTAAACCGAATTCTCGTCATTTGGGGGAAGTGCTGCTTTTTTATTTCAATATGAAAAAATCTGCGGACTGGCTGAGGCTCACCGAATTATCTCAGATACTCGTGGTAAAACGGCTATTAGCAACAGAACGTGTCGATGGAAATGATTCCAACGTTTTAGATTGGTGATTTTTCTGTCGAAGACCGGCATGGTGGTGGAGGGGAAAAGTCGTTGAAGATTCAGAATTGAAGACGAGCGATTCTTTTTGAAGACTCGTTTCAAACTCAAGAAGAATTATCATCAGAATCATTGGGTGGGTATCTGTGAGCAAACAATTTCAAAATGCCTGAAACAGTTGGGAATGATTGAGAAAGAAGGATGTTGGGCACCTCACGTTTGTTTGCTTGTGAATAGCTAGTAAACAGCTGTTACTGGGGCCGAAAAATGGGTACATTACAATAACCCAAATCGAGCGCAGAAAATAATGGGGATTTCCTGGCGGTCATACTGCTACGTCAACACCTCGGCCGAATATTCATGGCTCAAAAGTCATGCGTTTGCTCATGCTTTGCGTTTGGTGGGATCAGCTTAGTGCAATTTATTATGAGCTTCTGAAACCGTCTGAAATCATCACAGGTGAGCGTTATAAAACGTAAATGATGCACCTGATCCGTGCTCAAGAAAAAAGAAAAACGGCTAAAGTACAACGAGTGGCAAGATAAGGTTGTTTTACAGCATGATAATGCTAGACCTCCTCAGGTTGCCAAAGTGGGGAAAAAACATCTCCAAATGGGAAAATTTACCCCACTCACTGCACTTTCCAGATGTTGCTCCGTCTGATTTTCACCTCACTCACCTCGCTCAATGGCACACGGCTGGTTGGCTGACCAGCACTTTAGCTCGTATGAAGAAGTGAAAAATTAAATGGACTCATGGATCTTATCGAAAGATGAAAATTTTTTGGTGTGGGATTCGCCTGCTGCCAAGAGATGGGCCAAAGTGGTAGCTAACGATGGACAATACTTTGAAACTTAACGTATGTAATCGTTTTGTTGTAATAAAGCCTCAAGTTAAAAAAACAGCGGGAGCAAAGTTGTAGACCCAATAGAAGGACTGTTTTCGGCTTACTTACACCTGTTTGCCTAAGAGAGCAGTTCATATTTTCTTAAAATAAGATTAAGAAGTTTTAAAAACAGAACTGGATATATTAGCAAATCTATTTAATAGTTTAAAGTTTCCTTTTCAACCATGAAATTAATCTTTATTGAATATTCTACTTTAGGCGAACACTTAGTGTCACCAGTCAATCCATTTTCCGAATATTGACAATGTTAATTAAGTAAAAACCCAAGAAAGGAGTAAATTATCGAATTTTTGATCTATGTTAGTGCAATCATGAGGGTATCAACGGCAGAGGAATAAGTGCATCGTTTTATTAAGCAAAAAGTACTGATACACTCACCTAGCGTTGACAATTTTTTAATTCTAAATGATTGACTAAGGTGTAATAAATGGTAAGAATTATATCTCTCTAAGTTAAAAAAAAACGCTATACTCAGTAAATGTTTAGTTTATGAAAAATCGCCTCTAAATGGTCAAAAGTGCTATAAAATATGGTCATTTATTGTTAATTTGATAACAAATATTTTGAAAGAGGACAGTAAGAAAAAAAATATGTCTCTTCAAAATTATATAGTTATATTGGTTCTATGATATTATTTGTTTTTTTATTCGAGCTTACCTTGAACGGACTCTGATGAGCTAAGTTACTTAAGTAAACTCAACCCTTTATCACGTAAATAGAGCCAGCATGATTAACAAAGGAATTAATACAACCATTCCATAAACCATGAATATCATGAATATACTCCTACTTTAATGTAGATATGAACTTTGAACATCACCAAATTACGAAGTGAGCAACCTTCATATTAGAACATGGATTCAAGAGAAGCAAGACTTGATACTTACTTCTTGACCAACTTTCCTTTTCATTCGATACTGAACTCGTATCCTGTTTAGCTTACTCGCGTTCTTTGAAAACTCCTTTTGGCACTACCATAAGCATAACAATTATTGCACTCCTTCCCTACCTCATCATCAATAAATTTTTATCACGTAGAATTGATATTTTAAACGCGGATATTTATGTTCTAAACGATGGTATAAAAAACACGTATTAATCAAATTCGCACTAGCAAAATTCTGAAATTGTTATTTTCAAAGCCAGTGTCAACTGTTTATAAAAAATCTGAAAGGGCGAGTTTTTAAATGAGAAAAATATAATGTGAAAAAAATTATGCTTTGTGCACTATTTGTACCAGTTTTACCTATTCCACCGATTAGCACTAGAAAAGGAAGTTATCCACTTTCCTTTGGGCAAATCTATATCCTATAGCTTTGCTAAGCTCTTCTTACTATAATTAGTCTGGGGGCAGGTGTTGTCTCTAAGTCTCTTTAATTCTGATTAATCATGTGATAAATGCTTAGAATCAGGTAGTGTGGTGTAACTATTGAAGAATTTTATTGGCTTTGATCAACTGGAAATATTCAGCTATGGTTAATTGAGAATGGTTAAGTGAAGAGCCGATGTTTGCGCGGGTTTTTGGACAAAGCATTCTCAAGCATTAGGCAAGAATTATTTTTAAAACAACTGAAATCTCCCTTTTCGAACTAATCATGTTAATGCCAATAAAGCTGTGGATATAAATTCAAATTTTTCTAATAATTTTATTTGGCTAACTGATATTCTTAAAAATTAAACAAAGGATTTTAGCACTATTACTTATAGCCCATTAAGGTGTGAGTAGAGTCATGAAGTCTCTCACCACTTAACTTTCTTCTTGAGAAGTATTCTTGGTACGTTGGCTGAAATGTCTCTATGTTCATCTACGAGTACACAAAATGCAAGAAAAGATATGGCCACTACATGATTAAATTGACTGATTTTTCTTTGGAAAAGCAGTGTCAACTAATCAGAGGGCTTACCATCCGTAATGCGATAAAAACTTTAGGATAAAGGAGCTTTCAGTTATGTACTTCCACATTTCCTTCTGTTTGTGTCTGAGTAAAAGCATAAATTAATTCTTTCAGTAGGGAATCCTCTTTATCTGGATTATTTATATGACAACGAATCTGAGACGGCCTATTCGTTTATGTAAAATATGTAAAAAATCGCGCATCTTGTTTACCTTAAATTGCACGAATTTTCGGCAGAATTTACAAAAATAACATTAGTGCAAATAACAGTGACATCTTCAGTGTTATTAAAGCAATGCTACTTGACAGGATTAGAGTGCAGACTCACCTCTTGGTTTACATTCATTTGAATTGTAATACTAACTTTTTCTAAAAATAAAATACATCCAGTTCAATATTAAAGCCTGCCAGTATTACATTGGAAGTGTCGAGTTTGACACTGTTATTTTTCGAACCCAGTTTGACTCAATTTGACAACCAAATGCTACTTGTAAAGTGAGCAATTTTTTGAAAGACGCAAATTGCAATATATTTTACATTACCCAATCAAGTTATACTTTTACCCTTTTCCAGTGCAATAAACTCTCCAACTACTTTAGAGGAAGACTAAGATGTTTTTGGCCTGGCCAAAAGGAAAACCTTCGAATTAGCTCTCGTGATGCATATCTCTCATCCACAATACGGTACCCTTATCAAATTTATTCCATGTTGATCGATTAACAAAAATATTTGATCATCACACGGTATTTATGGTTTTTGTCTTTATATTAAATCATTGATAAAGTTTGTTTTATATGGCTGAAAATGATTTGATGACATCTAACATGCAATGATTTATTTCTTACATATTTGAGAAATACTTATATTTGCCCAAAGTTATCATTTTTTCGTTGATCCACTCTAAAAATTCAAGTTGGTTTTTTAGCATCGAAACATATCACGCAATCGCCCAACAGATTTATTTGTGAGTCAAGAGGGAATTAAAATAGGGAAATCGGAAAACAAATTGCGGCAAAAAATTACATATTTTTTACTTTATTCCGACTATTTACGCTGAGTTTATATAGTATTTTCACTAAAAATGACCAGTCCAATTACTACTGTCTTCATGTGAAAAGTGTCGATACGAGAATGCATTCGTTAACCAAGTCATTAAAATTATAAATTCAAGGGTTCATCCGATACTAAATATCAAGTCGAATTGGCGAAAAACAAACTGAAAGCGTGCAGGTCGAGGTGAACAGTGGATTATTGCTCCATTTTAAGTTAAAATAACTTTAAATTTTTAAATGATTTGCAGAGCAATGTCACAAAACCAAGGGTATTTGAGAACAAGTTTCGTTTCTCGAAATAAAGTTTTTTTTAATATTATTCAATTTAAACTTGCGATCCCTTGGACAGATTAAAAAGTTAAATCACCTCTTCTGACTGATAGCGCAACATTAAAACAAACTCCCTTCATTTTGAGAAGCCTTAAAGTAGTTTTAAAATTAATAGACTGATGCATCAATGTTAATATTAAATAGTATATTGTTTTAAATGTTAAACGTTGATTGTTAATGCTTTAAACGACAAATTTTCACTGACATTTTGCTAAGAAATTGTTAGGATTTGCGTTCTACTGTGCTTTGCGAAAATTAATATCGGACGTCAAATCTGATAATTTAATCAATAATTTGTTCATTAGAACTTATAGAAATTAAATTTGAGAACTTTAGGGCTTGAATATTTTGCTAATGTAAATTGGAATTCCATATAATTGACAATGAGCAACTTGTATACATAATCCAAACAGCAGGAGATTATCTTTACTGATAATATAATGCATTCAAACCTCGCTACGAATTTCCTTAGGCAATCAAAACATGAAGCGGCAGACTACTTTTTCGAAGAGGGTAACTAATAAGCAAGGCATTTTGGAATTCACGAATAATCAAAAGTGCGAAGTTATTCGCCAACCAAAGTAAAAGTCGTAAAATTTCTAGACAAAGATTAAATGCACGCCGCGCTTAAAATTGCTTCACATTTTGATCACAGGCAAATACTAAATTTATTGGTCATCATGATCGACTCAGGTTAAGTTCTGAAAAAGGCTTTCGTTTATGGGCTTGGAATGTGTTTACAAATTCCAATAGACTCAAACAAGAGGAAATAACAATCTCAAACACAATATTTTGGGATATTCTTTAAGGCTTTAAATTAACGACCCTCGCATTAGCACGTATCAGTTCGATTTTTGAGGAATCACTTCATCTGTGAGATAAACTAATGAAGAAATTATGTATTCCCAACGATCGTTAAAGTAAACTATCTACTTGAGTACCTGAAATTATCATAATGAAGTTAATAAGGAGAAAAAAATTGAATGGTAAAATGCTATCGATAACTTGAAGGTCAATACTTGAGCCTATTTCGCTGCATTCATTAAAATTCCCAAATAAACACGTTTTGTCTATTCATAAACTAATGTGATCAATCAAGTAACTATTCGACCGAATTTTTTAACACGACTCTAACTTACGATAAGGGTTCATGTTTAATGACGTGCCTATTTTATTGATAATAGATTTCATTCTGACCCAGAAGTGTAGATGGAATTCCAGCAACCCCACTGAAGCGTATTTCAATTCGTTAATTTAACGGACCTTATGGTTTGTATTGCAATACCTTAACGAATCTTTCGCTACACGTATGAAAAATATTAGTTGCAGTGATTAATGGGTGGTGGATATTTGTCCAAATATTCTGATTGGCTTGCAGCCTTTTTCGGTCTGTCTAAATGAAATGGGTTACTGAAGTTAACTTTTACAGTATTTTAACTTAAGTAATATTTTCTGATAATTTTTCGAATTCAGCATTTATTTAATTAATAAATATTCATCTGCCCCATGGAAACATATTTTTAATAAATTGTTTACAGGATTTACGAGCAAAATAATTGTTTTCGGCTTAAGCGATGATATTTTGAAGAAGATGTTAATAAAATTTGTTAATAATTTTTATTATCTAATCAGTGAGTGAAAGGGCGTTTACAAAACCCTTTCCATATATCATATTTCCAAAATACATGCGAAATACTGGCAAGGGTTAAAGAGATAATGAATTTGCATACTAATAAAAATGCAGGGCATGAAAATTATTATTTAGAAAGGCATCACTTGTTATGATTAAGATAAAATTAAAAGTATTTGCTTTGAAAGTTTCACCAATTTCGAGTTCGAAATTGGAGTGACATGACTTATTTATAAATAAGTACCAATCACAATTTCTCGCATTGTAGTATGGAACTCGAATGTATTATGTTGCACTCAAATACCAATCACGACGCCAAGAAAGTATCCTTTTGAACAGTGTCTCATGGCAAAAGAACAAAAATGTGTGAGAAATACGAATCCTCATCTTAAAAGAATGAATTTCGAGGTTAATCAGAATTTATTCAGGAAAGAAGGTTCGAGTTCTCACTTTCTGCCTTCTTATAAGCATTACAAAAGGCTATGATGATTGAAGTGGTGCATATCAAAATGTAATTCTTATGGCCGATAAGAGATTCGATGTGGGTTGCTTCAGAAGATATTTTGTTAAAAACAATAACAATTAACTTACGAAGAAGCAAAATCCCATGGTTTATTTTCGACCTCCCAAGTCATAAATAAATCGATAATGCCAGCATTAATATCGATCATCAAGTTTTTTTTTCAAAATTGATCACAGAGAATTCTAATTTGAATGCGATTCAAATTATTAGAGGGGATTCAGTATTTTTATTCAATAAGAAAGCAAAGCGAACAAGAGGATGCAGTTTTTAGAAGGTATAAATACACATTTGCCATTTTTAACAAACCCAAGCTTGTGATTGCAAATTCTTATATCGATATGTTTGTTTGTGGGCAAAAATGCCCAGAAAAGCCTTCAGAAAGAAATTTCAATAGTTGGCTTTTTTATTTAGAAGAGTTTTATTTATTTATTTTTTATTTAGAGGAGTATTTAACCATAAGACCCACAGAGTGATTTGTTGAATGGCTGTGAAAAGTGCAAATTTGAAATTGCGAAAATCTGATTTATCTCATGATGACGTTACTTCTATCTAGCACAGTATGCCGTTTATTAAGATTGAGATAACACGCAAACCTCATCATCAGAAATATAAATGCGCAAAGAAGAACCAAATCCTTTTCGGCTTTGAATGTTTCATACATTAAAAAAGTATGAAAAACGTAAATTTATTTTTAATTTTGAGTAGAGTTGTGCGAAGTAATCTTGGCGTGAAATTAAGTTAGGAAAATATATTTTTTTTCAATATTTATGTAGATGATGGTCAGTTCATGGAATTTTAGTTCTTTCTAATTTTGAATAGTTTTGCTCTATTTTTACCTGGTTTAAAAATATTCGACATTTTCGCGCCAAAAATATTCACTATGGAAATAAAGGCAGACTTTTTTTACTTCATAACTCTTATTCTATCTTTGTTCTAATTATATCGATTGCCATTGGAAATCAAATTTATTCAAAATGATCTGAAGTCTGAATTTTAATAAGTGGTCTTTATTCCTTATAAAGTATGAATGTGAAATTTGAGCCTTTGCAGGTTAAAATTTAAAGTTTACCTGAGTTCATGTCAAGAATGGCAGTAAATTTGCAGCCATTCTACTCTGTAGTAGGGAATGTTTGAATTGTTACTGCATGTTTTATGCAAATAAACGAAAAATTGGACTCTACATCAATCATGGTAAAATGACAGATTCATCGGTGTTAAACCAATACAATAACAATACATCAGGATCAATTTCTCCCTTGAAAAGTTTAAATCTCCACCTCGTGAGAATTTTAGTAAAAATAACGGGTTCGAAAATGATCATTCTGCGGGAGTTTTCGCAAAAAATAAAAACATTTTTGCACTATCGACCAGATAAAGGTCAACAAGAAAACCCGCTACATAAGTTCCATTTTAAAGCCTTGTGCCAATCAAAAACGATCAAAACGCAATAATCAGAATTAGATATTCAATGTTTTATTGAAGTCAGTGTTTTGCAATTCAGAAGGTCTCGTGAAAAGCTAAAATTTGTTCCTCTGAATGATAAAGAACTAATAAATCCAAATCCCAAAGGCCAAATCTCCATTTTCACAACTGATGACTTGTTGTCAAGCCAGAATAGTCCACCATATTAACACTGTAAAAGTGAACTTATTATTTTAAAATCAGTAAGTTTCAATACCATGACCCCCTGCACAATGAGAATAGTCTTTTCTTTCATCAGAGATGTTCTGGTTTATTTCTTCATTTAATTATGTCGTTAATTTTCTTCCCTCCTTTTATCTGTAAAATATATTGTCTTTAATTTAAGCAGAGGTATGCAAATTACTTATAACTCATTCACTTCAATTGCAGAGGTTATTCGAGATCCTAAAATAGGGAATTCTTCTTTTTTTTGAAGAACATTTTCAAATTATTCATATCTTTCTGGTTGCTTCATTAATTGACGTGGCAAAAACGTTATCCTTCTCCAAATAATGGCGTAGTGCATATTTATACAACTAGATGAACCCTTAAATTGTATTCCGTTTGGATTTGAATTAAATATTTTTTAACTCTGAAGTACATCGACATCATTTGTGATATTATTTCACAACAACCGCTATCTGAAGTATAGGCAGGTTAATTCATTTATACCTATAAAAGTTGCTTTTAAGTCAAGACGAGTAATCAAGTTACTCTGTCAAGCGAAAACTTAAATGCAAAGTATTTGGCAAAATAGTACGAAATATCGCATAAGTTGACGTATAAACATTAGTAAATGTAGCTGGTTCTGGTTCTTTATAACTGGGGGAAAAAATTCACTGCACATGTACACGTAGATGTGCTGCCATAAATGTAAGCGAAAATGTGTCGGAATTCGTACATTTCTTTCTGGGCAAATTAGATATTTTAAAGTTTCATATTAAAGATTACTACCTAATTTACATTCGTCAATACTAATGGTGTTATTCAAATTTCCTAGGTCCTCAGTTCTGTCTCTTTTGTCTTTTATTTAGAAATAAAATCTAGCCTTTAGAAAGAATACAATTAATAAAATGTCACATGATTAGTTTGCTCCTATGTATAGTGAGTGATGTAAGTATTTAGTAGTAATAAATTATTATTTGTAGGGTTTTCTCTCGATCGATCAGTATAACAATATTTCTATCCTAATGAAGTGTTTGTAAATGAAGGTGTGTTTAAATTGTTTAAAAGAGCGACTCTGCCATTGAAGACGCGAATGTAAGATAGCACAAAGTATACTGAGCGCCAGCTCAGATTTCCCAATAAAAAATTGAGACGGAGTGAAAGGTCACTTATTTTTATGGAAAAAGGAGAGAGAACAGAAACTTTTATGCAGAGCTAAAAATGCAAAAATCAGATTTAGTGAAGAAAATATAACTAATTATGGAAGATTAGTTCAATAAGAAATTGTCAGATAACGAGGGAAATCAATAAGCTGCTTAGATAACGCATTTAATCCTGAAGAGGTGGAAAACTGGAAAAAAGGATAAACAAGTCGCAATATCCAATACCACAAATAAAAAATCAATAACCAAACAAATAAGAAACGTAAATAAAAATATCGATTCTCTAATATTTAACTATTTCACAATTAAATATTTACTTTTTTCGGCTGATAGAACTTCAAAATTTGAGTTTATCATGTCCTTTCGACTGAAAGATTACCCGATACCAATCACTTTATATTTACTTCCATCGCTATTCAATAATTTTATGAGGTTATTAAGTAACCAAGGAATGGAATACAAATAAGGATAGATTCACTGATCACAAATATTTTCAACGCTTTTTTTCTGTAATTTAATGATAGTGCACACATTAAAAGTGAAAACATTAGTCTTTCCAAAAAAATTCAAGGTAGTTTTAGATGTATTGAATTGGATATTGTGTAGATAGACAAAGGAGAATGTGAAGAAAACAATGTAAGTCCAGTCCCCAGAATTCTTGGCAACTTAGCAGGCACATTAATAACCGATGTAACTAGCTTTAGCTCTATTTAAATTATCCTACTAAAAACAGTTGATTCCTCTCACACATTTAAATTTAAAGTTGAGTGCATGAGAACCACGTGAATGATACGAATGAATAAGTTTTCAAGTTGCACAAGAGCTATTTTGTTTCCAATAAAATTGATTATTTTAATTAAGGTTAAAAATTGCATTTACTCAATGGCAATGTGCTCAAAACCACTAAATCGTCATAAGAAATGATATTATCTGTTCTGGATAATTTTATAAATTAAGGCTTAAACCTTATATAACAAATTTTTTTTTACTATTTCAACGAGTTCATGACGGTATTATTTTATTCAAAATGTCTAAAATAAGCAAAGAAGACAGTAAAGCGTTGAAACTTTGACGCACAATTACGTGAACCATAAATCTCAGCAAAGAAAAAGGGAAACCCACCATAATCCCATTGTGGGGGATGGTCAATTTGGAAGAAAAACCGCATTTATCTTTCAATTCTCTGGCTTATGAATTGTAACACGATTCTTGTGGTCTCATATGCACTGTTAAAACGTTTCCGCTTTGGAAATGTCCCCTTTCTAATAATTCTTGATGTTTCATCATGATGAAAATTAATAAAAATTTCTACCCCTCTCATGCAAAGTGAATAAGCAAAACAAATTTCGTGGTTTCCAAAATATCCATTTTAATCGGGTAAAAATCTTTTGTTTGCCAATCAAGAATGGCAATCCATGTATGAAATCGAGTATAATGTGAACAGACTACTGAAAAGCAAAACATGTACCAAAACTAGTGATAAGAAATGGTCAAGTTCCTTTGTACTTCAGTGAAACAAGTACTAAGTTAAAAGAAGGATAAACAGATTCGTAGCACTAGTGGTTAGGTGGCACCGCCGTCTCAGCTTTTCAGCTTAGCCAATTGAGATACATGCTTTCTTCAGCAATCATAGGAGTTCGTGATTGATAAAATGAAAGAACTATAAATGAATGCAGACACTTTTCACTAAAATGTGTGCCTATGCGCCTACAATTAAGTGTATTCAACACTTATTAAGTCAGCATTAACTTTGCGATATTAACTCTCACTGACGCATTCTGTAAAAGGGCGAGGTGTATGTTAATTCCACTGTGGGCATTAAGTTGCAAATGTGCAACTCTCTAAGGCCAAATTGAGTTAATTTACACCAATTAGTGGGAGCTTCAAAGATGATTTTCTATTTTACATCAAACGTACTTACTTTCGATCTGACCTTAAAAATCACGAGATTGTAAATTATCCAATAAAAAATGCCACTTTATTTTGGTTTTAATAACGAAATTTAAACAAATAAAGTTATCAACCTGAAATTTTAAATAAAAATGAATCTCATATTGTATGTATTGCAAAATTTACATTGTTTCTCAAGCAGTAACAGTAGAGCCGAATAAACAATGAAAAGGTGGGAAATCATACGGGACATTTAGAAATCTAAACTTTATGAAACTTTACCCAAATTTCTAAACATATGCTTTTGTGCGATACCAAATTCCTTTATTGAAAATTACTTTATCATTTATTAGTGATTATTTAATCAATGATATATTTCTTTTAAAGAGTGGGAAAACATAATTTGATGTCCGACGAAAGTAACCATGTGATAAGATCGTAACCCAGCTAAACGTGTAATTTGGCAGACCCAAAAGTAGCATTAACTCCTTATATTCGTGGTTTTTCGTGTATACGTAAATATTGGGGATAAAAGTTATTCACTAAACCGCCTTTCAGGGTTCCATCCTTTTAGTTTAGTCTTGAGGGCCTGAATGGGTGCTCAATGAAACAACCCTTAATGTGTTTGGTAAAATTTTAATGATTTAGGTATACGCCAAATGAGATTTACATTTTGCGGTTTACAGGAGATTCAGCACATTCTTTAGAAAATCCCTTATTAAGGACAAAATATCTCTTGTTTAAACGAAATATTTTAGTGATACTTTCGGATAATGAAATATAAACAAATCTACCATTCAAAAGATTGCAATGGCGAGTGTCATAAACATGGATCCTAAACATTTCCAACTCAGTTTACAAATTGTGTCTGATTTTTGTGTGAATGGCGTTTTATATCAAGGAATTTTAAAGATTGCTGGTAATAATTATAAAGTATGGAATATTTATTCAACAAATTTCTTTTTAATCTTTACTATTCTTTTGATTTAATTTAAAATAGTGGTTGTTGGTTTTTTTCACATTTTTTTCATCAGAAGTAATAAGCCATTTGTAAAACAATCACTTAAAATAGAATTTCAGAACAGAGCAACTGATTGCATTTATTAGAATGAAGCTTTGACCGTAAAGGAAAAGCTAACTTTTATTCTCAAAATTTATCCATTATTTGGTCAAATAAAGAAACCGAAAACCTACATGCCAACTATTTTGTTCTCGTCAAAGCTTGAATTGCAAAAACATTCTCATACCCTGTTTATGTAACAAGTTACCATTCTCGTGACTACTATATCTTCTCAGAGTTCTGAAAGGAAATTTATCTGTTTTTTTTTGTATGGCTACTGGAACACGACTTATCATTGATGTTAATACGGCTTCATTTGAGGTTCCCTACTTTTGAATGCAATGCATACATGTTACTACTTACCACCTACATATAATCTATGTCAATGCTTGTTGATCAAGATATATGGGTGGAAAGTGCACATGTTTTATTGAGAAGGGAGGGGAAGGGGGAGGGGAGGATTGAGAAATATTGCATAAAAGTAGCCTAAATGGAATTACTTAAACTTAGTTTCCATGTCGGGTGGAAACATACCTATGAAAGATGGTAGGACATTTCCACTTGACGAAATTAAGATATTATTATCACTCATAGCGGTGAAAAGTGGGAAATAACTAAGCTGGAATAACAGCAAGCCGAACAGATGATCAAGGGAGAAGGATAGGAAATATACAAAGAACAGCAGTCTGGAAACAAATAATCTTACTTCATTTGATTTTGGAATCGGTTGGTAGAGCATTTGCCAGCTAGGTAACTGATGTTCCAAAATTTAAATTTTATAATGGATTTCAAACAAATTTTTAGAAAGGGATGGTCATGTCGGTTCGCTTCACTCGGATCCAACGTTTGAGAAAGTAAATGATCTCATTTGGTGTATCACCTCTTAGAGCTCAAACCCAGCTGAAGTTAGATGAAATGCATAAATTAGCAGAGGTACGGAATTTATGTTCCCTCAAAGCAAACTTTCTAATATCTTTTTTTTATAATTTCTTCCAATAAATATTGAATCAAGAGCTTATTCCTCAAATCGTTTACATACATTAATATGAATTGTAATACACTATATATACTTCGAACTAAACCATAAGACTTTAAGTTTTTTGTAGCCGTATTCATAGGAAAACTAACTTTACCAATAACGAATCCAGAAGAAGGTCAATAGAGGTCTATGAATGATGATAACTAGTGGGTCCAAGGCATAGATACCAGATTTAAATTCAGCAATCTTTCATAGTAGCTCAGCTACGAATTCTGTGCATATTTCAGAAGGAAAATATATCAATTATTATTTTAGATACTCAATTGCTATCTAAAGATAAAGGTTTCCCAGATCCAAAATTTAATCAATAAACCCTACTGTCATTTCTAGCATCTAAATCTTAAAATATAAATGCGAATGTTCTATTTAAATTAGAGAATTCAGATTCAGTTGATTGGACTTTGAAATGCCACTCTTGCTAACATTATTTTCTCTTAAATTTAAGTTATCCACAAAAAAAAACGATTTAAGAATTCAAAGGAAGTAGGGCTCTTTTGTCTTCTAAATTCTTGTACTTTTGTTTTCTTCCCTTCCCACTTACTTTTTTTGAAGATTTCATACTGTTGCCTGCTTTTAGAAGCTTCGCTTTTCTTGCGCTTGATTTTCAACGTAAACTTTATATCTTTTTCTTTACGATCAAAGGAGAAAGGTTACATTGTCATCTATGAATTATTATTTTGTTGGGAAAAAGTAATTACTTTGGCACGTTATAAACGCGAAATTAATAGAGTTAAGTTAAGTATCTAAATGTTACTCTACCTCACAAGAAAACTAATCCATAAATGCTTCAGCACGGCAAATGCTCACTGTGGCTCTTCAATTTCAAATTAAAGGAAACTATCTTCTGATAGACCGCCTTTAAAAGTAGTGGTATGAGAGGAAGGTAAAGTTTTAATCAATTAAATATTCTCAAGCATTTTTCTTCAATCTCTTAAACCCCCTCGGGACTTCAAAGTAGGGAACATGGGGTCTTAGGTTTTGCTTGACTGATATTGACTATCTATGGATATAGGTGGGCAAGTACTACTGTTCCGTCAATCACTCCCTTTACCCCTCGAACAAGTGCTCTCTTTTTGGGAAGTAGTTTGCACTTATCTTGTAAATATTGCTTGAACTATATATTTCTATGCGCGACTCATTTTATTGATTTCCAATATTATAATGCCAAAAGATACGCATTTGAAAAGAAAATTACCTATTCTCTATAGCTTTACTTCTCGAATGTACCAATTATAGGTGAAATCGTCAAGTCTGCATGGCTTACATTAAGTGCATTCAGATTCCACAAGTTGGCTTAAATAAACGAAAATTTATTCCAAAATAAATGATGTGATATTGCCATCACATTTATTGCAATTAATTTGCAATAATTAAATATTTACATATAGATATCAGATTCTATTGGCCTATTTTTGATAACCACCTTCAAAATGAAACATGGAAATTCATTCTCATTTTGCCTTAATGAAGCAATTATATACCCGGTATAATACAATGGAACAACAATTCAGCTGCAAGACAGAATATACCGAAAATGACACAGTGCCATGTAGTGATATATTTCTCTCTCTCACTCCTCGGAAAAATGAACTTCTGCAAACAGAAGGCCAATAATAAATGACTAGTATTTCAGGTAGAACATTTATTTTGAGATGACACAAGACATTCAAGGAAATCCCTGATGAGAAGCCTTAATACGTTACCTGCCAACCGTACGCTGTAACTTTTCATCCAAATAATGCAAAGAACTTGAATAAGCGATTTGAGTATTTTAGCTCCGACCACTTGTCCAGATGAATAAAAATAGCTTTTAATATAAATCTCATTTATCCCACACACTTTAATTTGCTTTTCCTTTTAACTGAAAAGTCTTTTATTAAAAGACAAATTAATTACCAGTTCCTAATAAAATTCAGCTTACAGTTTCCCTCAGTTTTCAACCGTGCTTTAAATATACCAATGATTTCATATTAAGAGATTTGCAATACTTCCTTAGTAGAAACACGTGGTTACTATGGTTAAAGTCGGATGTACGCCTAACGCTGTTATGAACGTTTAAAGGAACATAATGCTCTTATTCATGTTAGCCTATTTAAAAAACTGCAATATATTAAAGAAAATAAAAGAGAATAAACACGGTTGAAGTGCTTTCTGATCCAATGTAAATCACCAATAAAATATTTCAGGAAACCCATCAAGGCCTATGGTAGATAACTTAAAATCGTTTGATTTACTTCAAATGCCTTAGCATCTAGTAGTTCCAACGTGAATTAAAGTGAAGATAAAGAAGACAAAAATAGATTAATAGCTGTCAGAAACATTCTACTATTTTGGACACACTTATTTGAACAATCTCATACAAACATGTTTGCTTGTTTCTCTGCAATTGGTGTGCGTTTCCTCTATACTCTGTCCAACCTCGATGGTACCACTGTTTGAAGAAACTGGATCAAAAAATTATTCCCAATTTCGCATTTTAAGATTATTTAATAGTGCTATCCATGTTTTTCTACTGCCACGTGTCGGGAAGTTTTGTCTACCATTTGCAGGAATTCCTGAACGAAGCTCACCGTCTTCTTCCCTCCTATAGTGGCTCATCAATCATTGGCATTTCATGCTCCTGTCTGATCATTTCATCCGCGAAAAATTAGTGATTAACCAGTAGCCTCGAGGTAGGTGCTTTTGATTTGATGCATACTTTCAATAAGGGAAAGTATCGTTTGAGCCACAGTGTAGCCTAAGTGGTTAACTAGACGAGTTTTAGGAGAATACCGAAGCAGGATGAAGATATTTGAATCTAGTTCACCGCCAGCATGTCTCATGCTTGACTATCAATAGCAAAACAGCCAGTATCTGTTTAGTTGCTTATTTCCCTCCTATTCTATTGCAATCACACAATTCGCAATAAAAACAGCCATCCACATTTATTTGCATATTGTCTTCAAGGTCGCATGCTAAGTGTTTTATTTCGATTTCTTCATTAGCGAAATTCCATTACCGTTACGTGGGAGAAATTATAAACATGTAAAAAATGCCAGGGTGCTGTGAAAATTCGTGAGTTTATTCCGTACACAATAATTACATATAATCAAAGTTTTCGATGTAAATAAAAACAACTGTGATTGATTGGCTTAATTGAGCGAGTGCGGTATTGTTGTGACTACATTTGACTCCGGTTTGAAGCTGAAAGAGAAAATTCGATTTTAATTGCCAAAATACCTTGTATGCACCTGTTCCTAAAGTACAAACATCTAAAACCATGTACTTAAAGGTATGCCTATTGAAATGAATTGAGAAATGAGTGTACTGAATGCCCCGAGAGGGATTTACTTGATAAATGACATTTTACGTTGGGCAACTCAATTAGATGATAAATAACTAAGATTCCTTAATTGCAATTTGCATTAAAAGCTTTCTAAATTTTTCCCAGAGGAAATTTGAGATAAAGGTGATAATATAAACTGGTAAATATTGTTTTGATTTCAATTTAAATAAATCTGCTCACTTAAGTTTTAAAATCTCTTAATTTTTTGGCGTGAACTTTAAGAAAAAGAATGACGGGAGTACCGAGGTAATTGATAAAAAACCACTACAATAAATCGTGATAGCTTTTGAACGTCTTTTAAAGTTCTGGAATTTGCCCACTCGATAGATTTTATACGTGTGCTAAATAAATTTCAGTTAACCAACAAAATAGTTTTTGTTTTTACATGGTAGCGAAGTACACATTTCGACTGAACACAGTCAACAAATCAACTTATTATACTATTCTTTTATATTTACCTGAGCAAAACTTCACTCCACGATGTTCATGACAATGTGTCTAATCTTGAACCCAATCCACGAATAAAATGGTACGCTGATAAAAATGCTATTAATTGCTCATTTGTCGCTAGACTTCTTATATCGCAAGCATACATAGGCACTTAAATGAAATATTGTTCAAATTGAGATGAAACATGTGCTTCTTACTTGTCAAACTTTCATTTAGAAACCACGAAGACATGGCTATCCCTTATATTTGATTCAGTATTGTATCAAATTACCTGAAGCAAAGTAAGTGGCATATTCTAATGTGGTGATAATATTAAACAATCAAATAGCCACCAACACAGGGAAAATCGACCACTTGTCGCCTCCTGCCAAATATGTAACAGCGATTTTATTACATACCTTCATGCCTAAATATAGCAATAGGTCTAACATTTTACGGTCATTTATTTGAAAAAGCGTGCTGGATCGGACAATGGGCGTGGCTATTGAACAATTTTTGGTAAAGATAATGCCAATTATGAATACCATAAGGTGATTGGTAGTTTATAAGAATAGATCCGACCTTGGGAGCCAACTGAATTTACAAAAGGAATATTTTACACAATGAACTAAGGTACTGCTTTAGGCGCTGCTATTTTTGTGGACGAAATTGAAAGAATAAGCTTTGTAAAAATGAAACCAGTTAAAGGAAGCGTAGTTTATTCAACTTATGGGGTGCATAAAATACTTTTGTATCTACATTCCCAACTTCTAATTAATCCCTTCCGATCAACCTTACATTTGCCACTACATGTTGAAAGTGTTATAGTTTTTGTGCATTCGAGGATAATAGCAACCCAAAAAAACATTTAAACAAAACATCGGTCATGTCATTTAGAAAAAATTTCGTCAGCAGTCCTGTCTAAAGGGTAGCCTAACTCCTATTTTAAGAGTACAATAATGTTGGTTAGCTAATTGAAATTGAGTAAATTTTGTGTATTGCATGTTCAACTACAATACTTCAAATTTGAGGCATTGTTAACAATTTATATTTCTGATTGCATATCCAGAGCAGAGAATCGCATTCACTAATTTACCATTAAAGCAATAGCACTATATCAGTTGAAAACTTTCTGTCTGTTCTGCTTATTTATCATTAGTAGTATATTTTAATAAAATGCAAAAACCTTTCTGTATCTTTAGCTGATCCATCAGTGGGTTTGTAGACATATCTCCATAAGGAGAGAGAGCAGATAATGATGAGAAGAATTCCGAAGATAATTCCCACCACTATTCCCGCCATCATTCCAAAGTTGATACTTTCGGTTTCATCTGAAAAAATTAAATAAAATACATATATATAACTTTTAAAAACGACAAGAATAATTGAGGAAAATCGACCCACCTTGTACAACTGGTTTAGTTACAGATCGATCGCCTCTGTCTACTGCTGTTGTTTTAGCTATAAATGATTCAATTAGAAATGAACTTTTATGTTAGTTTTCATCCACTTCTTACTTTAATTAAGTAAATAAAAATGGTGAAGAAAAGTTCAAACAAAAATTGTTAACAATATTTGTACGTAAATGAGAGAGACTTAGTGATTTCAAGAAACATTATGTAATTTTTATGGCATTCGGACATCGCTGATTCGCATAGTTTGCAAAAGGCTGCTAAAAGGATCGGTCGGTAAATGCCTTAACATCAAACTGACGTTTTATCCATGTACTAGACTGCTTTAGGAAGTCAGTAGTAAAAATTAATGCTTCTTCAAGGTGCTTTACTGGAAGCCGGTGATTCCCTGTAAATTACCTGTTCGCTCAATTTAACTAGGAGACAGAAGCTTAGTCATCTGGGATTATGCTTTCACTTCGAATAAAGGTGTGCTAGTGTCAATAAGACCTATTATCGATTAGGAGCAACTTAGACAATTTTACTTATGCAATTGATTCTACAAGTCACCGACTTCAGAGGTTATATAGTCGTAAAAGAATAGTGATTACACAATGAAAATCATAAGTATACCATTGTTAACATTTTGGCTCTACGTACAAGTTGACGAAAACGTACTTAAAATTGTATACACTGTCAATCGTATACTTTTAATTATCAGATGTCAACCATCTCTGAAAAAAGGTCCAATTACTAGGATATTTCAATAACAAACCATTTTTATTTTCACCTTATTACTGATTTCAGCTTTTGTTTGGGCTTCATTATTTGAAAGTTCAACAGCTATTGCTCACTTCCCAACCTCTTTAAGGAAATTAATAGCAAAAATTGACGCAGGTGTAAATAAGGTATTCTGGAGACTCTACTATGAAAAAATGGCATTCCACAGCCGTCTCTTGATGACTAGAGGCAACCAGAGCAGGTCCACCAAATTCGCTTTCGATTACCAAAAATATTCATGCCATAAATACAATAGGAATGCAAAAACTGAAGTACTTATGTAAACTTTAGGCGATATTGTGGTAGTTGAAGTCGTGGTGCTTGATGTCGTAGTAGTTGCGGTGGTTGTGGTTGTCACCGGATCTTCTAAAATAACATTTAAAAATATATAGTTTATCCAGTTCCTTGAGTAGCTATGGTGAGTGGTTCAATATTAAATTACTCGTTGATAATCCCATATACTAGCTCTTGTCAGTAAAAAGATAAAAACAAATTCGCGGAACAGGAAAAGCCAAATTAATTTATCGGCCAGTAAGATAGCCATTGACAGTGAACATTGTCCATAGACCTGCCAGTCAAGTGGTGAAAATTGAATTTTTACACCACAGAATATTCCACCACTTCTTGAATATGATCACTTAAAGGTTTATAGATTCAAGCAACGTAAAATTTGCGATGCCCTGACTTCATGTCAATCCACTTCCCACATTCATATCTCAATGGATACTTTCTATTAAATAGACCTTTTGCCTTGCCATGAGTAATAGCAGTAATAATACATAATACTTCAGCATGCAAATTTTTGGTGTATTTTAATCTGGAATGAATTAGAACACTTGGATGCCGAGTATCTTGAATTTCTACTATTGAATACTCATATATTGACTGAAATACCTTTTAATTTTTTCACAATTTTTTAATGAAATTCCTCTGATAAGAGAAAGCGAATGAATTCTTAATTCCATAGATTCAATATTTATTGGGTATTTTCGTTTGAGAATTTAAAACTATTTATATTTAGCGTAATAAACTTCTGCCAACGATTTATGAAAAAATGTCTTATTTTCAGAATTTACCCCAGTGGATGACATTCGTGAGCCAGTAGGCGCCGTTATTGCAAGTGTAGTAGTCAATAGATTCATTCATTGTCACCGTAATATTTATTAAACGACCTCCGTTGTATGCATGCTCTATAATCCAAATACAGGGCAGATAAACGGAAAAGGATCCAGTGTATTTCTGCCAATCTTACCAACACTGAGAATATGAGGAAATTCAGCGGTTTTGTTTTCCCATATAAGTCCAATTGCATTAATACTGAAGTACATGGTTTTATTGACTGTTGTATACAGCGAAAACTAAATATTTAAATAAGATTTTTAAGCATAACGTAAACATATTTTTATGGTTTAGATTTGAAATATTACTCACTGGAGGAACCCATCTATTAATGAAACATTGAAGAACAACTGTAGCATTCCTTGGTACCTTGCGAACAATAGGCGTGGAGTAAGTTGGGTTGATGGAGCCTGGAAGTAATAAGTGTGTGATTAGCCTGGTATTTATGAACCACTTGTTTAAGACATCGAGTTCTTAAAACGTGGCCTATTCGCGACTCCCAGATAATCAATAATTTAGATTGATGGCTATCTGCAGATTATAGTTTCGAGTTGTATTAAGTTACTTTTCCTCAACACCTTGATTCGAAACCTGTGTCCATTCCAGCAAATCGTGTAAGCGGTATAAGCTCTCTGGTTTAAACTTTAGCACTCCAAGAAATTAGTTGGTTTCAAGACTTTGTTGCCTGTTCAACACAAAATAGGGAATATATACATGCATATGCTGGCAATAGTGAGTAATCTCGATGATTTTTGTTCAAGAAATCATAATAGCCCTTGCAAACAAATAGCAACAAAAATTAAATTTTTTGTAATATGCAAATAGTTAATAGACCAACATAAAGTCAGCAAATTTAAAGATAACTGATATTAACTTAGTTGATTTCCTCCAAAATGAAACCAGTTTAGATCATTGGGACTTACAAAGATACAGACACGTACTATTCGTTATTGAAAGTCAGTGCCTGAAGTAACCTTCAACGCACTGGCTTTAATGCTGTAAATTGGTCAGGCCATAATGGCCTTAAATACAAACCAACACTAATCACAATTTTTTAATCTTGAAATCGTTGTTTTCGCTATTTAAACTATCCTAATTTCACTAGCTGTCTCATTATTCAAAATTTTAGCTTTGTTTCGACTCTTCGGTCTATTTAACACCAACCGAAGGAGGCATCTGACCACTTGTTGTCATTGAAAAAGAAGATAGTTGTGGGGACGAGATCTAGATCCGAGAGAAGATAGACATGAGTCAAGCTCTCAGACATAGTGCCTATGAGGTTTAGTGTGCGACCCCCGTTGCCATCTAAACTAAAAATAAAATGGTCAATTTCGTTGCCATATGAATTTGTCAAGATTACTTGAATACGTTACCCTGGGAAATTTGACATTGGAATAACTTTGTCGAACAGTTGCCTGTTTCAGTAATTGGAAAACTACCCGAATCTGTGATGATTGTCTAAAAGGGAATTAAATACTTACAATGGAGAGGGAGGAGTTAAAATACATGGTGCACTTATTTAAATTCTACTTACGTTGTATTTCACAGGAAGAAGAGTTTGGATGTGGAAGGGATCTCCTTTAGAACCACGTACTTCATGATTGCTATTGAAACCTCTGGTGTCTGTAAAATTCAAATGAGTAATCTGGTGAAATACCTTGAATATGAAAGTATATTTGTTCCAATCATTGTGAAACTCATCAAGATATGGTCAGACCATTTCAACATTTTATGAAATCTAGAATACCCTTTGCCTTAAATCCTAACTTTAGTGTAAGAAAGCCTAAAGGCAAATAAATAAATAGATCACATTGAAATCGAACCGCTTAATATCTTATAAAATGGCACGGCTTTTCTAATTGCCTTAGAAAATGAATAGTAACAAAACCGATGATCATAATTCAATGATCGATCAATAGGCACTAGAAATTGATGAAAGCAATTAAATTTCGACTACAGAGGATGAACTACGCACTGTCCATTAAGTGAATAATGTAAAACCTTCAAATTGGAACTCAGATGAACGAAGAATTTTGACGTTCTCTTAGATTCCCTCCCTTTTCCCTTGCTAAACTTTAATTATTCAACTTCAATTGCTGCCAACAATAGAAATTGGAAATTTTATTCACCATTGATGTTGGCTATAATAGTAATCACTAAAAAAACCGGCTTTAGTGAGAAGACAAATAACTTTAATTTACTCATTCAATTACCTCTGCAATTTTATGACCTCAACTTTGTGAACTTAATTGAATAAGCCATTTGGTAAAGCAGACTGAAACTGATGACGCATAACTAACAAGGTCGAAATAGGACTGAGTTCATTTAGGACACTCCGGTATACAAGTCAAGAAATTTACTAACATATGCGATTCATTTTACGGGGTTAAGCAGGGTGGTCAGTAAAGACTTGAACCTACTTTAACCGCACCCCTAGGTCACGGTAACTAGGGTCTATTAGTAACTATGTGCTCACATTTTGAAAACATCAATGTGGACAGTTCTAATCAGGTCCCATCGCGTGACTTGTTGGCTGCATCAGATTGACCACGAACATTGGGACTTCAAGATGACGTCTAAAACATCCGCTCATTTATTTTGCATCGTGAATACTTCAATGATGACCATTAGTATTGACAAAAATTCATTATAAGACTCATAAAAGTTTAAAGTTCTCTTGCCTTTAAATATGTTATAAGGACAAAGAAAAGAGGTAGTACGTGAGCTTGTTGAGTAAGGTAAAGCAGAGAGCAAAACACATACCTAAATTCATTGAATAAATATAATATGTACAACTCAAGTCTGAAGATAAATAAGTCGCTAAATTTAACGCTCTGAGATTTATAAGTATATATTTACAAAATTTAGGTTTAGATATTATTACCATTATAAATGTTGGTTCAGGTGGTCCTAAAAAATCAATAGATTAATACTAATACTTCCTCTATCGTATAAAACCCCAACAGATTTCATTGAGTTAAAGAAGAGGTGACTAAAATGATCATTAAATAAAAATAAATTGTTTTGAGATTAAGTTTAAACCTGAATTAGTGGGTTGTTCTATCTCTCCATAGCATTATTTAAAAGAACTTGAAATGTGTAAAATATATATTTTTTACGGTATGCGATAAAACACACTGACTTTAAAATGTGTCAATAAAAATAAAGGACCATAAGGAAGAACTCACAGTGAAAATTGAAGGAGAGGAAGATAAGGAGATATAAGGACAAAGTCATGATACCACTAACCCAAGAGGAGAGACTGTAGGAGTGACTTGTGGATAGGAGCGAGACCCCGTGTGACAGAGCGTCGACTTCGCATCGACCAATCGTCGCGCGAGTTTGTGCCCCAGAATATTGGATAGCAATTGACCCAACAGATCGCCGGATAGCGCGTGAACCGGGGACTTGACTGTCCTCGCCGGCTATAGTTGCTTGAATGAATCATCCTTAATGCCCAGCCATTGCTCTACAAATCCAGACATCCTTTATTCCAGTTATTCGACATTGAATGGAATGTGACGCAGTGTCACCCCATGTGTGAAAGTGAAAGTCAATTAGGCTTCCAGCATTCTTACGCCTGATACAATCATAAATGCGTTTGTGTTTGAATGAAATAAGGTCAAAATAAAAGTTAAAATTCATGAAAAGAACAAATACACAAGTGGCTTTAATAACAATCACGGCTCCAGTTAGCTAGTCTGTCATATATCTGGACTGTAGGAACACAATTAAGTCATGAATACATGGAGAACTGACTTGAATAAGTGCGGACGAAATAATAAGCCCTCCCCGCCCCCCCCCCCCCCCCCCCCCCCCCCCGGCGGCATTTAATACGAAATATGCGCATCCATAGCCGCAAAAATTAAATTAAAATTAAATTATTTGAGATGTTGTATAGTTCATATATTGTTCTATAAGGTAGTATTTAAGAGAAGTACATTTCAAATGGTTATGGCTGGTTTCAGTAAATACTAATAATAAATAAGGGAAATAATACGAAAGCGAAATATCATTCTCCGAAATCCGTTGAATTCCCTTTCTTATTTTATCACCTGAGAGATTATCAATTTTCTCGTCGAAAAAAAAGATAACAGATTAGCGAAAATCAGTTCGTATATTGAGGCTCAGATCACAAATATGTTTAAACAAAGGAACTGAAGATTGACGGTCAAAGAACGAACTAGCAATTAGTTATGCTTTGTTTGCTTACTAAGTGGAGGTCATCCAAGCTCAATCATGGAAAGTTCGGTTCTGATAATTTAAGGAAACCAATAAGACATGAAAACAAGAGAACGCTCTAGTGCTCAAACTTTTGCCAAAAATATACGACCGCTTTTGCGATGAGTTCGGTCCCCATCGTTTGGTGTTCATAGACGCAGTTGACCAATAACCTGCTTGAATTAAGTAGGTGGACAGTGGACGATTTACTGACTTTTTGGTGACACTATATTGTGGAAAAAGCATTTTGCATGATTAACCGTTAAAGGCCAAAACACCGACGAAACCTTACAGTTGCCGGCATGAGAATTACTAATCTCTGTTTATTCTAGAATAAATATTCGAAATGAATTTTCGATATTGGACTGCTTTTATTTAAACTGGTGATTAACATTAGTTAAATTACACACTTGGGGCTGTTCAGCTATGTGTAAAATCTTAAGAGTAGAATATAACCTCAGTTGAAAATTTGGAAAAGACTCAGGAATGTAAGCCCTCAAATTCACAGGTGACGTTTTTTTGCAATCCGTCAAATTGAAACACTTGACTCTGAACTCCTATCAGGTTGTTTGACTTTAATTCAACTTTTTAGTTACACTTCGCATTTAAGACCAAGAAGGGGGTTTTGATGGAAGGTACAAGTCGACGTTAGTTAGAGGAAGAAATAACGATTTTTCACTACCTTTAAAAGTTAGGGTAGTTTCGTCAATTTTAGTGTAATTAGAGCCGACTCGAACAGCCCAACGGACTCGAGTTTTGGGTTTAGAACCTGAGCGTTAGTTTGAGCAATACACTGAAACGCGACTCATTATTCCACAGTAGGCGCAAAATATCTGACTCGAAATGTACGATATTTTGAAAGAAATCGGATACAATATATAAACTAAAAGGGAATAAATAATTTTATTTTAAATAGAATTATTGTAACAGCCTCAAACCCTTCGGATCTCCAAAGGTCTATTTACAAGTATATCGCTAATGCAATTAAGAAGAACACAATCCGTACAGTGGTAGGCAAAAATTTCGATGTTCAATTAAGCGAGGCGATTTATTTAAAAAAATGTCCATACATGCAGTTTAAGTGAATCAAGAGATTTTGCCCTGATTAACTACCAACATACTAGGAGTAGAAAGCGCCTATATGCGCCACATAATTAAAAGTATCGCATGAAAATGTGATGTTTTCACCATCTTTTTAAATGGGTTCTTACAAAGAATTTCAACCAAAAATAAATTAGCCTTTGAAATAACCTCCTTGAGGTTCTGATTATTTTTTACCTTTCCGAAGGTTCATGAAAGCACCAAATGCTGAATGCTCCCTATAACACTCTGTGTTTACTGTTTGAAATGTTACTCAAAATTCGTTCCTCCAATAAAGGTTAAGTTTAATAAATAAATGCAAATGTGATTGCAGTGTCTGGAAAAAGACTATGTCGAATGGATTGTTTTTTGTACTTCAACTACAAAACTTTCCATGCGTAGTCGAAATAAATAAGTTTAAATAAAGTGCCCAAATGTAAATATAAAATCAATTTCCTCACCACTTAAATATGTTCATCATCTTATTTAAATTACGGCAGAAGTTGTTAATGACGGTCTGGCAGGTGGCAGGTGAATGCGTGAAAAGCACAAAGGAAGGAAATTTGTGGTGGAAGTGTGACGTCAATTAAAAAACAATTTAAATTAAGATAAAGTGTTGCGATCACTCACAAAGACAGTTTTTTCTTTCACATCAAGATTTTTTGACGTCAGGCTCTATTTCGAAATAATGAGTTTTCGGAAAAATTGTGTATTTTGATAATATTAATCGAAGGAAATTAAAAATTTATGTTAAAATAGACGAGCTCTGGTTCACTTTTTGCCATTTCTTGCGAAGTATTGGAATTGCGATGTTTCTTCTTCGATAGGAACTATGGTCTACTATAAGGATGTCTTAAGAGCTCTATGTTTGTTTCTAAAAGGTCAAAATAAATCACTTAAGAATGCGAAATTGGATGAAATTCATTAAAATGAAAGAATCCGTCATTAGAGAGATTTAAATAATAAGGAAATTGTTAATTTTCCACAATTATAATTTCCAAGTGTACTTAGGAAAGTGTTTTCAAAATGTTTATTGCGGGTTAGAAGCTAGCTTCACTGAGCGTCAGTAAAGAGAAATTCGAATTTTACCAGAACCTGAACTATCGAGACTTAACCCCTCACTTATTATGTGCTGACCGGCATGGAGTCGTGACCTCGGGTTTTGCGACACCAATTATTAGTCAAACTGGCATTTATATTCTAATTTTTACAGGTAAATATGTCAAGCCGAACTTTCTTATTTAAAGATTCTGGCACTTCTTTTTAACTTCAATTATACATGGATCCTCGATCTAGATACACATTTCACATTTTGGATGTACTTCGCTATTGAAGCCAAATCAGTGCTTGATATTTCATATTGAAAATCTGGTCATCTAGGCAGAAACTGGCTGGAGAAATACTAAGAGGGAAATGAACAGTTTGGCATAAAAGGCATGGAAATGTAATAATTTATGCATTTCTGATTCTTGATGCAAGTATTGTTTGATTCGCATTTCGTCAGTTGCATATTCTCATAAAAGTTGGCGTTTTACGTCAGGAAGGCAGGAATGGAAATTCGGCTTAAGCAGTGTCAACCCGAAAGACGCGATCAAGGTGAAATGACATTGATCATACTTTTGAATATTTATAAATATTCCAGCGTCATAGTTGTCGAATAGGGGAAGTCAACTAAAGGGCTAATGATAATTATCATAAAGCCTGCCAGTTGATAAAAAAAATTGTCGTATATATCGGATTCAATAAGTTACAAATTGAGAGAAACACGAATATATCGGGCTTAACTACTATGAAGTGTTTATGAAACTAGAAAAGATTATTGAGCACCTTAAGTTCATCTCAAACACTCATTTTACGGATCTAAATAAAATGTTAAATATCTTAAAAGGAACTGGATTATGGCCGCAAATATAGGACAGCAGAAATCAAAATATCCGAGAACCTGCTTTGTTTCCAATCCAGACAGTTTGGACTAATTCAGCTTGCCAAATACGATGGAATTTCGGCCATGTTATGTAGTAGAACAACAAAAGAGTTTCCAAACAAATAGGACCAAGACAAGTTAATTGAAATAAATTTTTATTGGGGTACTGCTATGGCTGCCTGATTTGACAATTATCTACAGTCCGCTCCCCAACTACGCCTTCCGAATTCGGTCAGGTCACATGTACTATTGGAAAGCACATGCATAAAAATTAGGTCAAATTGTAACAGAAGTGTCAATGGCTTGCAGAAGATAATTGGGAGCTGCAGGCAATATGGGGATTCCAAAATAATTCCCAAGCAATGGGAGAATGCGAGCCAGGTTGAGTAAAGCTTTGGTGGATAGGAAATGCCAGAAAAAGCTTGGCAATCATCAGATGAATTTCGTCTACTGTAGCAATATAAAGAAGTATATATTAGCGGTAACCGTTTGACATGAATAGTATTACTGGGGTGCTAGTTGGTAAGTAATCACTCTTATTTTTTTTTATTTTATGATAGATCATAGAACATTAGAAAAGGACACGAGTGAGAAATTGAAAATTCCTTAAAGCTGATACGAATGAATTATAAAACGAACTCAGAAGAGCTTCTGAATTATTGGAACAGGCAGTAAGAGTTAATGTACAAAACCGAATGACAAATTTGCTTGACTAGAGTTCCTTTGCTGAACATTATGCTGACTTATTAAAACTCATGAAGGTGTCTTCTGAAATAAATATAAATATCTCGAAACTGTCTCGAGACACAAACCCAACTCACGAAGGGCTCCAGTTGCTAAATGTTGATTGAAATTGGCTTTAAGCCCAACTCCGAAATGACTACTATCAGAACTGCTTGAGTGAAGTGAAACTTCATAGGATAAACTCCTTTTCAAATCCTTTATTGACTGATGACAAAACAAGTATTCAGTAAATTGGTCCTGGATGGATGCCCAAGTAAACAATATATCCAGGGGCAAAGGAGTTAGAACAGACCCTGTCAACAATAGAAGTTTTACTCTTCTTGATACTGTCGGCATTGCTTCGTATCAGTAAACTATAGAAGGCTAAATTTCATGCGTGACAGTAATCAATATTCAATATGTACTTAGCGTTAGAAGATCTACTGAACAAGTGATTCTTATTACAAAAACAGCGATTCGAGAATCCGTCGATCAGAGTTTCGGGAAAGTTCCCACCTAAGTTAACATAAGAAACTTTTTTATTATTCTCCTTCTTTTGTGCAATCTTACCAGGGCAATGAGCACTAAAGCTCCACTGAAATATAGTTAAGTGAATAACTTTTAAGTAGCTAAAAGTACAAAACCAGAAACCGAATAAAATATTTGCCATGGAAGGGGGAGTATCAAATGGACCCCAAAATGACCCGCTACACTTTATCTTATTATACCAGTTAATATTAGATGAATCATATGCAATCTGTGAAGATTTGAAAGTCCGATTATTCAGGTTTTCAGGACTTGAATAGTCGTTGAGACATCTCAAATATGTAGATGTCCAATGTTTTATCACAATCTGAACGGCTCCTTCCAAACAATTCTTAACAATGTGGGGTGCGCGATGGACTTACCTCCACATGGTACATCCTGGGAAACGTACTCATACTTCAAACTACCATCATATTTCACCACTTCCGCAGTACTCACCTTACCTTTTTTTCTCCACCTTTGTGACTGTCTCTTTTGCATCTGTGAATCACTCTTCTGTTCTCCCTCTCGACTTTTGTGACTTTGATATTCCTCCCCTTAACTCTGTGAAGCCCGAAGTCAACTAAAGGGCTAACGATAACTATCATAAAGCCTGCCGTTTGATATAAATAAATTCTTGACAATGTAGATCAATCTTCCTGCAAAGTAAATAATTAAAATACCAATTAAGTGAGCTATTTTTCCAACATTGGCTCCAAAATACATGATAAAAGTGTAACCAATAATGCAAACTAACTAGTGGAACTTCTAAGATCGAAAATTTAAGGGTTAAAACTCGAACAAAGACATTGGAAACCGTCGTGAACAATTTATCCGTACCTGCCCATGATGATGACGTTAAAATTGCATAATGAGAAAGAAATCAAAGCAAGTATTCGACAAAGAAGGTGGTAGGCGGATGATAAATTCTACAAAGAATTGCATTTCTCGATTGATAGAACAACAACCACAACTGAAAAGAGAGAAACTGTGATTGTTGATTGTCGGCGTCATTAACACTGCAATCGTCAGTGAGTTGAGATTACACTGGTAGATTGATCAACACAAATTCGGAGCTGGTCTGATAACTACTTTGTCCATTTGATGAGTTATACGAGAATTATCAAAAAAGCAGCTGATTAAGAAATCATATGAAAGAAAATATAGAATAATGAAGTCTGAAGAACTTCAACTCAAAACAGCAATTGATCTGATAATTTTAGAGCTCAACTAAAGTAGAGTTCTCCGGTTTCACCAACGCTCACTTTTGCTGCCTAAGCTAAGTTTCTCTCTTGATACTGAACATGCTTTTATGAACTTTCAGCTCAGTTTAATCATGATGAAGAGTTTTATAAATTCTTGAAAAATTCCCAGGGAAATAAAATATATATATATATCACTAAAACTTTTATTCAAGAAACGGCTTAATATTGGTCTTTATATTGGCATTGTAGAGGATAAAAGAAAAACAAGCCCCGGTTAAGTCTCTAGAATAAAATTGCTTCCGAAATTAGCAAATATACTACAACAATATCCAGGATATGGGACGTTTGGAGCGAATAGTGTTCATTAGAGCTTAATTTTAACGATCACAAAGCCCTATGTTACTTTACAGCGGCTATTGATCGATAACTGGCTGAGTGATCCCTGCACTACAGTCATATTTTTGCACTATGCGATTAGTAGGACGCCGCACCTTACAGAATGTTATATTTGTTCCTTTTTTGGCTACGTGCACTTCATGCTTTAGTATCTATTACACCTTTGAATTGTGAGGGCACTGGTAATCAAAATCATTTTATATCTTCACTGCCAACATATCTCAGGATTAAAATACTGGTGAACTTAGACCTATAACGACTACGAAAACTGCATTTGGTAATTTATTATAAGAGCTTCAACTGTGCGAAACCGGCACTTTGTGGTCATTTATTCGCCCAATTTCATAGACGAGGGGATCGTGATGTGCAAATATTAGTAAAAAGGATATCATAATTCAAATTATCGTTAAATTTACAAAATAATAATACTTTTCTTAACTTCCTGTATTAAAGACTGGTTTCGAAAATAGAAACTTGTAACTGAAAAAACATGATTTTCAAGAAATATTTATTTCTAATAAAGTAATGTAGATGAGAGGATATCATATTCATTAAATTTTCCTCACTGTAATAAGTTAGCTATTCACCTAGAAAAATTCCAATTACTAACCAATAGGAATTGGTCATTCTATCAGTGTACTGTTCAAAAATCTTAAGCTCATGTATGTGCTAGTTGTTCTAATAATTTAAATTCCATTTATCTTCCATTTAATTTTAAAAACTAATAGATTACGTGTTTATTTTGATTACAAATATTTTATTTTCACATATTTGGTATATATTTAACTATTTTGTGCTTTCTTATTCTCAAACAGTATGCTATTTCCCATATTTAGGCCTTATTGGTCGACATGAGCTCTAGAAGATGTCGTTATTATTTAGCCGGATACTGTAGAAATGGTTCTCGCTGTCCTTTTGTCCACGTCAATCCACACGATTCCCAATCGACAGAAAGGTTATTAATTTAGCCGATCCTTATGCTTTGGTAGCCTTCCCGTTAGTCATATAAGTAATTTTTTTCACCCATAATTTAAGGTTTATTGTATTGTAATATTACTGTCGTTAACCTACTTGTTTACCTGGTTCACCATGGATGATTCAATACGACTTTCGCTTTCTTTCTATACTTTTCAGAGTTCCGACCCACAACTCTATGGTGTTACGAACATGCCGCTTTTATCGGAACGGTCATTGCGGCTTTGGCGACGGCTGTGCATTTTTCCACCCACGTGGAGGTAACTCAACTTTTTCTAAAATTTATGTTTAGATTGGCTTAATCTCATCTTGCGTTTGCGTGGGGCTTTTGCTATCTCCATTAAGATGGTTTGTTTTTGCAGGTTTTAAGGCGGTATAGTAACAGCTTACCACTGTCGACTTTATTTAGTGTGCTATCTTTATTCGCTTGGGGATCTTTGCCCCTGTACTTAATATTTTCTGCAGCATTCCACATTGGTTAATTCCTTTTCACCTCTCTAATCTATTCGAGACGTATTTTCTTATAATTATTTCATTAATTTTGTTTTTCATCAATGCAATTCTATTAAATCTAGTAGCATATGCGAAGTGAGTCTTTGGTCAAGACTTTACAGAGAGCACACTGGGTTTTGGAATTAGTTCAGTAGTATTGATGCAGTGACTTTGTAATATGTTCTTGCCTAATCTAATTTTTTATTACAAATTTATTGTTAACTGCCATTTGAGAATGAAGGAATCGGATGTTAATGTATTTTCTGGAACTCCCTAACTTTTTGCCTACAGTGATTACTCTAATATTTTTATCCTAAGTGCTTCAGCTAAATTTTTATTATTTTGGCTTACTATCTGTGTTACTTCTTTTAAGGATCTTTTGAGAACCACTTATAAAAATAGACTTTGAAAATTTGCGCTTTTATTGAATAAAGTTGTTGAGAACTTTATGAAATTCCAATTAAGAGAAGATTAACCCGTTGGATCATACCTTTGTCAATATTTGTTACTAACAAACTAGGTTTTTCTTTTATTCCCTATTTTAATATTTTCGGCAATTGTTTTTACCATCAAAGCATGCTTTCTTTCTTCCATATACCCCCAAAGCAAATATTTTTATTATTACCTTTTGTCAATTAAATATATCACTGTTTTTAATTGAATATACACCTCTTTATTCCAAGATTTCCATATTATTTTGACTATTCCTTTATTCGTAATCGATATGACTCGGCTATAGGAGGTGGTGTTCAAAAATCGGAAAATGAAAAAGTAGTAGTTGATGAAAGGTCCAATTCCACTCCAAATCTGCAGGACTTTTCTTTCAAACAAACGCTAGAGTCATTGTTGCAAGAAAAGACGAAGGATCCTGAGACTCTAGAAGACTTTGGTTATCAGCCTGAAGAGGTATTTTCGTGTGTAGAAAACCTCTCTGAGCAAGAACTGAGAGCCTATTCCAGCGAAGGGGAAGATGTCTTTTCACATATTCCTCTTTTACCTCCACCCCAAAATTTGTGCTTGTGACCTATCGGACTTTACATTGTTCTGAACTTTTTGTTACTTTTGCCATTTTGTGACAGGCTTTTTTCATTACTTTTATTGCAATTTTTTAGCAATCATAGTCATGTATTGTAAAGTTTCTTTTTTTGAATTTATTTTTATATGGTTTGAAATTAAGGCAATCAATGGTCAGTTATTGTTGATAGCCGAAGTTGCAGTTTGCTTTAAAACTTTTTTTAAATAAATTGTTATCAGAAATAGAATATATTTATTGACTTCAGAAAATAACGTAAGTAAGCATCATATATTTGCAAACTTTGAGGCTCGTCATAGATGAGCCAACTATAGGTAAACAATGCTACTATGCGAAAATGGGAATCGATGTGCCTTCATCTTCTAATTTTCTTTAAACCCACTCTCTTTCAACCACGGAATAAGTAAATGTGGTATTGAACTGTCGATGTGTCAAAATAATTAATCATATTATCTTGATTTTTTAGTGAACATCAAGGCTATTAACTAATTATAAGTTGGATCAAATAGTCAGTAGGAACTTAGATTTAAACACTCACTAACTTGAACATTAAACTGGTTAATAGGTTTAATAAGCTTCATTTCGGTTGATTGGTATTGTCATTAATTGAAGGCCTACTATTCCAGAAGTAATAAAAAAATGCCGACTAGCTTACACTGCAACTATAACTTTTAAGATGGGAGGGTCCTTGCCGCTAACTCTTTTAAACTTGGTCAAATCTGGTGTAAGAAATCATCCTACTGACAGATGAATTTTTTTGTGCTTTCTGAAATTCAGAACCGCGGAAGTGAAGACAGATGCACCCGTTGATTTTGTTACCTGCAATATATTGTATTTACCGTTAACTTATCTTCTATTGTCAAAACTGAAAATAATTGGAAGAGACGGTCGATAACACTTGCTACCCAGGATGAATAGGACTCTTAAAGTATAGAAATCTTCAAATGTCAATTTCTGCCCTTTTCAGTAAAATGGAAAGTTTCGCTATGTTTGATCGTGGTTCTACGGTGGTGCAAATCAACCAAAGTGGCATTACCAAACATTAAATGCCTGAATATCGCCGTCATGAAGTCCCACGAAAACCTAGGGTTCAGATTTTGAGAGTTGAAGTTCAGAACATCAGAGTAATTTTACGTGAATTTTATCCTTGTGAAATGAACAACAAGATGCTTCTAGAACTCACCGGGGATTTGTGACTCTAATGCAACTACGAAGTTTGGCCATCTGACCTTCATCAATATCTGTCCTTTATATGTCTATCACGACCTTAAACTATTAAAATTTATTAAATGTAACTGCTTTTCTTTGCATAAATTGGCAAAAATGGAATTGAAGAAATTCAAGTCTAAGATGGTTTAATTTTTGCGTAGTTCATCTGGCTTAGTTTTGCTCTATTCTATTTAATATGCCACTCAGTCACTATCGGTTGCAGACTTACCTAAGCATTCCCACAAATTGAGTCTATGGTAAATAGACAATTTAAGAGCCGCTTTTCGTAAAGGCTTTCATTTCCTCTTTCACAACGCTCAAATGATCGCCAATAACTTTCCATTCAACTAATCCTACAAGTAAATTACTTATTTTTTTCAGCCTTGAATTAAGCCATTGCTAATTTCACTGAAAATATGGAAGAATTCAAATTCCACCCTCCTTAAGCGGCAAATTCTGCTATGGTGACTTTAATCCTATTAATATTGTTGTCAGATTTTTGACTTGAACCTCTTTAAATATAAACAATAATCGGGCAGAAACTTTAGGAGCTTAATAGAATCAGAAATTGGTTACTAATTATGGTAATCAAATTGTTAGTAATTACAAAGCTAGTTCTCACTGAATTTTGCGTTAGAATATTTTAATATTACAGTGTTGGTGGGATGCTCGAATTTTTCGGAATAATAAATGCCTATCTTTCATCATCACTAGAGCACCACGTTAAGCGCCTTATTTCTGAATTGCTGAACTATCACTCAACTGGAAGTTACCCTCTCTGAACTGTCAAAGGAATTAAAGGTAACTATCTAGAATTGTAGGAATAAAAAATAACTCGGAGTTAAAAAATACTAGCACATTTATCCCAATCTGAGTTGATAGAAAATATGAGCAATTTCGAGGTTTCATGTTAGGAACTTCTTCCATTTCAAGGTGAATTTTAAAATATAAGCATAATCTTAGCTTATTTATGATCCGTCTAGGCAGGAGGGCGATTATTTATGATTTTTGAGCCAATCACATTTTTTAATCAAACTACATTAGCCAGACAGAAAACCAACTTCATAATTGCTTATTTAAAAGTGAAAGAACGGAAGCTGGCAAGCATCGTGGAATACAATGCAAGATTTAAAATGTATGCGGTGCTTATGACAATTGGGTGTGACCAACCACACTCCCCTCTTTCACCTTCCAAATTGCATCCTCGTTTTACTGTTTCCAGTGTGAATAGAATGCGGCCACTTTAAAAAGAATCCGGTGTGCATTGAAAATAAAACTTTAACGATTTGCTAAAGTTTTACACTATCGGAGCCTCGCAAGTCTAGAATACCAATTTCTTGAAGCTCCCTGTAATCTAACTAATCACTATTAAATACTCAAAATATTCAGTTAAATTTATTCTTCATAAGCAAAAAAACAGAGCTCGGAGATTTTTGACTACGACAGATTGAACTGACCGTCCAGTTGCTAAAGTATCTATATCTTCACAGTAATGCAATTTCGGAAGTGAATTAAAGTAGGCTTAGAAACTAATGAACTTCCTGATGTTAACAGTGGGGAAAGGAGCAAAAAATTTAATTGGGAGAGAAGAGAGCAGTATTGAGTGAGAATAATTCAAGAGATTAGAAATAAGGCTGATAGGATACGGAATTTGCGTTTCGTGTTGGTTGATAAAAAACTGCTATCCAGAGCAGAGGTACAAGTCACTAGACGCGCAGTACGTATAGAGACTGAGCAAACCTGGGTTGGAGTGGACAGGCACCACTGGAGTGTCTATCGTGGCTGAAACATCCAACATGATTAATTCTACGTTTCAATGCTTCTTTGAGAGCTTTATGACATTCGTCGATATGACTAGTAAAGCACTATCCTTAATTTGATAAGATAGTATCAGATACTGTGGCCTATTCCATAAATGGGGGCTGGAAATAAAAAAACGTAAATTGAAATTCCTCAGCTATATTCGTGAACCTTATTTTAAACATATGCTATTTTCTGGCAAAAAAAGTTCCTAAAAAGCTCTCAACATTAATAGTCCAATTCAAAATCACAACTACTTGTTATTGTCGAACAAAGATAATTTGAGACCGGTTCATGAATGCGACTAACGCATTCCGGTGTTATGGACTCGATATCGGGATTGTCAATTAAGCAGTAGGCGAAGATGAGGTTTCATCAAACTATTAATAGAATGTAGTTAAAACCATATTATTTGCCATTTGGTGGTACAAGTAAATAGAATAAGACCTAAAAAGAAAAATAGACTAAATTCACAGTCTAGATAAATAATTATTAAAATTTATCCCTAATGAAGAGGATACATAGAAGATAAATAATGTCATTATCGATCAAAATAAATGACTCGGATGATTCATAACTTTTCACCAGTTACAGTCATTAATTCAGCGACGAGTTTCTCCACATTTTCAAGTCGGGATTCTGCTTCAACCAGTAAATTCAAAAGGGATAGTTAAGGAAAATATTTCAAAATTAACAATTAACTTCAAAGAAAAAGGACTATCTTAAACACACATTTTAAAGGATAGTATGCTATATAAATTATAGTATAGAGCAGTATAAAACATAGGAATAATAAAAATATTTTCAAACATTAGAGGATATGTCTAGATGTCGTTTCTTCACTTTGCATAGCGATCTTTTCATGAATTTCACGAAAAGCGGTTTCAATCTTAAAGATTGAGGCCAAATATGATCTTACTGTTGTTTTAAACTCTGGGAATGTTGTCGGGTTGATGGCAACACGGGCCCCACTGGAAGACATTTTGAAATAACGCAGGCGTCTTTTATTACGAAGATCGTTGGTTAAAATGCATTAATAAAACTAAAATATGTTTTATTTTAAAGTAATTAAATTCTTTTTGAGCCTCATTTTACATTAAGATCAAGAATAGAGATCAAAATTTTATGGATATTAAGTGATAAAAGTGAATCTTGACAATTATAAATTGTTAATATAAGTTGTAATCTTAAAATGTCTTTACTATGAATTTGCTGCAAAATTTTTCGATAATTTTTAAGCATATTTTTTTTAAAAACAACATGATTTGAATGTAAAAATTTTTGATTTTATATTAGGTAAAGATTTGGTTCCACAACTCACTTATTGTTGAGCCGAATTGAAAAGATTATTTGCATAATTCAGTCCCAGCGTACTCTATTTCTTTTCCCATTTAACTCATCAGTTACTCATCATGTTTACTGAATGCCTATTACGAATGCTAATATTCTGATAGGATTATTGACGTGTTGAATTATGGCACCCTAAGAGACAGAGGGTTGACAGCTTTTGCTGCAGGCAGCAAATTTCATTCATTGTCTAGCGAAAAAATTTTGACAAGAGACATTCCTAGGAAACCCAACTGTGTCTCCACATGTGTTTGCACGCAAAAAGGCCATTTTAATCTTCACTTCGATAGAAGCGTAACTTTTTGTCGTTACTTTGTTTCAGGGTAGTAC